>BGPR01000982.1:0-41791 GCA_013235015.1 Araneus ventricosus | reverse complement strand
GATTCTTTCATAATTATATTTTAACGAACTTTAAACACTTCTTGTTCAATGACAATGCACTGTTTTTATATTTTCAGATCTTAAATATCAGCCAATCGATTAATTTAATTCGATTTTGATTCTGTACTCGTAGCGCTACCTGGTGACAATTTTGAGAAAATTGGTTTCAACATTCTAAATTTATAAGAATGAATATCAAATTAAAAGCGAAATCGTAGAAAATAATTAAAACAAAAAATTCTACTTTTTAGTGAACTGATAAAAGTGTGTTTTAAAAAACAGATTTTATTAAATCTATTAACTCAGAAAAAACAGCACATCGTTTAATCGTTCGTTACCAGCGAGAGGTACATTTCTTGAATCAGTAAAACATTTCGCTCTTCGCAAGGGACTGGTGCAAATTCGATACCACTAAACCACTAGGGTTTCACTCCCCTGCAGAGAAAATCTCTCTTTTCGTAAATAACTCCCTAGACAGTTTTACTTTCAATTTCCTACGTCATCATCTCACGTATAAGAGCTAAATTTATTGTTAATGAGAAAAGGCAAAGTTATTTATTCCCACTGAGATCGAGTTTAGTTTAGTTCAGTTATTTAGTCAAATTATATTTATTTATA
Source organism: Araneus ventricosus (assembly GCA_013235015.1). NCBI lineage: Eukaryota > Metazoa > Arthropoda > Arachnida > Araneae > Araneidae > Araneus > Araneus ventricosus. The sequence continues at coordinate 41,173 of BGPR01000982.1, read as the reverse complement.
ATAATGAATTAGAAATTAAAGTCCAAAAATTAGGAAATAATTACAGTTAAAAATAAATCCTACTTTTAATGTAAATTAGGAGCACTTTTTTAAATTCTTAAAATTTTGATGAAACATGCATGTTTTTAATCAAAATGAGTTATAAAACTAAGAATTCCAATGCAATTTCATTGAAAAATTAATTAACTTTGAAAATATAGGCAATTTTTAACAAAATTTTAGTGAAAATTTGCACTTACGCCAAACCTCCTATAATAAGTTCTATTGAATATATTTCAGCAATTTTTGCACAGTACATAGATAGTATGCTTATCTGTGTTATGAACTAAAATATATGTAGTATCTCTAAAAGTTCTAGACATATTCTAAATTTCGTGAACAAATTCGAATTTTATCACTAAAAAATCATTAATATAAATAAATATAAGCAGAGATGTTAGATTTTAGTTCAAAACATAACTGCAAAGAAATAAAACATTTTGGCCAAATTTCATTTGAATACCTTAAAAACATTTTCTAAAATGATGTTTGCCGGAAAGAAGAATACCGAAAAACACAGTTTCTCAGAAAGTGCGTTTAAAGATTTTCAAACGGTACAAAAAATTTTGTACTCACTTTAAAATCTTAAAACGCGTCATATTTGTAAGTCAAACCCTCTTTTGCTCGATTTTAAACTTATTTTGTATTCTATTTAGAGTTTTAGATTTTTCCTGAATGATTTTGTGTAGTATATAGTGACCGACGTCTCGATATCTGAATTAGATTTTTGTCATTTCCCATTTAATTTTTAAGCATCAATGGATAAATTTATATTTCAAAATACTTGAGAACAGGTAACAGTTCAAAATAAGTGGAATCAAATTATAAAACTGTAGAGGTTACAATTCACTGCCTTCTCCTTTTTATGGTTGGTGGCGCTACTAGAGCCATCAGGGTTTTTCCCATGATGCCTCTCTCTCTTCTTCTTCTGTGTACTTGTATTGTGTTGTTGTTCTCTGTCTTGCGTCTTGTACCTTTTAATGTTCTGTGTCGTGGAACTTAGCCATCTGATAAAAATGGTTCCTGAAATTGAATTAATTCTTCAACAGCGGTATTCCATATAAACATGAGTCTCGTCCCTCTACAAAACTGTAATATGAGCGACTAAATACAATTTTTACTGTTGTAGTTACTGTTACGTTGTATTTTTTGGAAAAAGAGCCACCAAAAACCAATAAAACAATAAAAATAAGTAAAGAAAGATGAAATCTATATTTTTAGATAAAATATTGCTTGAGAATTAGAAAACAGTTATTCAAACCAATTGTTCGTATTTTTAAGGCTCTTCAAAGTGCCACTTCCGGTATTTAAATTGTCACTTCCAGTTTATTACTTATACTATACTTACTTGTAAACTAACTTTACTTGTAATTATCGTGGAAACAAAAATAAAGCATATTTAGATACATAAATGTATGGCCTAAAAATTGGCCAAATCAAACAAATTTCGAAAATTTTCACGAAAGCGAGGAATTTAGGGTAGTCACATAACTTAAGCCCACTAAAAAAAGTTTGTATTTAAAAACTTAAAAAATTAAAACTAAAAATTAAACTAAAAAATTGTTAAATTTATTTTCTGGTAGGGTAAATTATAGCTAAAAACGGCTCATACTTAAAATTACATTTTAAACAAGTTCAGATCTTTTTCTTTCTCTTTGGAATACGAAAAATATGCGAACATCCCATAATGAAATGAAAAAAAAAATTATAATTTTACATCGCCTCAAAACCTAACATTGTATGTTCTTTATAATTACCTAAAATATAATCTTTTTGATAATTTCTTAGACTATATTTTTATGACATTATTCTTATTTCTCTCCGTCATAAGTTTCTCTTAATTAAGGAAAAATAATTAATTTTGTTAAAGAAAACAATTTGGTTTTTTAACCATCACAAAGTTTTTCAAAAGAAAGATAAATAAATTTCAGTAAAAATATTTTTTTGAAGATGGTACTTTTCTCTATGGTTCAGCTAAATACATTTATTACCAGGTTCTGAAAATATTAGTTAGTTAATTACTTTATTAGTTAGTTAATTACTTTGAATGAAAGACTTTAGCAGCTAATTGCTTTAGAACACTAAAATAAAAGTCTGCTAAAATAATTTCTTCATGCTTTTCTTGTCTGTGTTAGTTCTTAGGAAATTTTTCTTTAATAGTTAACTGTTTTAAACGAGCTTTACTGATCTGTTGTTGTTTTTAGGTGACCTTGAAGTATTCATTTTTTTTCAAAAAAATTAGATTTAAATTAAATTTTTTTCCTCTTTTCTTTCAGTCTGTGTGGTCAAATTAGCATTATTCCATTCAAGATCAGCTGAAATTTTAAAATTATTGTATCGCAACAAAGCTCAAGTTATAAAATAGATACTTGCTTATGTACCCGGCGTTGCTCGGGGTAGAAATATTTTCAAGTCTAAGCACTTATAACACTTTAAAATCAATTAAACAGATTTTCACTGTAACGCATTTCATTGATTTTCTTTTAACCTCTCCTGTGTCTCTGCAGAACAGCTAAACTAATCTCTTCTTTTTGTCTCTGTACTTCGAACCACTTCACACGAGTCTGACAACCCTTGGAATTCCATCTTCTCATCCCCATCATTACTACCGAGACAACAGAAATACTTCATACTATGCTTTTTATCATATCAGGCTTTTTATGGACCCCCATCCTCTTAATTTTGGTGCTTGTGTGCCTGACCGGAAAAACCATTCCTTCTTTTTCTCCTTAGGCCCTCTCTCCTTGGTAGGAATGGGACTCGGTTAACCTTTAATGACTTTACATACCGGCGCTCGGGTCATACTATGAATTTTTCTCCCCTCTCCTTTCATCATAAGAGGCTTAACTTGCGTAAACGGGGCCATAGAGATGACATTTTTCGACTCCTTATTGTATTTGACTTTAAAAAGTTACACAAACATATTAACATTTTGTCAACATAGTCAGTGGCGCCCAGGGAATATTATTTTTTTTTTATCCCAGTCTTCTATTTTCTTAGCAAGCGCAAATGACCCTCGAGGGCCGGCATTATTGTTACGCTTCCTAATTATATTTTGCTTTAAAAACTGGCATAAATGCAGTAATGTTTTGTCTCCATGACGCCCCTAAAACTTGCATGTTCGTCATTTATACTTCACTTACTCTCCGGTAGCTACGCCGCTGCACACTGATTAGGATCATTTAAAAATTTGTGAAATTTAAAAGAAACATCGCGTAGTATCTGAGCTAACATCACTGGATATTTGAGTGCATATTAAAAGTACGAAATAAAATCGGAAGCTAAGTGCATGCTACGAAACAACAGCGGAAGTGAAAAGTCTACCTTTACCAAAGAAAGCAATATTTTCTTAACATTAGCAGTGGTAAAGACACGTGAATAAAGGATTTACTGAATCAATAAATTCGTTTGAATTTGATTTTATAACAATAAAAACAATGTTACAAATTGAGTTTAATTGAATTTTGAAACGTTAATTACAGGTAGAGAAAAAATTGTACAACAATTAAATTGGTATCATTAAAAGATAATTATTTGTTCTTTAAGGCAGAGTAATAAAAATTTTCGTACCACAAGTATTTCATAAGTTATTGGCGAAAAACGTCTAAAAATAGCTTAATTTTCATTATTTAATTATTAATAAAAATCTAATTCGAATTTTAAAACAATTTTTACGGCTTCAGCTTCCTATTATCTAATCCATCAATGGGCCAAATTTGGTAGCCGGAAGTCCAACGCCGTATATTTAATAGGGGAGAGTCGTTGAATTTGAACCACCTGGATATTCAGAATGTTCAGTGATGGAAAAAGGAATTTTAATGAAAAAAAAGTGGTTTAATTTTTTTGTAGCTTATTTATCTTCAGAGCCGCGTAATTAGCTTTTCATGAAATACACTTTAAATAAGGAAAATAGCTGAAAGAACCACTGGTTGCCTAGATTGGACCACCAATTTCTTTAAGGACAATTAAAGCAAAAATATTTTTCCATTCTTAAATTCGCACCAGAACACAATACATGAACCCAAGCATGACATTTTATGCACTGTATCACTTCCTCTTGTCTCTTTGTTTCCTCACAAATGATACGTATCGTAAGTTTTTATACTTCATGATCCAACATTTGATGGCTTTAGTGTCCTTTTATTGCTTTTACTTCCCCAATTCCAATTTATGAGGACTACTTAGGCGGGCAATTCACATGTAATCCAAACTTGAATTGTTGGAACACGGGAAGGAAATACCAAACTTCAGTTTTAAAAACTGACGGAAATTAGCATAGGGGCTCGGGAAAGCTGGAATTCCAACGAAATCAAATTCCAGTACTTCACGGCCGATTCCCATCTGAGACCTCCAACGAGGTTAAGCGGTACATCAAAGGATTTGACTAGATTGGCACCTCGCTTCGAGGTTAGGAAATCAGAAATCCTCTGAGTGGGGGAATAGTGGGGATAGAAGAGCGGCGGTAGTGGGAGCGATCTTTGCTCCCCCTACTGCCAGCGCACTTTGAAGCCTCTAGTGAATGACGTGCCTGGATTTTTGATTAAAATGGTGGGGAAAAAACGAGCTTAGGACAATAGCCTTCAAGTGAATTGCCGGCTTTATGGTGATAAACTGCTTTCTGAGCTATTCCTGTAGATTAAGATAATAATTCCATTGATTTAAATGGTCCTATTTAGACAACTGTTTGTGGTGGACTTTAGGCAACTTTTAGACAATAACAGAAACAAAAATTCCCTTATAGTTCTTAAACTATTTTTAAAATGATTTTAGTGAGTTGTAACCAAACAAAGTACCTATCTGGGGATATAATAAGAAAGGTATCTACTTAATTTAAAACAGCGTAAGGGCTTTTTGTCTTTTGTTAAAATAATTCATGGATTATACCTAAATCTACATAACGCTTTCTCTTAAAAATGATTTCATACACCCCATTTCCATCTTTATAACATAACTAGAAGATTTGTGACCGTCGAAGACGATCTTCTCGCTTGCTAATAATATCTCAGATCTGATTGTCAGAGATTTACTAACGAAGGTTGTTGAAGACAATCTCATGCCTAGTGCTTAAGAAATAAAAAAAGCATGAGAAACTGATGAATCAATTGACTAGATAAAACTGATATTGTGATAGAATAGAACTGATGAACAAATGACACCAACTTTCGTTTTGTCCGAGTAAAAATAATGCAAAATCCACTAACAGAAATACAAAATTAAAAAAATTATCAACTGATTAATGCAAATTTTTAAGTAAAAGGAGCCTTTCAGTGTAAGAACAGTTAAGGCGAAAATATTAAATATAAAATATATATATTCAGTTCCAAAATTAAGTACGAAAAAGAAAGAAACCTTCTAACAAAAACTGAACTATTCGAAATAGTTATGTGTGCATGAATTAAATAAAAAGAATGAAAACGAACGACATATCCTAATTCAATCTCGGTTAAAAAATAAAAATAATAAAATAAACAGTCAAATAGCGATAAGACGCACACACCGTCTAAATGTCCTTGGCACGTAGTCAAACCAAACCACGTGAGCGTTACCGCAATTTCTGGATAAATCTAATATAGATTTGCATATTTTACGGTCTAAATATTTAATAAAATAGAAGTTATGACACCGGTCCAAATTCGGCGACTCACCCCATTTTAGGTAGATTCCTTATAGGAACTCTACCTATTGCAATGGTTCTTATGACACGACTTTCGGAAAATTTCTGCAGATCTTCACCGATCATGACCCCTAGAACCCAAAACCACACTTCGTTAAAAAGTTTATATATATATAGGTATATATATATAAATATGTATAACGCTTTTTCCCATGTTATCTTGTGAAAACGATAACTGGAGTAATTTTGATGTAAATTTAACCATCTTGGGATATGTTGTAAGGATAGTGAAAATCTCGGTCGAGTTCGTAGATGGGCTATTCAGCTCAAAGGGGGTGGAAATGGTGGGGGGTGGAAATTTTCATTTTCCCATAATTCCTTTACAAATGAAAATAGAAAGAAAATTCAAATGAGGCGAATTATTGCCTTATCATAACGAACAATTTTTGAATTTAAACTTTTTCGATAGCTACAATTGCTTAGAAGTTATGAGCTGAAAAGTGATTTTCCCACCCTTCCCCTCCTCTCCCCCTAAATTAAAATGTCTTTCAACCAATGCGTGTTACCCCTTGTTGGAAAGCTCTCGTCATTTGCAGTTTCTTCCACCCTCTTTCATTCTTGTAGCTCCAATACTTATGAGAATAGAGGGCTAAATGTTCTTTTCCTTATTATTAGTAGTAGAGAAGTATATGCATAACGCTTTGGCCCGTGTTATTTTGTAAACACGATAACTAGAGTAATTTTGATTAGATTTTAACTGGCGACGGATATGTTGTAAGGACGGTGAAAATCTCGGCCGAGTTCACAGATGGGCTAACCAGCTCAAACGGGGTGGAAATGGTGGGGGACTGAAAATTTCATATTCCCATAATTCCCTTACGATTCAAGATAGAAAGAAAATTTAAATTAGGCGAATTATTGCCTTATCACAACAAACAACTTTTGTTTCGAAACTTTTTAATAGCCACAATTTCTTAGAAGTTATGAGCTAAAAAGCCATTTTCAATCCCCTCCCCAACTTATCATTTCCCCATAGCTCTGTTGCGACTAAAGATAGAAAAAAATTTTCAATTAAGCGAATTATCACCTTATGATAACGAACAACTTTTATGCTAAAAGTTTTTTGTCTGCTAGAATTGCTTATAAGTTATGAGCTGAAAAGCGATATTTAGTTACCCCCCCCCCATTTATCACTTCCCCATAGCTTCGTTAAGATTGAAGATAAAAAGAAAATTTCAATTAGGGGAATTATCACCTTATTATAACAAACTACTTTTATATTGAAAGTTTTTTGGCAGCAAGAATTACTTCGAAGTTATGAGTTCCCATCAACTGCATTCACTTTCACTTTTTATACGGTATAAAATATAATTAATTTATGACTAATTAATTTATAGTTAATATCTTTGTTAAATTTTGTTAATTATAAATGTTAATTGATATACCTGGCTTTGACCCGATTTAAAATGTTTTCATGTTTAATATTTTCAATGTAAAAATTACTATTGTATAAATATTATAATACACAAATTCCTTTTCTGATCTAAAACGCTTTCAATTAAAATGAGAATATCAATTGAACCAAACGATTTTTAAAAACATCCGTTTTCTTCATACGTTATTATTTGTTATATAGGTACTTCAAATTTTGTTAACAATTACTAAAGTCAATGAAAGGTTTTAATGAATATTTTGAAACAATTAAATTAACTATTTAATTATTCATTAATTTAAAGCGTGAAAATTAATCAATAGCTGGCCCCGATATAAATTGTTAAATCGTCTACTTTTAAAATTTTCTTTTAGCATTCTTCCTTCTGGAAACAGTTCTTCGTATTATTTTTGATCAACAAGAATATAGTTACGAATTCAGTTTAAAATTAATTTTGAAAAAATATTAAAATGAGAGAAACAAGTTTATGGAAATGAAAGACATCGCGTTAAAACACATCGCTTAATTTTTAATTAAGAGAAATTTTAAGCATCTTTTAGGCTTTGAAAAGTTGAAGGTGACCTTTCTCTTTTCTTAAATAAAAAGTTTGAAAAGTTTGATTGAAATCAGTCCAGTGGTTTAGGAGGAGATGTGGAACATACATACATAGCCACAGTGACTCTTATTTAAATTAATATAATTATTAGATAATTATAAGATAAAGATAACTGGCATATAGTATGAGCCATGGAAAAGGTTTTAGTGAAGTTTTGTAACAATTAATTTTTAACTTTAATTAAGTAAATATTTAATTATTTTAATTAATCAAATAATTTTAATAGTTAATTTGATAATAGGTTTTTTTGACAGAATACTTTAATTTGATATTTAACTAAACATGGCGGGACCATGATTTATTTAATAAAATCAATATAAAGTAGCCAAAAATAAGAGTAATTAAATAAGAGTTCACTTTATCCTTTTTGCTATTGAAAAATATCTGCTTAACTTTAAAATTGTTTGGGATTTTCTGCCTGAGTATTTGGTTTTAACCGTCGATGGAGATTTAAATTTTCTGTTCAAATTGGCTGCATTCATATCCTATGCTTTAAACACACGTATTCAATTTGCCACTCACAATGTTTAATAATTTTTATTCTCTTCTATGTTAAGAATTTAGTGACTATTATCTCTGTAACCAGGGAGTTCTCTAAATGAGCCCATTTTAGTAGCGTTTAAGTGTATCATGTCATGTGCTTTTACCATATGACAAAGTAATGTCCGCACAATTATATTGTAACCTAGATTAAATAAATTAATTTTTAAATCTAGAGTCCTTCTTCATTCGTGCCAAGAGTCAATTTCTTGCTACTGTTTCAGATAGGCTGGTTTAATGTTATCTAGGAGATATTTGCACTGCTGAGATGTTTATTTCTTTATGATTCCTACCTGTTGAATGATTATGTGTTGAGATATAAAAAATTGACCAATGTACTGACCGATAAATCTATCATAACTTTTTGGAATGAAAAATGGAATGATAAAACCTTGATATAGCAAAAAATTAAATGACATGAACACAGAGTCACAGCGTAAATATTGCAATGTGTAGAAACAATAAAGTCATTGGCTACGTCTGTATTGATCAATATGTAATATTTCATGACTTTTGTAACATTAACGTAAAGGAATCTACCTTTGCCTTCAAGCTTGCCGAAAAGGGATTTTTTTTAAAATGCCATAGCTGTTTCATACGTTGAATCGAAATTAATACTCTATTCCAGCGGTTCCCAACCAGTGGGCCGCAGAACGCTAATCAAGAGTCGAAGTCAGAGGAGCTTCAGGAGTAGTCACTCGTTTTTTGTTTTTGTAAACAAGATATTTTTAATCCTTTTTACAATAAGCCTTACTGACATATATGTGCATATAATTCATATATGTGTTACGGTCAATGTGGTAAATCGCTTATTTTTATAATCACCGCTGTAATTATATATAATAACCAGATTTTTTATGCGGTTATTATATATAACGACCGTTTATTATGTGCATAATTACCGCGGTGATTATATATAAAAACTGATTACCCACATTGACTGTAACATATATAAATGCAAATATATATGTTACGGTGTGTCTATGTGTTATTATGACGGTATTATATATGTTTCTGTATTTATATTTCTACATTTAGTTAGTGGGCCTCAAAATATTTTTTACACTACAGGCGTCCGCGCAACCAAAACGGTTGGGAACCGCTGCTCAATACTATTCACTTTACCACGAAGTTCAACACAAAACAGGTCCGTCCCAAAATAGCCCTCGTCTTGCTTCAAAACGGGACGTCAATAAAAAGAAAATATTATTCTCACAACTTCAACAAATCAGAGAAGTTAAAGGAAAAGTAAGTTTTTATAAAAACCAAATATTTTCATCACAATACCACTCAGAATGCCATAACTTTTAAAATTAATGCCAAGTACTGTTTTTGTTCCTTCTTAGAGGAATTTAAATCTTTTTCAAGACGATTTATTTTTATTGTGCAAGATGAAGTCCTTTCCATAACGGCCCATTTAGTCTTGCCGTTTGTTTTTAAAAATTCTTACTGAGTATGATAAAACGTCATTAATTCCCATTTTTGAATCCAATAAGTGACAGAAGTTGGAGATAAAAAGAAACTTTTAAAGATTAATGTCTCGATGCTTATCGATTTATGATAGGAAGATACAGCGTTGAGTTTAAAATGAAATGTTCCTGAAATAGCAATAAAAAAGCATCTTATGTTCTTTTTTTACTTTTAAACCGTAAACAGTCCTTAAAAATAAAGTAAAAAAATCGCATCAATAAAAATGTTATCAATACATTAAGCATTACGCTACATTTATTTAAATCACAGTTGAATGAAGACTAAGTAAATAAGTAAAAAGTACTTCCAATCAGGATTTTCTCACTTGCCATTAGTGTTTAAAAGGAAGTAAAAAAATCTGATTTTTTCCCTTTTCCTTTAGCACCAAAAAGGGAAGGGGAATGCCTAAGTAGTTTCAAATATTTACTTACTTTAAAAATAATGAAAATATTTCTTGTGAATTAGCCACTTGCATACTTTCCTATACCACCACTTGCATAGTATTAGACAACTATTCTATTCGTTATGTTCAAATGTTTTGTTTCTTTATCGTTTATGAATGCGGCTTCGAAGTTTTCCTGAATTATCATTATCTAATCTGTACTAAATGTAAAAAATGTCGTGAAGAAAATATTTCATGGTTAAATAAAAAGAGATTAAGAATTATTTCCTGCTATTGCTGTTGTATTATACTTTTGAAGATATTCTAATTTAGTTGGGTTATAAAATTTCCAGGCATATTATCATGAACTCTCACGTCCGTTGGTATTGGTGTTATGGTGCTGGAATCACCAAAGAATCGTATCCCCAAGCTAACCTCGGCAAAAGTCGATGGATTCTGTATGGGCCTATCCTGTCTAATTACACGACATTCGAAATAACTCTTGATTACCTGCTTAAAGTTTCAAACACTCTGCAAAAAAAATCGACGGGAGGCTGTCTTTGCGAAATGGCCGCTAGGATTGAGGGGCGTAGACTTACTTACCTTACTCAACTGTGACTAAAGTAGTTCTACGTGACTATTAACTATATAGTCTATAGTGACTACTAGTCTAGTGTGCCTATGTGACTTTATCTATGTAAAATTCTTCGTGATTTTAACCAACTTTGCAAATCGACTGTTACTAAACTGTAATTATAAATTCTAAAACTATTTTTGCAATCTTCAATGTCTACCTTTCTTTGTTAAATGATACTGAAACTAACTCTCTCTGGTATTTGGTTGCGGAGCTATAAGCATTTAACTTTAGCACAAAATTCGACGTAATTCAACAATTCTTGAGTAATATTTCGGGTGAACTTCAGATCGATGATTGAATTAATTGCCTTAGTCTGCGTGTGCGCGCATCGGTGACGTCATCAGAATTCTTCGTGATTTTCAACAACTTTGCAGCTCGACTGTGACTACACCGTAATTTCAAATTCTAACATTATTTTTGCAATCTTTAATGTCTACCTTTCTCTGTTAAATGAAACTAAAACCAACTCTATGTTATTTGGTTGTGGAGCTATAAGCGTTTAAAAATACAGGAAAAGTGTCATAATTTTTTTCCTTTCCCGACACACCATTAGACCACTATAGAGAGACGTAAGTCTACGTCAAAATAACTTCGTAGCGCAGTGCAAACTTTGTCGGAATACAGCTATGTAACTCTATAGATGAGATACACATCAAAATTCAGACGTTTAAAGTCCTGGCGTCAGACGCCAGTTGCAGTGCCGTCTAATGAATAGTTGTCAAGTGCAGAGAGCGCAACGTCGTTTGAGAAAAGTAATTGAAAATAGTTTGGTTATTAAAATTTTCAAGTTGGGCTTCTATATATCTAAAATACTTAGTAAGAACAAAGAAAGTGTCCTCCATGATAAGCCACCAGTGGTCGCGTGGCCCCCACCGCCTTATATTTTCGAGAGAAATCTCAGAAACACTACTTCTCTAAACATTCTGTACGGCGGAAAACTTTGACAAAGCTCCCCCCCTCCCCATCTCCAACCACTGGACCGAGTTTGTCAATTTTTATTTCATATAAAACTTGTGTCGCGTCATCAGTGGTCACCTACCCTCCATCACCCTCAGTTTCCGAGAGATACAGCAAAATTAAATTTTGGCAGAGTCAACCAGATTCAACAACAGGACCTGTTTCGTCACTTTGCAAGTACATCTACGTGCCATTAATCTTGGGCGAACGGCTGGTGGCCGAAGGCGGCTATTAAAAATATATTAAAGCATTAATTATAATTTCTTCACTATATTGTATCATAAAAAAAACACGCGAAAAGGTGTCAAATTTGTACCCACGCTATGCAGGTAACTTGTAAGGCTCATAATGGGGGTGATGGTTGAGTCTCGCTTCTGAGATCGACAAAAATAGGGCTCGAGACCCGATTTAACATCATTTTTGATATGCGTATGGCAGCGTTTCTCAGCCTTTCATTATTTGAGACCCAATTTTCAATCATAATTTTCATCGCCCCCCTCTCTCATCATTTAGTTATGCAGGCAAAGAATTTTTTAAAAAAAGTATTTTCTTGCTGACGACAACTTAGTAGCAAGTTACAAGTGGGTCAGGGATCCATTTCAAAATACTCCCGAAGGTCTCTCAAATGCTGAAGAAGAAATCTTCATAGACTTTATGGGAAGTGGAGAAATCGAAAGACAATTTAGTAATAAATCACTCTTTGAATTTTGGGTAGGGGTGGATGATGAGTTTTCTGCACTGGAAACAAGAGGATTTCGAACACTATTACCATTTTCAATATCCTACCTTTGTAAAACCGGATTTTCTGTGGCTGCTGCTTTGAAGACAAGATCTCAGCTAAATATAGAAAAAGAACTCAAAGTGTCTATTTCTATCACTAAACCTTCCTTCGGAAAACTTTGCTATGCAAGACAGGTCCAAGGGAGTCACTAATAATTATTAAACATGTTTTCATTTTAGTATAGATAAGTTAATTATTAAATACACTGTGCAGTACTGCTACAATCCTTTTGATAAGTGTATTATATCAGTTTAAATGTGTGTTTTATTTTTTATAATGTCAGAATGTATTTTGTTTTACTTTACTTTCAGTAAAATAATAAATTTTTCTAATAATATTTTAATTTCGATATGCTCGAGACGCCCGTTAAGTGTTATCACGTTCCCTAAGGGGGCGCGTCCCACAGGTTTAGAAACGCTGGGGTACAGAGTATCGTTTACCCTCTCATACCGAGCGAGACGGTCCAGGGCGGTCTAGAAATTTCACCTTAACATCCACGAAGGCCGGTCTGAGGCGTTTGGCTTCTTTTGAGAGGAGGTGAGGTTCTGAGATCGCTTAGGATATAAGCGCGGTAGGAAGTCCAACTATCCTTGCCCATCACAGCCCTGCGCTTTAAGGGAAGGTTATAGCAGGGAGTGGGGTTGTAGGGTAAATGACCACCCAGGTTGGGAAAGTCCAATTCATGTCTCATCCTCCCAAAAAGTCCCGATTTGAAAGGGGCTAGAGGAAAAAAATTGCCTCGGTATTAAAGAGTTAAACATCTTCCTGTATGTGTAGTGCGTAAGTTTGACGGAAGATGCGGCTCAGGTATCGGTGTAGTCTCGCATGACCGGACAGACGCAGATAATGATACGGCTACTGCTATCCACGCAAAATATGCAATATTACGAGTATCAGATGCGCAGAACCTTCATAAGGAGGTACTTTCCGTCATAGGCGATGAAACATTTCACCACCTATATTGTATCATCTACATCAACAGAAACCCTGCTCAATTATATGGCAACTCCTCTTTTTCGTGTTCGAGGTGGAATGTGAAAAATGTGGGAATTTCAATGCTCAGAATAAATTTATGAGTAGCCTTAAGAAATGTTTTTCTATCGCCGTCAATATCAATATATTTCTACTTTAGTTTGAAGTTCAAACCTGCCTTTTTGGCACAAAATTGCCTCCTTTCCTGCCATTTAGTAAATACGGTCTTCCTAACCTCTTCCTTGAGTACGCTTTCATAGAAGGCCAGCCCCGCAACCTATTCTTTACTAATTTTTGAAAATTCAATGGATGCACTTATGCGACAAAACTGCACTTTCAGTAGGATCAGAAATGTAATGATATTGGTAGTGACAGCAGAAAAGTATTGGAAGCTAACTCACAAAATAAATCTGGGTTGTAAAATTTCCGCGCGATTTTCACACTTCTCTTTCTTTACCTGATTTCGTTTTCAGCCCTCTCTACAGTTAGCTAATAAGTCAAACCACATGTATATGTTACCGGCAATATATGAAATCCGGCATTCTGTAGAATACCTAGGCATTTTATAGAATGCCAAAAACTGGCCGTCAATGTATGGAAAGATTAACATTTCATGCATTTCCTAAGCATTCTACGTATATAATGCCAAATGACAAACCGGAAAAGTATGAAATACATCGCCGATTCGATTTTATTGGAAATAAAATTAAGTGGAATTCAAAATAAAACTATCTCTTTTCGTGGTGCAAGAAGTAGGTTCATGTTTCATTTTGTTTTCTTTAATAAGAAATTCCTAAATTTGTTCTATGCGACTTTCATTCTTCTTTACGTATTTTGAATAAAAGTTTTTTAATGACACTCTTTCATTATTTTTTCAAAATAGCATTTGTATTTTTCAGAAATACACGTCTCTTAAATAATGACCTACCATGACCTTTTCGCATGCTTTGCCTAAATAGCATTTGTCATTCTATAGAATGCCTAGGTATTATCTTTGAATCCAAACTTGATTTTTCCCAACACATCGATACCATGGTCTCTAAGACATATCGCAGGCTTGGATTTCTTAAGCGCAGAACCAGAGAATTTTCCAGTGAACTTACCCTCAAGGTCTTGTATTGCGCTCATGTTCGTTCCAAATTGGAATACTGCAGTATTATCTGGAATCCCAATTACCGAAACAAAATTGGAATTATTGAGCGAATACAGAACAACTTCTTGTGATATTTACTTTACAAAAAAAAAGGATTTTACTTGCATGATGTATCTATCTTCTTCACTCCTACGTAATATTTTTAATATGCCTAGTTTATCCTCCAGACGAGATGTTTCTTGCGTTCTTTTCTTCTACAAAGTTATTAATGGTTCAATTGATTGTAATGATATAATGAGCTCAATAGATTTCGCTGTGCCCGCCAGATTTTTAAGAAACCAGAGTCCCTTTCCAAATTTATATTCAAAATTTAATTATATTAACATGTTCTCGTTATATAGGTTTTATAAAATTTTTAACGCGTTCTCTGATGAACTTGACATTTTTAATATGTCTCTTGGTGCTTTTAAGTCGAAATGTTTGCATCTTTTAAATACATGATATGTTTTATTTTGCCTTTCTACAACATTTTAGATTTTTATGCTATTTGATTTTCCGTGTTCTTATGTATTCGACAGTTTTTTGGCGCCGTGTTTGATTTATTTTTATCTTAAGTGTTCCATTTTTTTATCTCAAGTATGTATTTACGTTTTTAAACTTTTAAACTCCTGGTGTGTTTTTTATTAGACTCGGTGTTTGCGTGTTTTGACTTTTTGACCCTTGCCTTTTGGAAATGATCTTTAAATTTTTTGAAAAATACGGCTTTTGGTGTCACAGTGTGTCTTAAAGTTTTTGTGATTATGTGTTTTCGTATTTAATTATATATACCTTTGCATAAGTTTTATGATTTTATGTATTCTCTGTGTTCTACTTTTTGCTTTCTAAGGCATAATCTTTTTATTTACTCATTGTGACTTTTGTTCTTTGTGTGTTTGTCAGCAATCTGTAAATGGAGTTTTCTCTGTAGTGTGCTTTTTTCAAATAAATAAATTATAGACAATGCCTAGGGAAAGTAAAATAATTCTCATATTTCATACATTGCCTGAAAACGCAGGCATTCTATAAAATGCCTAGGTATTCTGTAGAATGCCGGTGTTTCATACATTGCCGTTAACATATGCATCGTTATTAGGTAACTAGATGGAGGTGCCTGGAAGTACAAAACTCACTGAAGTTGTTGTGGGACAACATATACAGCTTTGCCCAAATAATCCATTTTTTTCTGTTGATGCGCCTGCTCTCCATGTATGTTGTAATGATTTCAGAAAGTGAATTCACGAAAAGAATTGGTTTAAAATAGGATTAATTGTACTATTGTGTAGCAATAAAGGAATGGTACCAAAGCAATAGTCCACTCCAGACATACACTTTTATTCTTCTTGCTATACAGGCGTAAAATTTGAGCATTATGTCATTTTCGGAAGCTTACAACATTTTTTATTAAGTTATAAGCTTTTTTCTTATTATAATTTAATGTTTGATTTTAAAACTTTGTTTTTTGGCTTATATCTTTGTTATCCTTCAGAATAACAAATATTTCTTTCTATCTATTTTAGACAGTCCAAGAACATCAACAAATGTAATCAGGAAAATAAGACAAGGATAAATTAAATTTGGTTAAAAAATAGGTATATGAATTAAGGAGAAGTAAACAACATGGATACAACCTTTTTAAATAATCTGTAAATAAACAAATATAATAATTACAGTTATTTGGCTTCTAGTTTATTTTTTCTTCATCTATTACTTTATTGAGCATATAATTCTCCACTTAAATTACAACAAATATCAATTGTGTTCTAATTCCTAATTTAAATGTATTTAATTATGAAATAATGGGGTTTTGAATGATTATTTTTGTATCTTCAAAAGTAATTAGATTGATCATTTCATTACTGAAAATTTTATTTTACAGGTAAGATGTCTCTAAGTGTTTTTAAAGATTAAATTCTGATTTAAAGGCGAATTCATTTAAATAACTTTGATTCTAATCATTACTATTAAAAAACAACATTAGTATCTGAGAGAAAGTTTGATTTCAAGTGAAACGAATTTTATTTGATTGACAATTTTAATTATCGTAATGAAATGAAAATAATCATCTTCGATAATAATCTGGCGCTTAATTAGACCCAAACATCTTTTATGTCTGATAAGAAATAAGAATTAAAAACATTCTTTGACTTTAAGAGTACACTAAAAGTCATTTTGGAACGGAACTATTATTCTTTTTACGCTTTTCATTATGGAAATATCTTTTACCGTATTTTGTTCAAGGGAGATTAAAGAAATATAGGATGACTTGTCAAAGTTCGTCAGGTTTTTTAAAGACATGAACGACTCAGTTATTCATTTTTAAAACATATTATTCAAAAAGTTATTTTTGATTTTGGAACTTTAAAATCAAGTGGATGGCATTTGTTTCGTAACCAATGAACTGAAACATACTCTTCTTTCCGAATAAAATTTATCAAGAAAATATATTCTTGAAACAAAGAAGAAAGAAGTAATGGTTCTAAAGATTGAAAACTCCCACTTTCAGAACTTTACAAAATCTTTCCTAAATCTTTCCTCAGATTTCAAAACAACTTTCTTGAAAAAGAATTCGTTCTCTGAAATGATTTTAAAACATTTCGTTATTTCATGAAAATAATGTGATATTTTTCTCTGTGCAAAAAAGTTTGAATCAAAACTTATTTTAAGTAGCTCCGCATTAGGCTTTTTTCAAACAAAGTGCATGCTATGATACTACGTCACTATGCTTAGTACTTATCAAAATTCCGACACAAGTTCTAATATCAACTGACAATTTTGTGCTTCAGTGCACCAAAAATTTTGAATAGAGAATTTAACTTACTAAATTCTCCTATTTTGTTTTCCTTGAGATGATTTATCCATAAGTCATAATTTTGAATATGCTTCAAACGTAAGAGCAATGCGAATGAAAAATTTTTGTCATGAAATAATTTTCTTTGCGTTCTCTTGGGTAGAATGTTAAAGTAGGCACTAAAGGATTGTTTAAATAAGTTGAAAGTCTCTTAATATAAGAAGCAGGTAATTGTTTTCGTTTAAACACCTTTCTATAAACAACTTCTGAAGAAGGAAATTCAGGAATTGCTCATTTCGCTTCTATTAATATGTATTACAAAATAAGCAGGGAAAATCAGTTAGTGTTAAGAATATATTTTGTGCAATTTCTTTTATCTGAACAGCCAATTAGTATTTTAAGAATTTCTTAAACAAATTGCTGATATTTCCGTTAACGAAGTCTTATATCTAAATGGCTTACATTCAAACCTATTTAAAAGTAATTGGTTTTTTTCTGGTTGTATGTGATTTTGGAAATTAAATTACATGCGAGATTTTTGCATAGAAGAAAGATTTAATGGAAGTTATCAGGATTAATAAAACGATTATATAAAATTAATTAGGTTTTATTCAATATGATATAAAAGAGAATGCATAAAATGACAGATGTTTGAAATGAAAAAATATCAATATGATATACATTCTTAATTTCTTTTCTTAAAATGTTGTTACGAAAATCGAGAAACAGGAAAACACAGCACTTGCACAAATGAACAACACCGGCAGACAACAGATCACGAACAATAACAGTAATAGCACGAACAATAGCGTTCAGCATCTAACAGCAGAGATATACAGAATTTACTAGAGGATTCTCTGTGTCGTCATATCCTGTCAGAAAAGGTATAAAAACCTGGGAGTCGCTGAGATGAGACAAACGTCTTTGAACGTCTTCGGAGTTCGAAGAATCTCTTTGGAGACTTGTTCGCTTTGCGAGTTTGTCCAACTTGCTCGCTTTGCGAGTTTGTCCAACTTGTTCGCTTTGCGAGTTTGTCCAACTTGTTCGCTTTGCGAGTTTGTCCAACTTGTTCGCTTTGCGAGTTTGTCCAACTTGTTCGTTTTGCGAGTTTGTCCAACTTGTTCGCTTTGCGAGTTGGTCAATCTCGCAAAGCGAACAAGTCTCCAAAGAGATTCTTCGAACTACGAAGACTTTCAAAGACGTTTGTCTCATCTCAGCGACTCCCAGGTTTTTATACCTTTTCTAGCAGGATGTGACGACACATAGAATCCTCTAGTAGATTCTGTATATCTCTGCCTTTAATGGAGATATCGAGAAAATTCCAGCATTTTTGAGGTTCTTCATTTTGTCGCCAAAGTCTCCGAATTTATCGCCAAAATGGTTGCTAAAGTTGGGGGTCGATGGCCTCCAGTAGGTAGTAAGAACCTCTGTAAATGTCTCTTTCCAACAATAAGACTAATATTGTGAGAAAGCGTCTTTCCATGTTCGTACCAATATTTATAAAGATAAAAAAATATACAGGTTATCTGAGAAAGATCTTTGTTATATTCTAAACATTAATAACAAAAATGCGAAAAGGTGAAACAGAATGCAATTTGAGACGAAAGAATGCAGAAACAGTACCAGCCTAAAATCTATCTTCTTTTTCTAACAGTACATTCAGTTTAGCTCTACGTGAGCTCTTTAAGTAGCTCGAAGAATGTCCAGTCTGTACTCGATTTCCCGCCAGGTTTTTTCAGCATTTCCCGTGTCTTTAATCTTTTGCATCCCATACATAAACTGAAGGCACACTTGGTGAACTTCTACGGTTCATTAGGCGAAACTTCACTTGCAAAATTTTCGGTGATTTTGAATACAGATTTCACTCCTGAAAGTGGGCGCCATTATCGCTTCTTATTACAGCCGCAAAATAATAAACACCATCTACCTCCGACTATGGATACTAGGAAAAAACTGTTAGATTTCTAAATCTTTTGCAGAAACCTGCATTTCATTTCACCTTTTCGTATTTTTCTTTTTAACTTATAGGATAATAAAGATCTTTCTCGGCAGGTAGACATTTTTAGAAACAATATTTTACATGCAGTATCCCGCCCACGCACCGCCAGGTGGAGTCCGTCCACTTTGTAAACTGAACTGCGAAAATTTTGTAAGGAGTGGTAAATGTTTCATGTAACCTTCGAATCGAGACAGACATTTTTTTTCCCAGCGATGTAATGTGATTTGATGTAAAGGGCAGAAACTACCCTCCTAATTACCTTTATCTTTTTTCTTTAATGCTTGTGCCGTCTTAATTGTTCGTCTGGCAGATTAAACATCTAAATTGCTAAAGCTGTGTGTTTTATCTGCCTTCACCTCACATGGAAGCTAGGATTTCATCCTACATATAAGATAAATTCAGGAAATATGTTTACTGTATAATTAATTCCTAAAATTGAATAAGCCGTGAGTGCAAGGAAATTAATTAATGCAAAGTTTAAATGGCCAACTTAATTAGTTTATTTCAGATTTTACAAACCTTCTTCTAAATCGCTGTTTAGTCCGTTAGCGCCCAGCATCCTATTTATACGACAGTTACATTCCACTTTCTTGGCTGAACTGAATGCATTCAATTTTTTCTGTTTTGATTGTCTGTGAAGTCAAAAAGTATTACCAAACTCCTAAACAGTTTTCAGAAGGTATATACTACCAGTGAACCGGATTTCGAAGTCAAAGTGTCGTCATTTTGACATTTTTTTTATGTTTCCTTTGATTTATTTTTTAGGTAATGCAAGGAATTAGAAAGTGAATTTTACCGGATATTCAAGTCAAAGTGTCGTCATTTTGACATTTTTTATTTTTGCTTTGATTTATTTTTTAGGTTATGCAAGGAATTAGAAAGTGAATTTTATATTTTGATATTTTAAAGTATTTCAAAAATCTTTAATATTTACTAGCCGCTTTCGACACCATCCGGCGGGTTTGCGGCCAGCACCCACTTTGCTCAGCACTGTCCTTGCCACCTGGTAGCTTCGAGGACCTCAGCTACAACTTTTTAAAGTTTTAAATACTACATGAAGATCAGTAGAACGGACCATAAAGCCATAGTAGATTTCATATCCTTTGTAGACTACTGATTCCTTTAAAACTGTAAAATCTTTCAATGAACCTCATCTAGTTGTAACGTTTTATATGAATTTTTCACGAATTTCGGCTTGAAAGACTTCACATCCATAAATACAGAATGAAATCGCTCTAACTAAACAGTTTCTATCACTTACAATAGGTATTTTAAAATTTTTTTGACACGCCATATTGATGGAACTGTTGGGATCTATATATTTATAATAATATGGTAAAACATTCAGACAGTTCGCCAGCCCCAACCACTCAACGGATTTCGATAATTTTTTAGAAAAAGCTTATGACGTCTAGATGTGTCACCAAGGGTCGTCTGCCCCCACCACCCACCATTCTTTTATAAAAAAGTTATTTTTTTCACGAATTATCATTGATTTATTGAATTAATAAAAAGGAATTACGGCCTAGGAGATGCTATTAAAAATCGGATGTTTTTTAAAACAGAGACAAAGATAATTATCTCTTTATTGTGCTATCTTTGCAGGAAGCTTGTTTTGCAAAATTGCAGCAAGTTTGATTTGCAAAGGAGGTGGCGCTATTTGTCACATCGAACTTGCTACAAGTTCGATTCAAGTTTGGCCATGCCAAGTCAAAATCAAACTTGCTGCAAACTTACGTGCTATCTGGGGTCCTTGCCACCTGGCTGCTTCGAGGCTCTCAGCCATTACTTTTTTCAGTTTTAAATACTGCATGAACATCAGTGGAACAGACCATAAAACCGTAATAGATTTCATATTCTTTGTCGACAACAGATTCCTTTAACATTGTAAACTCTTTGAATAGACCTCATCTAGTTGTAATGTTTTGTATAGCTTTCTCACGAATTCCGGCATGAAAGTCTTCAGATTCATAAATACAGAATGATATCGACCTAAATAAACAGTTTCCATCATCTACAATATTTTACAATATTTTTGACACGCCATTGTGATGGAACTGTTAGGATCTATATATTTAAAATAATATGGTAAAACCTTCAGACAATTCGCCAGCCCCAACCACTCAACGGATTTCGATAATTTTTGATTTCATGTAAAAGCTTATGACGTCTTGATATGTCAACAAGGGTCGTCTGCACACCCACCACCACCCACCATTCTCGAACGAAATCGAAAAACCATTTCTCCACCATACATTCTCTATATGTTTTTTCGATTTCGTTCAAAAATGAGGGGGTAGGACACCCTTGATGACATATCTAGACGTCATAAGTTTTCATATGAAATGTCGAAATCCGGCCGGTGGTTGTGGCTGACGAACTGTCTAAAGGTTTTCACTCATAGAGAATGTATGGTGGAGAAATGTTTTTTCGATTTCGCATTCATAAAGACTAATGTAATCTGAAGTTTATATTAGTTTTAATTTGATCAAATAATTCAACATATATTATCTTGCCAGTGTGGAATAGTAAAACATTCAGACAGTTCGCCAGCCCCAACCATTCGACGGATTTCGGTAATTTTTATTTCTTATGAATTCTTATGACGTCTAGATATGTTATCAAGAGATGCCTGCCCCACATTTTTGAACGAAATCTAAAAAAACATATAGAGAATGATGTATGATGGAGAAATGCTTTTTCTATTTCGTTCGAAAATTGAGGGTGAATTTTGGCAGTCGACCTCTGATAACATATCTAGACGCCATAACTATTCAAATGAAAAATAAATTCTCGAATTCGGTTGAGCGGTTGAGGCTGGCGGACTTGGTGAAGGCTTCTACCAAATTATTAAACATTGTAGAAATCCCCCAGCCCCAACCCCCCGACGGATTTCGACAATGTGTTTCCATTTGAAAGGTTATGACGTCTAGATATGTCATCAAGGGTCGCCTGCCCCCCACCTACTTCCATTTTGGAACGAAATCGAAAAAACACTTCTCCTCTGTACATTGTCTATAGGTAAACCTTGTAGAAATCCCCTAGTCCTAACCACTCCACCAATTTCGACATTTTTTCATTTGAAAGGTTAGGACGTTTAGATATGTCATCAAGGATCTCCTGCCGCTCTTCGCCCCCCATTTTCAAAAGAAATCGAAAAACATATAGAAATGTATGTTGTTTTTATTTCGTTCGAAAATTGGGGGTGGTTTTGGGCAGTCGCCCTTTATGTCATATCTAGGTGTCATAACCTCTCAAATGGAAACAAATGACGAAATCGGTGGAGTGGTTGAGGCTGGCGGACTCGGTGAAGGTGTTTAACAACTTATTAAACCTTGTAGAAATCCTCCAACTCCAACCCCCCGACGGATTTCCACAATGTTTTTCCATTTAAAAGGTTATGAAGCCTAGCTATGTCATCAAGGACCGCCTTTGCCCCAGCACCCTCTATTTTCGAACAAAATCGAAAAAAAACTTCTCCTCTGTACATTGTCTATGGGTAAACCGTGCAAAACTCCACCAACCCCAACCACCCGACGGATTTCGACATTTTTTTTCATTTGAAAGGTTATGACATATAGATATGTCATCAAGGATCGCCTGCTCTCCTTCTCCCCTTTATTTTGAACGAAATCGAAAAAACATATAGAGAACGTATGATGGATAAATGTTTTTTGTTCGATATCGTTCGAAAATGGGGGTGATGAGAGGCGACCCTTGATGACATATCTATACGTCATAACCTTTCAAATGAAAAAATATTGACGAAATTGGTTGAGTGGTTGAGGCTGGAGGACTCGGTGAAGGTTTTTTCCATCAAATTATTTTAAATATATATGTAAAAAATGTTTTTAGAAATGATTTTTTGTCGATTTTTATATATTCTTTTTCTAAGAAGATAAAAATATTAATTTTTTTTTATTTTAATTACACTTCACAGTTGACTTAGTCTTGGTGATTTCAACATAATTTAATAGATTTTTTTAAAACTATGCTTTAAATTAATTTGGGCGTTAATTGGTTAGAGTATGGTTGAGATATTACTGAATACATCTCATACTATCTACTAGGATATCAGTGAACCAACTTGCCCATTAGTGAGTCAACGCTTAATATTTAATGGAAAATTATCCAATTCATGAGAGGTATTCGGCTTTGAAATGGGCTCAATCGATTGTAAAATAATACCGCTTTTATTGGTTAGTTAACTATAGAGTTTGTTTGTTTTTCAAACACCCAGAAAAAGGGTTTTATTCAGATAATTTTCAGACAGAGTGAAGGAATTTTTGGTTCATTATTCGTGTTTAAGCAAGTTAATTAAATTAGTATTCATTCCTAAACGCATATTTCAGTTAGGTGATTAGTTTAAGATAATGGATTTGGAACATCAAACAGGTTTGATTCTACGAACAGACTGAATGATTCTAATGGGAATTCTGTTCCAAAGTAATTTACCCTTTAGGAAATAGTCAAAGTGATTAGCTTAATTCTACGAATTCGATAAAAATTTGTAATACAAATTATTATAATATTATCTAATACAGAAAAATTTGATGGATTAAACAAATTTCAGCTGGAAAATTTAATCACCTAGAAACATAAAGTTAAAAATATTAGAAGAAACTAAAAAAAAATTCTAATTGGCAATCTTAAAAAATCCTGTTAAATTAATTGGATTTTGGATTATCTTCGGTAAAATAAACGGTGTGGTTTTCGTGAAACTGGTTTTCTGTAGTTATTAAAACTTATTTCATTTTCCTTTTAAAATGTTTCTAAGAGACAATAAATGTTTAGAAAGAAATCTCAATACTTATGTGTGAAAAAAAATCAAAATCAATACAACAAAACAATTTCAAATCTTTCAAAAAATTTGATATTAAAAGTCCAAGATAACATTAGATAAGAGTTTAAAAAGATAGGTAGGAAACAGCAAAATCCAATTTGTAGCAACAGTCAGATCGTGTTTAGATGAGATAACACTCAATACATTGAGGCTGGCTGTGGTTTGTAGTAAAGTGGTTGTTTTGGCGGATTTTGAGACTGGAAGTTGGAAACACTATTCGACCAAAGTTTCGCTGTGTATGTACAAAACGACCGCTAATCATCTCCTGGAATTTTCAAACTCCTACACTGCAAAACAAACTACCGTGATTGAAAAAACCTTCTGACAAATAACTTGTCAAGGACCCGATTTCGCCTCTTATGCTCTTGATGTGTGACGAGAACGATCTCATTGTAAAGGAACGTCACTGACTGACACACAAATTTGACACAAAACTTTAAACTTTTCTTTTAATATTTACCTCTTTAATTTCAATGTATTTTGACGTAGAGATACGTCTTTCCATAGTGGTGTAATGGCGTGTCGGGAAAGGAAAAAATTTTGACGCTTTTCGTTGTATTTTTAAACGCTTATAGATCCGCAATCAAATAACATAGAGCGTTCGTTTTAGTTTCATTTAACAAAGAAAGGTAGACATTGAAGATTGCAAAAATAATTTTAGAATTTGAAATTACGGTGTAGTCACAGTCGAGCTGCAAAGTTGTTGAAAATCACGAAGAATTTTGATGACGTCACCGATACGCGAGCACGCAGACTAAGGCAATTAATTCAGTCAACGATCTGATGTTAACGCGAAATATTACTCAAGAATTGTTGAATTACGCAGAATTTTCTGCTGAAGTTAAGTGCTTATAGCTCCTCAACCAAATACCACAGAGAGTTAGTTTTAGTATCATTTAACAAAGAAAAGTAGACATTGAAGATTGCAAAAATAATTTTAGAATTTATAATTACAGTTTAGTCACAGTCGATTTGCAAAGTTGGTTAAAATTACGAGGAATTTTACATAGATAGAGTCACATAGTCACACTAGAATAATAGTCACTATAAACTATAGAGTTAATAGTCACATAGAGCTACTTTAGTCACAGAAAGTCACAGTTGTGTAAGGTAAGTAAGTCTACGCTCTTCAATCCCAGCAGTCGTTTCGCAGAGACAGCCTCCCGTTGATTTTTTTTCTTCATATTGCTTCGTTTTCTGTGTTGTTCTTATGTTTGTTCAATGTTCAGTGTATGTTTCTTTTTATTTCTTTATTTTTTCGTCATTGTTCTTTTAAATAAATGAAATTCATCCTCATCCATCGAAACCGGAAATGAGACAAATGACTCTAAACACGGGAATGCAGGTGGTCATGTGTACGTAAATATCGGTTTACCCTCTCCTGGCATTTTCAAACTCCTACAGTGTCACTTAAATTACAGTAGTTGAAAACATTCTCACGAACAACTTCTCAAGAACCCGATTTCGACTCTTAATGCCTATCGTATGTAATGAGAACAATCTCATTGTAGAGGATAATAATTGAGCACTCATCCACCCAGACTGACACACACTTCCCTCTACTTTTGATTTTTTCCCTCTACCTATTTTTTTCTATTTTGTATTGTTTTCTATGTTGTTCTGTCCAGTGTATGTTTGTTTTTCATTTTTATTTGTTTTTGTACCTGTTACTTGTATTTGTCCTTTCTTAAAAAATAAAATTCACCTCCATCCATCCAAACCAGAAAGGAGCCAAATGGCTCTAAGCACAGGGGTGCAGGTGGTGTAATGTAATAATGTAATGGTAATGTGTACGTAGGTTTAGTGTACATATATTCTAAGATTGGGGGATGCTTCTGGTGCGGCGAGAATATTTGAGGAGGTGAGCCACCAACTGTGCCATCCTCGTTTTTGTTCATGATTCCAAATTACGAAACACACGAGGCGGAAATACCCTTTTGTGTTGCTTTAACATAGGACGTATGTGTAACTAAATTGAATTTTCGTAACTAAACTGAAGACTCAAGAAAGAAACATGCAATTAGTTAGTTTTATTTTATATATAGGATCATTCGTAATATTCTCTTTATTTATTACAGAAATCGTCTGAAATTATGGCTAAAACTTAATGCCTATGGATTCGATTAAAATTCAATGCCAAATTACCCATTCACAGATAACACGTTTACGTGGGTTGGTTAGATATGAAATAGCCAGTGTGATATGTAACGATTTCCTCGAAAATTCCAGATAATCAAATCCGGTAATTCTATTTTATAATAAGTAGGATTCATTCTAAAATTAAATTTCTTAAGCTTATAACCTTAAATCTTAGTTTTCTCATGTTGACGAATTAACTTTATGAATGAAGATGGAAAATTTGATGTAAAAAACAGTTAGGCACAACTTTTAAAACACTTATTTACTTTCAGGACAGCATGCAACTTTGATCGTTAATATAAGAAAAAATTTTGTGTACAATTTTTAATACAGTCAATTATGTTTTGACATTTCCATAATCTTTCTGCACTGTCGCATAAAAATTTATTTATTTTCTCCGGATTAAATAATTAACATTTTATCTTTATCAACTGAATCATGAAAATTTTCTTTCCATTAAAAAAGCTTCCTGTGACACAATTTGAAGAAAGTCTTCTTGAAAGTTAAACAGTTCTCATTTGTTGTTTGGAGATAATTTACCAAGAGTGATTCCATCTTTCATTACTTTTCTCTAGCAATTCACTTCAAAATACTGCTTTTTACGATTCATTAAATAAGTAATTAGTGGCTTGCAAACATTCTCTATTCTCCATTTGAAGCACTCTATTTAGGCACATTAATGAGTAAGATGTAAGAATCCATGATGATTCAGGCCTTAACCCATCGATTCTGAAATTCGAATTGTCATCGTATTGAAAGTGAACGACCGGAAAAACGTTTTTATTGATTGGAAGAGAGCTTCGAGTTTCTGAATTTGGTATTGAAGATGTGAAAAGGTTCATCGTTTTCCAAATCCATAAAACTGATGATAAAGGTCTCTTAATTTTGATACGATTAAATATTACGCGAGAAGAAAATAATGGACTCGTATGATATGCATATTATGATTCAGAATGTTGAAAAAGGAACTATTCAGTTTTATACAAATATCATGCTTCAAATAGCTGAATAATGTTCTATGAAATTCTGAATCCTACACTTTAAATTTCCTGCTGGTGTGGTGCGAAAATTTGGAGAGGAGGGTACCAGCTGAGGTGTAATCCTCGTCGTCTGACACACGGTTTAAAATAACTAGGTCAGTCCCAAAATGGCCATCTTGTCGAGATGACATCTCCTTATAGCTTCATTCAAATTATTTCCAAACTTATAATCATAATAAAAGAATAAAATTCACATTACTCAAAAATTCAAAACCTAAATTTCATATATATAATTTACTGCTTGTTTTAGTTAGCAAGTTCTCATGCAGAAAAAGAAACGAACAGACGCAGAGGAATTTCAACCAAAATTTGATAGAAATCTAAAATATTAATTTAAAAATTGCACACCAAAGTTCATACATTTAGCCATTTAGCTTGTAACATTTTTGAGCTGCCGTGTCCGTAAATGGTTGATTTTGAAACTTTAAAATAATTTTCAAGCAATTTAATCTTGATTCACATCAGCTTAACAAATCAGATCGCACATCAACTTAAGTATATTTTAAATAAAATTACACTACTATTAATTTTTTTGCCTATATATTTAGTATAAACTTCGCTAAGGGCTTGAATTTTGAAAACAATTGTTTTCTACTTTAAAAAACAAGCGGGAATGGACTCCCTAAAACTTTCTCGCATACGCCCTTACACAGGTGGGGAAAAAATACTGCAAGCGGCAGTAAAACGTGCCATACTCTAACACATGTGTGTGTGGGGGGGGGGGGGAACCCCCAAAGCGGGCGGGGGTTTTTTTTTTTTTTGTGTCGTAGAATGATGAAGAAACCGAATATGCAATTTGAACGCCTTTTTTTCATCCGACTAAAACCAAAATTGGATTCAGATCTACAATTACGATTAGAAGATCACATACCAAATTTCAGTTAACTAAGTCATTGCGTTTGGAAATTATCGTGTTCAGAAGCATGCAATTATATAGAACGACAGACAGTTGATCTTTTGACGGATTTGGTTCAAATTCTGACACGCACCTCCATTCCTGGTGATAAAACTGTGTACCACATTTATATATCTAGGTATTTAAGTTTTTAAGTTATCGTGTTAATATGAAAATGGATAAACTTGTCGAGAACGGATTTCGTCCAAAATTTGATAGAAAGCTACTAATTTTGTGTAAAGCCATATACCCAATTTCATCGCTCTAGCTCTAACCGTTTTTGAGTTTTGGTATTCACAGACACACACACAAACATAATTCTAAAAATGTATTTTTCGGACTCAGGGAGGTCTAAAACGTGGAGATTCACCAAAATATCGAGTTCGAATTTTTTGACGATTGCAATACTTCGTATACGAGAAAGTAAAATTATAATAGTAAATATTGAATGATGGTCTATCTACTGGTCTACTGGTCTATCTATTGGTTTTCTCATCTTATTTCATTTACTTAGTGAAAATAAAGAAGAATCCAATTTCACGACGAAATGGGATTTTATAACAAACACGAAAAAAGGCTTATTCGGAATAATTCAAATTTAGTTGAATTTTCCCAATTGAAATTATTTACAATGCAAATTTTACTGCCAGGAAAGCTGATGTTTATTTATTTGCATAGTTATAACTACATACATACCGTTAAGTTTATTGATTATATTTTCATTCATTGTTAAACTTTATCAATTTACACCCAAACAAAGGATGGTAAGCAGATCTTCATAGATCGTTTTTAAGAAAATAACATTTGCTTAATATTTTTTCAAAAAATTTTTGAGACAATTTTTGGATTAATCTTAATAACAGTAAAGGATAAACAGTTGTTATCAAATGCTAAATTAATTTATTATAAAGGTAAGACTACTTTTCCCTCCTGGTTACATTTTTAATAAATGTTTGCATATAGTTTTATAGATAACTAGAAGCACCCTCACGGCATTGCTCGTGACATCCTGAATTTCAACAATTTTTTTTTTTAAAAAAACCCTACAATCTTCAACTTCAGATATAAACTTTGAAGCCACATTATGTAAATAGCTCCTCGAGGTCATATTTAATTTTTTATTTCAGTTTCAGCGAAAGTGCACGCAGGATGAACATGTCTTCTAGAACTAAAGATATCAGCCTTTACACTCAACTATCAAAAAGTATAAAAACAAACAAATTAAAACCATGATCTGTCGGCGTGACGACACGATCGTACTGCACAATGTCACTGAAAGCAAAGGGATCTTGTCGTCATGCAGTTTCGACGAAATGCGTGCTGGGAATGGAACACCGCGATCTTGGTTACGAAGAATCACAGAGGGAAAAGTGGAACAAAAATATTTTAACCCTTCAGAAAAAAATTAATTAAAATTTAACTATAAAAGATATTTTAACCGCTATTCTTTTAAATCGGAGGGGGGATATTCCATTCATTACCTAAAAAAATGCAAAAGATAACGTTGATAGAACGGTGGATGCAGTAAATTTAAATACGAAAACAAAGTTTCGTCGGCAAAACTGACTATTTTTAAAAAAATTCTCAAAATTGAGTAAATTGCATTTGAAGCTCAAAACAAATTTCATTAGAAATAAAATTGTTTGTTCTATCCTGTGGTGTATAGATTGTTTTTCAACTATTATTAGAAAAGATACTACAGCCGCAAACGTGCCGAAAATGACCCAAAACAACGCAAAACATTAAATAAAACTTTTTCTAGATTAAATTTTAAAATTCCGGCTTCGAGATGTATTCAATCACCATTACGACTACCTGTGTGCTAAATTTAATGGCTGTAAGTGCGATAGATTCGTCTGGACATCGCGCACACACACACAACAGATTGCCTTTTATAAGTATAGATTGATCTAAGATTCCTAAGGAGATTTTATTTTATTCAATATCAATGTATGTCTTCCAAATAAAATCTTTCTCTTTTTAAACGAATCGATTTCACAAAACAACTTTGATAATAGAAGTTATTTCCTTAGAGTATTGTTAAAACAAAAAGGATTCAGTTTCTATAATAATGTATTTTAATTAGAAAAGAAGAATCGCTATTTTTTATTAAAAAAAACAGAATAAATGCTTTCTATAATGATAGCATAGGAAAAATAACAGTTACACAAACGTTAAAATGTTACACCGCTGTTTTTCTAAATTAATTTTGAAAATAAGTATTTATTCAGTAAAATTCAAAGAAATTCATATCTCGAAATGTTTTGAAATATCTGAATACAACTGTACAAGAAAGGATCCACGTACTGATAAAAAATTTTAAATGGTTCTTTTTATGTCCTATGACTTCCATTTTTTTTATTCAAAATAGTTTATATTGCCTAATGATTCTTTTACTGCTGAACTTTTCATTCAAAATAGTTTATGTAGCCTAATGATGCACCCAAGTTCTTCGAAGTTAAACATCGAAAGCTTTGTTACTATCATTGTGAGAGTATTATTTAAGAAATCATAACTTACAATGTCCTTTTTTTGTCTGCTTTTTATCCGCAGCTGTGTAAATTTATATAAATAAGTGTATGGAATACGAGAAAAATAAATTTTAAAAATATAATATTTTTTATAAATTAAATGAAGTGACTTGTGTGCTCTGGGTAACTGCACATTATTTCAATATTTTCAGAAAAAAAAATTCAGTTAATTGATTAACGCTCTGATTCCTAAGACCATTGGAATAGAGAAACCTCAAAATACGGGAACGTCCGAGTTCCTCCTTCAAAGATAAGGGAAATTCCCCTCCCCTCCTCAAAAACCATATTGACAACGGGCACTGTCCGAATTCTAAGAAAACCCTCCTTTTCCTCTAGCCCATCTTGGCGAGCCACTCTAACGAAGAAAGTGCGAGCAGCGGGTGAGAAATCAATCACACTTAACGACAGAGGGTGGAAATTTCGCAGCGATATTCGGACGTTTCGGACGGCCATCGTCTTTTGCTTGAAGATAGAGATGTATCGATAGAGTTAATTTAGTTAAATTTTGAATCCATACAGTTGGCGCTACATAATAGAGAACTTCAGAGAAATTTATTTCAAGATTTCATAATGTTTATAATAATGATTTTTCCACTTTTAATTTTTATAATAATGATTAATTCTTTACTTTTAGTCTTAAATTTTAAAGTATAAATAGAAAAAAATAAATAAAAGAAAAGAAAAAAACCTACATTTTAGTCCACGAATAAAAGTATGTTTTTAAAAGCCGCTTTTATTTAATATATATATTTGATCTTTTAAAAAATCTTGAATTAAATTTGAAGTGTAGAATTTTTGAACTTTTAATGCATGAATTCAAAATCCTAAATGATCCTTCAGTAATATTTAACACTTTTGTTTTTATTTCTACTAGATAACGTAATTAATAATTTTCTATGTATCTTAGTGAATTACGTTCTCAGGAATGAAGTCAATCGAAAAGTATATCAAAAATTGATTAAAGAAACTTTTAATGCTGTGTAGCCTTGTTGATCTTGTATTTCTTTGTTTTCAGAATTTTAAAAAATAGAAAATAGGCAATTAATTAAGAACATGCCTATAATAATACAATCATTAGCAGAATGCTTCACAATGCTATGTGAATTATTGAGAATTTTAATTCTATGTAGACGTGAAGTATCATTTATTTAAATGTTATCTATATACTTTGCAGATAATGCGATTGGTTATCCAATGAATTATTGACTAAATTTTAATCTTAATTACGTTATTAAGTGAATTAAATATTCATCACATCAAAATATTGAATGGGCGATAGTAATCGACCTACAATCTTAAAGATCTAATGCCCTAATAATGGATACATTTTTCATATGATTATTTTTGTTTTATCCTTACAGTAAATTTTTTCGCTCACCAATATTGGGTGATTTTATACACTTTTGTTGGTTTCTTTTCCCCCATTATTGCCTTATTTTACGTTTATAAAGATGGGTTTTTGTAATTTATTTTACAATCACTTTCTGATGTGCTAGACCTCAGAAATTTTGAATACTTGTGTATTCTCGATAATAATATACTATTTTAATAATGTCAGATCTTAATTTTTAGTTAATCGATTAATTTAAATCAACATTTATCCGACAGGAGTGGCGCCACCTTGTAGCGAATTTCGGAATAATTAATCCCATGACACGTAATATTTTTAACAATGAATTATAAATTAAAGACTAAAAAGTGGAAAATAATTAAAGCAAATATTCTACTTTTAATGTACTCTAACAAAAGGATGCTTGAAAAAACTATTTTTATTTAAAAGATTTTCAGTATAAAATCTCTAGTTATATACACTGCTCACAAATAACTCTAAATAGCTTTGCCGATAACGAAAGTGCTAATATTTTAAAAGTCTATAATAGTGTATCCTAAATACGTGTCCGGAGTCAATGAAATGACATTCTATCTTGACCGATGCAAAATCGTGAAAAATAAATAATTAAAACACATAAAACTTGAATAAACATTATTAATATAATAGCCCAGATCTGCCTCTCGGTAACGCTCTGACGTCACCAACAATAAAACTCGCGCCATAGCGCTGCGAGACGTTAACCAGCATTATTTCATTGTTAGAGAACCTAAATTTCAGTAATTTTAAATTTATAAGAGTAATTGTCGTTCTAATTTCAAATTTAATAGCTCTAAAATAGTGAAAGAAAATTTTCTATCGATTGATATAAAATTTATCTCGCTATGATCAATAATTCCCGAAAAATTTTAAATTATATTAATCATATATTTCAAATTAATTTCTGTTTTTTAATAGAAAGTAGTAAATTACGTCAGTGGTATATCATGCGCGTGATATAGTTTGGACGCCGCGATGCATCTGATCATTTATTGCAATCGTGATGATATAATTTGATAATATTTTTTGGCAACGTGTGACAAGCAGAGAACTGCTTTGTTTTGATTATACATCTGAAGTGCAAGGAAAATTATTAAACAACGAAAAATAGTTCACAAGGAGGTGTTTGGAATAAAGAAATATGTAAATGATATGCAAATAAAAAAAATATTTCCTGTCATAAAGAATATGTTTATTTTATCTGTTTTCAATCAATGTTAAACATTTCTCTCGCATATATATATATGTATTTAAACACGACAAATTTGACGGGAAATCTCTCGAATGAAGAGGCAATTTGCACCCGTCATACCATGACGGGTGATTTTCTAGTATCATAATAGTTCGTTTCATTCGCTTGCGTTCTTTTAAGATAACTGGTACAAATATATTTGTTTGTTATATTTTCTTCGAATTTGAACTAAACACAAATGAATGTTAATACTTTTGTGTTTGCTATAACAACTACTTCCACTTATAAAAATCCAAATATTACAATTCATTTAAAAGAAACATGCTATCTACGGTATACAATTGTATTCTACTTTTCCTTCGTTGCAGCATACAAAGATAATTAAGAAGTTTTCTAATATTCTTCAAATGAAAAAATGAGGTTAAATATCCTCATGAGTATTTTAAAGATATAATGGAGTTTGTTTTTGAAACAATCAACATAAAATTGTATGTATTTGTTTTCAGAACGAGTTTAGAACGAATGAACGAAAAAAACGAAAATAGGAGACAGAAAAGTAAATTTTTTCCAAACTTTTGCGTGCAATGTAAACTAATGATAATTTTTTTATAAAATTTTTTAAAAATATACAGTCAGTAAAGATATATGATCATAAAATAAAATAAGACTAGAAGTAGTCGCCGCCTTCCGTGAGGATTCGTGGCCATCACCCACTTAGCTCTGCACTGTCCCCGATAGCAATTTTAGTTTGCAGCAAGCTTGCCACAAATTTGTCATGACAAGAGTGCAAGTTTGCCACAAATTTGTCATGACAAGAGTGCAAGCTTGCAGCAAGTTAACGAAAGCTCCGAAGTCACCATGAAACGAACTTGCAGCAAGCTTGCCACAAGTTTGCCGTGCAAACTTATTGCAAATTATAGCAAAAACAGAGTACGAAACACAAGCCGAGATAGAACTCGCGACCTCCCGGTTCCGAAGCGGAGACGCTAACCATTGAGCCAGTTGAACTCTGAGAGGAGAAGATAGATTTCGCTAATACAACGTTCGATTCGATTCGTATACGATTTATTTTTAACTATTTTCTGGATTTCATTAATTTTTTGAGTTGAGAATATGATTTGAAGTCAAAGAGAGAGCGATTTTCGCTAATAACTACGTTTTGCTAGTAGAATAAATTATGAAATTAGAGTTCAAAAGTAATTACTTTAAAATGGGACAAAATGTCTAGTTATTATTGTTCAACAAACAATGACTGTTTTTTAGATTTAATTTTGTTTATAAACGTTAAAATTTCAACATTAAGAAAAAGGCGATATAGTTTTCTTTAAAGTGAGAGTGATATATTTAGTAAAAAGATGGAAAATGTTTCAAAAAGTTTTTTTATAAAAAAGTTATTTTTTTCACGAATTATCATTGATTTATTGAATTAATAAAAAAGAATTACGGTCTAGGAGATGCTATTAAAAATCGGATGTTTTTTAAAACAGAGACAAAGATAATTATCTCTTTATTGTGCTATCTTTGCAGGAAGCTTGTTTTGCAAAATTGCAGCAAGTTTGATTTGCAAAGGAGGTGGCGCTATTTGTCACATCGAACTTTCTACAAGTTCGATTCAAGTTTGACGCGTCAAATTTTGCCATGCCAAGTCAAAATCAAACTTGCTGCAAACTTACGTGCTATCTGGGGTCCTTGCCACCTGGCTGCTTCGAGGCTCTCAGCCATTACTTTTTTCAGTTTTAAATATTGCATGGACATCAGTGGAACAGACCATAAAACCGTAATAGATTTCATATTCTTTGTCGACAACAGATTCCTTTGTAACTCTTGTAGAACATTGTAAACTCTTTGAATAAACCTCATCTAGTTGTAATGTTTTGTATAGCTTTCTCACGAATTCCGGCATGAAAGTCTTCAGATTCATAAATACAGAATGATATCGACCTAAATAAACAGTTTCCATCATCTACAATAGGTATTTTACAATATTTTTGACACGCCATTGTGATGGAACTGTTAGGATCTATATATTTAAAATAATATGGTAAAACCTTCAGACAATTCGCCAGCCCCAACCACTCAACGGATTTCGATAATTTTTGATTTCATGTAAAAGCTTATGACGTCTAGATATGTCAACAAGGGTCATCTGCACACCCACCATTCTCGAACGAAATCCAAAAAACATTTCTCCACCATACATTCTCTATATTTTTTTTCGATTTCGTTCAAAAATGTGGGGGATAGGAGACCCTTGATGACATATCTAGACGTCATAAGTTTTCATATGAAATGTCGAAATCCGGCCGGTGGTTGTGGCTGACGAACTGTCTAAAAGTTTTCACTCATAGAGAATGTATGGTGGAGAAATGTTTTTTCGATTTCGAATTCATAAAGACTAATATAATCTGAAGTTTATATTAGTCTTAATTTTATCAAATATAATTCAACATATATTATCTTGCCAGTATAACATATTTCACAAGCATCAATAGCTCTTTGGGTTATATTATTCTTAATTTCATCATATCAATTTAGACTCAATAGCTTGTAAGTAATTTAAAAAAATTCATAAACAACATTTGTCTCATTAAGTATAAACTAATTTTGCATCAAAACAAGATGTACACAAGGCTTCTCCATTTACGTGTTCACCTCGTTGCTATGTCACAAACTGTAACAATACTAAATACTTTAATACACATTCTCCATCCAACTCAGATTTAGCGGATTAATGCAAAGTTACATTCAGCCGGAAAATGTCTCTGAACGAAATCCCATTTCAAGTCAGATAAACTACCCGGAAAATGATGAGACAACGAGCCAGATTAAATTTATCACCTCACTTGTTGAAAAGATTAACCCTGAAATGTTGAGAGCTCGAAGATCCTTTTCAACAGATCCATTTGAAAACAGGGAAGATTATTATTTTAAATAGATGTTTCGAGAAGTGCGATCACAGGCTTTAAACTCTTTCCTGTTGTCTGCTTGCATTAGTCAGAAAATTGCCTACTGTCAAAAAAGACTACTGTCTTTTATGAAACACAGATTTAGCACCTCTAAGTTTCTGAAATCTCTACTACAAGAACAATAAAACTTCGATTAACCATCGCTCGCTTAACCGTTAGTTTCTGTTATCCGTCATCGTCGAAAAAAATTTAATCCCTCATTTCTGAACATTACTAGTCTTATATTGAAGTTTATATTGATGGTTTTGTAAAATTAAATGCAATATGTATGTGTTATTCACTTTTGAAAATGTTATTTTCATTTTTCGTCCTAAGCTAGCAGCGAAGTCACATTAATGCACATACGCATTGTAATATTAGTAACGAATTATATATATATGTGTATATATATATATATATATATATATATATATATATATTTAAAGAAAAGAAATTAATTATATAAAAAAATCGTTTGGTCATAAAAGAAATTAATTTAAAAATATCGTTTGGCTTTAAAAAAATTAATTAAAAAATCGTTTGGTCATAAAAGAAACTAATTTAAAAATATCGTTTGGCTGTAAAAAAATTAATTAAAAAATCATTTGGTATTAATTCTTTTCTAAAGGTTATAAAAATAGTGTCGCAGCGATATATTTGTCTTTTTGCTAACATTGCCTAGCAACGGAGAATAATAAAAGGATTGAACATGGAATTCGATGTAAGCGAGTGATGTACCGTTTGTGATGTAAGTGCATGTGTTTGTTTTACATGTTTGCTCTGTGGAAAACGTCCAATAAACATATTATTTTTGATAATGAAGGCTCCACGAATCTTCATGATATGCTTAATTACATAACAGGATTAAGAGATTTCTGTTATCCGTCTATTCAGTTATCCGTCACAGTCCTTGTCCGGACACTGACAATTAATCGGAGTTTCACTCCAAAATAATGCCGTACGTCCCGTTTTGGTTAAAATCTAGAAGTTGGTACACACTCTCAAATTGGCGCCAAGTCGCCAAAGTTAATGCAAATATATCTTTCATTAGTTATGGCGACTTGGCACCACTGACGTGCTGCGACCAAGGTCTTGCTTTGGCGGCGTTTTAAGGGTGTGTGCCAACTTCTAGATTTCAGTCCCCGTTTTTTGGTAGCCTGTCCCGTTGTTCCCAAGCATAGATTCGGGACGCCCAAATGTCTCGTTTTCAGAAAGAGTCAGGTCAGTCACGATAACAGTTTCAAACAAGAAGGTGCCAAAAATAAAAAAAAAATCCGACCGTAATTTCTAGTAGCTCGGTGATGACGGAATCACCCAGAACAACACAAAATATTAAATAAAAAAATTCCTAGATTAAATTTTAAAATTCCGGCTTCAAGGTGAATTCAGTCACCACTACGACTACCTGTGTGACAAAGTTCATGGCTGTAAGTGCGATAGATTTGTCTGGACATCGCAGACACACACGCGCACACAAACATTGCGTCTTATAAGTGTAAATAAAAGCTGAAGAAATATGTGTTTTCGTGAATTCACGTAATATTACCTAAAAATTTTAAAAGAATGCCCCGTTTTGAGGAAAAAAGTAAATGGTCATTTTACTGTAAAAGCAAATGTAAGCCTTTGCTTGGCGGTGCGTGTGGTGGTGCTCCACAAGGCAGACCGTTTAAGCTCGAGTTACGAAATTAGCCTACACATACCTTGGGAAGTGGGAATGTTCACTTCGAAGTGATTTTTTCAAAGTTTTAATTAATTAAAAATTAATCAAAATTTTTGAGAATTTTTTGAGAACTATAAGAAATAACACACAAATAATTTTGACACCACCTTAAAATTCAAAAAATCTTTTTAATGATAAAAATTTAATTGCGTAAAATCTTTCACTTTATCTTATCAAATTTTTAAATATATGTTTAAATAACTTTTACAAAGATGTCTTCTATTTGTGTAATCAGAAACAAGCCTATATCATTAATTCACTAAATCGCATATTTTTGCTCTGTTGGAAAAGAACATTATATCACAAATACCTGTTGAATCGGGAAATTCAATTTATATTCAAGCAGCAAAAAGATCATGAGTGTTTTGCCTAAATGATTAGATTCGTAAGATGTAATTCAACGTATTTTCATTCAGTTTATGTATCAATATTTATCTCAAATACTAATTCATTTCCCATGCATTGTTTTCTTTTGTATATTATAACTAGCTGTTAACCCGATCCATATATTTTCATATGACCCCACCCACTTCATTTCTTTTTTTTTCCAAATAGTGTCACTAACTTTTCCCAACAAATGTAAATATTCTTTGAACACTTTCAAATATAGCATTTTTATCATCTTATAATAGTATGGTTGGAATGAAAATACGAGAAGTTTGGGGAAAGAAAATTAAACACCGGTAACATAGCTTTTCTACTTGCGCGCATTTGAATAATAATGGAGAAAAAAAGAAAATTGGCTAAAACGTCCAAATTTAACACTTAAAATTAAATAATTAAATCTAATTCGAAATTTTAAAAAAATTTTGGAATTAGCTCCTTATAGTGCTAACCCATCACTGTACCAAATTTCATCCCTGTGAGTCAAACGGTCTGGGTGTGCAGAACAAAAAGAGCGAAGATAAGTACTCATAAAAAATTGTTCTTTTATATACACTGGTGTAAGAAATTAAGAGAATTTGCAGAGTTGGTCGATTATCTCTAGAACTACTGGACCGATTTTAATGAAATTTGATATGTACATACATTGATACAATACAAAACAAATAAC
Source organism: Araneus ventricosus (assembly GCA_013235015.1). Lineage (NCBI taxonomy): Eukaryota > Metazoa > Arthropoda > Arachnida > Araneae > Araneidae > Araneus > Araneus ventricosus. The sequence continues at coordinate 2,086 of BGPR01000982.1, read as the reverse complement.
CATTCAACAATTGTAATACACACGCATGATCGTGAAGATATGAAACAGCGGGTGCAGAATAGCAAATGCGGTTGTAAAAAAAATGGGTTAATAGGGGGTATGGTCCCCTCTTACATATACAGGCCTTGCAGTGTGACTTCATACTTGAAATGAGGCAGTTCATCATTTCCTGTGGCAATTGGTACCACTCGTCCAGCAACGCTGTTTTCATTTCCTGGATGGTTCTCGGAGGGGGTTGCGAGTTGCAATTTCCCTCCCCAGAGCGTCCCAGACATGCTCTATAGGGTTGAGTTCTGGAGATCTGGCTGGCCAATCCATCCGGCGAATATCCTCACTATCTAGAAATTCGTCGACCAGAAGAGCTCTATGTGGCCTAGCGTTATCGTCCATTAAAATGAACTCAGGGCCAACTGCACACCTGAAAAGGCGAACATAGGGCTCCAAGATCTTATCCCTATACCTCACACTAGTCACAGTGCCTCTTTCAAAGACATGGAGAGGTGTTCGGCCATCCAACATGTTGCCTGCCCAGACCATTAAACCCCCTCCGCCATAATGGTCGATTTCGCGGACATTGGAGGGTAGGTAGCGGGTCCCTGGTTTTCTCCATATGAACGTACGGCGAGAATCGGAGTTTAGGTTGAACCGGGACTCATCAGTGAAGAGAACGGTCGCCCATTGATCCATACTCCAATCTCTATGCTCTCTGCACCATGCTAAACGGACTCTCCTGTTCGTAGAAGTGAGCGGGACGCAAACAGCAGGTCTTCTTGCAAACAACCCTGTCTCATGAAGTCTTTTGGAAACAGTCACCCTTGATACACGGGTTACTGTGACTGCATACAAGTCACGGGAGAGCTGAGAAGCTGTATCACCCCTGTTGCGCCTCGCTATAATGGACAAATAACGATCTTCTGTGGCCGTAGTGGCTCTTGGACGACCTTGCCCAGGCTTTCTCTCGATGGATCCGGTATCCTGGAACTGTTTCCATAAGTTACACGCGACGCTGGGCGTTAAATTGAACTCTCTACAAATCTGGACTTGAGATTGGCCTGCTTCTAGCCTCCCCACAATTCGCCAACTCATTCCATCATCTAAACGTTGGTGGTTACTCATGTTTACTGTTGCAATTTGAATTTTACCGATTGCTGCAAAATAACACAAAGAAATTCGCCGAGGTGTGCTAGCGAACGAAATGCGTCTTACCTTACGCTCGCTTATCAAGCCTGTTTCTCTACTAGCTCCACCTACACATACGTTTACGCTTTCGTATTTGACGTACAAGATTTGCATTTTCGTCTAGAAGCAGTGATTTTACCCTCAGTTCAGTTCTTTTCATGAAATTCGATAAAATATGCAAATTCTCTTAATTTATTTCACCAGTGTATATAGATCTAGTTCTTGGTCTTCTGAAGAAATTATCGCTAGCAAGTCACCCAGGTTACTAACATTTAAATAAGTTGAGTGACTAAATAAATATTATTTATATGATGGGTGAACCAGCTTGTCACCGACGGGCCCGAGTAGTTGAATAAAGCGCAATGAAGCTTTCATTATATCCAGATAACTTCATAATGCTTACGAATAGAACAGAATTATAGGTGTATGATTTTAAGTAAAAGACAGTTTTATAGTTTATTATTTTTATTACCGCCCGGGAAAAAATAAGGGCTTAAAAAATTATTCTTTCACTGTCATAAAATGCACAAGGCACAGACTAATATCGCTAAAAAATAACACGGAAATAAGAAGAATTCCTTTTTAAATTGTTTAGTTTGGAACTCGAATGAATCGAAATAAATTTAACTCCTTATGTCTAGCTCATTCATCTAAGAAGGCATGGGATACTTGAGATGTTTATGGATTATACGTAATTTTCATGTCAAATTATAAATCTAATTAATGATTAAATTTTAGTTTATAAGCCTAAAAATGCTATAATTCGATGCACGTCAATATGACGGGCGATAATTACAAGCGATATTTTAACTTTATCTTTACAAAGAAACTGAAAGGATAAAAGAGTGAATACGATGTAACGACGAATAAAAAACATTTCAATTAGCCAAGTTATAATCTCTCTTGT
>BGPR01000981.1:322145-338255 GCA_013235015.1 Araneus ventricosus | reverse complement strand
CACACACACACACACACACACACAGATTTTTTGAAAATTTATCTGTAATTTCATAATATCTGCATTTCTCTTAAATACATATTTTGCACCAGATTCTCTAATATTGCAGCTTTATTTTCCAAAGGATATAAAACAAAATTAGAATGTAATTATCATTATTGTTTAATTTTACAGCAGACAGGAGTTTCAACAGTTTCTTTCTCAATTAGTGATATCGACCATATACTTGTATAGAAAAGGAATGTATCAGCAGAGAAAATTTCCCAATCGAAAATTGTCTTGGGCATTAAATTTTTTAAATATGCCACTGAAAAAATGAATTCTAAATTAATCTTTAATATAAATATTTGAGGTTTTACTATTTTAAACTTTTCCAATTAGTTTTCCAACTGTCTTTCTGATTAGCTATTTTCCTCCCAAAAGAAGGGAAAAGTGGAGCCTGCGCCCTTGGATGGAGAGAAGTCTTATCAGAACGAAAAAAAAGTTGAATACGAATGTATTGAAACAGAGAATCTAAATTATTGAACAAAAATATTACTAATCTCATCTATTACTCATCTCTACGACTTTGAAACATGTGTTCTGACTATGGTTGATTTTCATACCACTAAATGGCGCCACTAGAGCTATGGTGACGTTAAAACTCAAATAAATTATTTTTCCCCATCTGGTGTAGTCCGGTGTAGTCATGTGGTTAGTGCTCCGGCTTGCCAACTCTATGAACGCGGGTTAGAATCCCGGCCAGAATGCGTTTGAAGTTTTGTCACAATGTGCATCGCCATCGTACAAGTAAGTTGAGTTACAATTTAGATTAATTGAAATCAATAATTAAGCCTCCACCGCAAAAAAATCTGAAGGTCTTTGGAACGTAGTTTTCGTCAGATACTCTACATTTTTTTTCTGCAGAAAATCTGAAGAAAACATGTTCCAAATATCTTCAGATTTTCTGCAGATTTTTTAAAAGATTTTTTGAAGATTTTTTTTTAGCTGGGTTACTTTGCAACAGTATCCGTTACCCATAACAGGCATAATAATGATCAGCAAAATTGTTTAAACAGAAAACTGTATATATTTTTAGCACAAGTTAAACAAGAAAAAGTAAGCAAATTGGATGTTGGAGTAACACGGGGGGAGGGAGGCGCCAGAGGGGGACCGGGGCCCCCTGTCGGGGAGGCTGTGCCCCCGACTGGGAAAATTTTTGTTCCCCTTGGGGGTAAATTTTTATAGGGGTTATTCAACTAGTTGATAAATAAAGATCTGTCGAAAATTTGAGACCAATTTCGTTACATTCGTCCCCCAGTACAGAAGGTCGTGCCTCCCTTGTTGGGGAGACCGTGCCCCCTATCGTCCATGCAATCGGTTCGGTTGCCGTAATAGCATCAGGCACCGGGGCATGGGGAGGCGTTCTGTCGGGCAAACCGTGTTCCCCTGTCGGGCAAACTCTAACGCTACTCCTGGAGCAGCATTAAAAGATCACAAAATAATAAGTAAGTTTAAGTATCAATGAAAAAGAACATCAAATCTATTGAAAAGTGTTAATGTTTTTCTTTTTGAACTAATGACTCATAAAAAAATTTCTCTTTTTTTTATTAAAAGGAGGCTGTTGTTCCATGTTTAAAATCTTTTCACTTCGGTATCTGCTTTCCTTTCCAATTCAAAATCTCTAATTTTGACGAGTCGTTTTGGACCCCTTATCTGCTTCCTGAAGTCAACTTTCTTAAAAGGCGTATAAGGATCATAACAATCCTTATACAAGTGTGAGTTCTTTCATAATAATATTCTGTCAACATCAACATAATAATATATCCTTTGTTCGAAGACCAACGATTCAACTCTTCAGTTATCACGAACATTACCATCATATCTTTACAGTTTCATTTAACTTGATTTGTTTTTTGTTTGTGAAAATAGAATTCTAAAATTAACGTTTCATTCACTTACTAATATATTTTGAAATTGTGTACATTTGCGTGATCTTGATGACAATTCACTATTTTAATATTTTTAGAAAACGGTTATCAATTGATTTCTTAACATAATAATCGAGAAAAATTATTACAAAAATTCATAATAAGTATAATAAATCTTAAAGAAAAGACTGAAAAGGAAAAAAAAAAAAGATTAAAATAAGGAAATCTGCAATTTAGCGCATTCGTGGCAGTGTAGTTTTTCTAAAAATGATTTTTCAAAAAATTATTTAATACTTTTTTCTCTTAACTAGATTTATTTTCATAAAAACATTTCGCGTCTCACGAAGTTCCCTGTTCAATACCTTTTTGCACTGAAGAGTTTAGTTGTGTCAGTTAATCTTTCTTAAAAGCGTTCTTATCAATGTCTTGGGAGCATGGAAATGAATGGGAAATAGGTTTTAAGGATTTAATAAAACAAAATATCGTTTTTAATATTGTTATTAACATATATAAAACAAGTGAAGTTAAATAAAAGTTTGCAAAAACAAAAGGCAAAAAACAAATTGTATAATAGTTAAACAAATTAATTTAACTATCAGTGAAAAATTTTTAAAGTAAAAAAAAGTTGGCGTCCTGGTTCAACTTTAAAATAATACATCGATAAAGCTGAAATAAACCATTAATGAAAAAAAAATGTGACGAGTTCCAAAAAGTTCCTTTATTTACCTTTCCTTTGTTACGAATTGCACTTCAGCGTGATGTATGACTCGCAATGAAGTCCACATAGAAAAGCAGTAAATGATTACAGCGAAAACTTCTTTTAAAAGCAAACGATTTCTATTTTCGAATTGTCTTGTTGATATTTTCGTCTGCATTAATACTATTTCCCGCGTTAAAAAACGTTTCGGCTTCAATGGAAGCATGTGTTATTTTACTCAAGTTCAGTAGGTTTCTCATGGAAGAAGAGGTTAAGTGTTCTTAACATGTTCTTCCACTACGAAACAGCAAAAGACCGCACACTTAACATGTTCATCCACTGAAAACTTCGTTCTTTTTTTACTTTACAGATTTAGTGAATTTCCTATATTTAAACTAGACTTCAACAAGTTCTTTTTCAAAATTATCTCATTTTTTTCAAATCTGCCACTTAACATGTTCATCCACTCCGCTCTTCAATTATTTAAAAGAACCTAGATATGAAAACATTCGTTTTTGTGACAAATAGTTTTAATTAGATTCTGAAATGAAGCTAACTGTTCAGATAATGTTTTACAATATAAATGTTGCAATATAAAATACACAGTTCGTTTGATTTAAAATTAAAATATTGAATCTTTTATAGCAGATAATTATATTTCAGTATTATATATATTTAAAATTATTAGTATTATTATTGTAACGAGTTATATTAATCTAAAAAGATTTATCTCTGCAGTATTTTTAATCATGTGCAATGAAACATTATCAAATTGAGGCGTATAAGTTGTGCATGACAATTCTATAAATATTTTATCGTTTGTGTATGGCAATACTAGAGTATTCTGAAAAAAAGTCACTAAAATCGTTCGTTCCAGATCTTGAAAATGAAATGATGTAGTTTAATTTCCAACTAAAATCTAGAATTCTTCTGACAAATATTAAACAGAACTTATCAAATGAATTTTATAATTCGTGAAATTGTGAATAAAATTCAGAGCTAAAGTGCTACGATTTAAAAATGCAAAATCTTTTTGAGTAACAGAAAGTTTTAGAAATTTCGATGCATGAACAATCAAGGTTTTTATAGAATTCTGCAACCAGAGAATTTTCATTATTTCCATTTTCCCAAGCAAATTCTAATTGTCGAGAAGTGCATTGCAAGGGACTAAATCATCACTGTTTTCGAAGTTTACTGTGTGAAAAATGATACATTGAAGAAAAAATATATCCTATTTTAGGTAAGTTCATATACTTATTACATTACTTCAAAAATTATTGCGTACTGTAAATTTATATGAATCTTGAATTAAACAGTTATGAGATTTGAAGCAACAAAGGTTGTTATCTTAATCGAATTTATATACTACTTTTATGTATTTTGAAATCAAACATAAATTAAAATATCTGTTATTCTCTTAACTGCTGTGAGATATCTAAACTTTGTTTCAATATATGAAGTTGTAACATAGTTATTGAAAACGACATTTTTTTTGCAACATTTAATATTTGAAATTCAACTTTATAAAGATTTTTTTTCTCTAGAAACGAATAAACTACACTGATGGTCTATAATCACTGGTTTCGATAAGATTGTCTTGATTTTGTGGAAAGACTTCTGCTACGAAATTTACTTTTCTGTTATGTAATTTCATCCATGTATTTCGTTCATTTCTTAACCGATAGATGGCAAGAGAATCGCATCAGCGAAAAAATATGATTGATTCTACTCATTTAGGAACTAACAGTCTGCTTTATCTTTCGTAGGATGCACATTATTGGTAACATTTGTTACCTAGCATTTAATGACGGTGTTTTCACGGCTGTAAAAATGATTTGTAGTTGAAACAGACAGTTCTATGTCCCGTCTTTGGTAGTCCAACTTAAAAGAATGCAGTTCACGTTCGAATGAGTAGGAATGCGACTGAAGATTGAGAGTCTATTTATTGTCCTGCTGCTTCAGTAAGAAAAAAATTAAGCCTGAAGAGGCATCTAATATATATAAAAAAAGATCAAATAATTAATATAGGAGAAAAAAACTCGAGTAACAGGAAAAATATAATAGCTATGACACAAAATGAGCAAGTTTTTTTTTTTCTTATCAAGTACGTGTGTGACAGTCTCACGCAAGGTTTCGAAAGCAATGAGGTGGGTATAAGAAAAAAAAAGTGTAGTGTTACACAATTAATTACTTATTGCCTCACGCATTAGAGCAACTAGTTAAGTCACTGGAAAACATATGCGCTCTCTTAATTATATTTCCACCGAAGCGAATGCTGCTGTAATTTTGTAATGTCTATTACATCTCGTGACTTTTGACTTCATGGCAGTTTGAAGTTTTATACAGTCGGACCTCTATTTAACGAACCTCTATTTTGCGAATTTCTCTATTTTGCGAATTTTTTCTTGGAACCAAGAACATTTTGAAAATTTCTCCGTAAAATAACCTCCAAATAGCGAAGTGCATTCTCTATGTAACGAACTTTTTCTTGTGATCCAATATTTTTTTCCTCCCTATTTCTCAAAATATTTCTAAACATTTCAAACTTATTCTTTCTTTTAACGCATTTTATGGTCATCAATGACCTTGAAGCTGGAAAATGTCAAAGCGATAGTTCTTGAGCACCAAAGAAAAAAATTTAATTCTTCGTGTGGTGGATAAAGGTGTGAAAAAAAAGGGACATTGCTTTAAAATTTGGTATTCCTCCAAACAGCTTATCAACCATAATAAAGAAATCGTGATAAGATACAAAATTATAATTCACCGAATTCTTGTTCAAAACGTTTAAAAGCGTGTGTCTATGAAGATGTGGATGAGGCAATTTTGAAGCGGACAGTGTGAAAAATAAAAACAATACAGCAATGAATTGCGATGAAGACGAGAATGGAAATGATCATGATGTAGAAATCAACAAACCTTCGTATGATGAAATGCTAAAATTCATTAATTTTAATATAAAGTTATTTTTTAAATTAAAAATACAGTATATTCCCGGACAATGTTTTGTTTTATTCTTGTTTTCCTCCCAGATTTCTTTTTGATGGGTAAAATATATAAAACAGATGTTAATTTACAAAATAAAGGTGTGATTAATTACTTTTTTAATAATATTTAGTGTTTATGAATTTAAAATCTATTTTGTGTAGTTTAAAGTATTTTAAAAGGTGAATCTCTATTTAACGAATTTTCCATATAACGAACTTTTTTTCGGGATTTAGCGACTTCGTTAAATAGAGGTCCGACTGTAATTCCTTTTTAACATTCGGAAAGCGTTAGTGCCATGAACATTTCAAAACAGCAAAGAGCTTTCATTTCTTTTCTTTCCTTCTTTTTCCAAACTTGCTTCCATGAGAGTGTGTTATATTTTCAAGTTTTATATGAGTAGCATTCCACATAATTAAACAACATTACTTTATTAAGTTGACCTCATATTTACAGCATCTCAGCTACATTCACGCTGAACTCCCTGTTGCCATTCTATGTTCCATAAGATCATCAATGATACAAATGTGTATCGATATAAATACCGATATATAATAAATATACAAATTAAATAATAAATGTAAAACCAAATATGCAACAGAGTGCTTGTATACTTAAGTGAGTTATCATCAGATTTTCTAATAATCTCTAGATTTCACTAAAAGTTTTCCTGATTAGTTACTTTTGGTGTCCTATTAAACTTCTCTTTGGTGTCCTAAGAACTTCTCCTTTTTTCGAATGGTGAAGATATACAACGAAGATATTGCAGTTCAAGAAATCAACAGCTTTAAAAAGATAATATAATTTTCAGCGACGGTGGAAATAATGCAAAGAAATGAACTTCTATAAATGAATCAATTTGGAGACAGTTGTTGACAGATTTTGCAATTACAGCATTGTTGACTTTTTCTCAAAGCGCTACTGACACAATAAAGCAGTACATGAGCGTATAAGCAATAGATACTGTTGATATCGTCTTGAAGGAAATTAATAGAAATTAGGTGACGGAATTTTTTTTTGTTTAAATATAAATTCACAACGATATTTTATTTTAAAGAGTTATGGAACACAATATATGAAAAGATAATTTTAATGTTAAAAAATAACTAAATGGTCGAAAAATTAAAAATGATTTTTCAATATTTTTTTGTCTTGAAATTTTTCTGCCTATTGAAAACAGACCTGTTGTTTATAAAGTATTAAGGCTAAATGCAACTACAGCTAATTACTAGTGAAGTTAAATTAACAAGACAATAACAGCTATATTTAACATTTTCGTATGGAATTGCGAATAAGAGCTTGTAAAATAAGAGATTCAAACCATTTATGAAAGATGATGGCTTATGAAAACCAAGCAAACCGATGACAAAAACAGCAAATAGTAGACAATCAGCTGTGTTTTATTTTGATATATGCTAATAGAATAATTGGAAAGGTTTATATTTTGTGTCAAAATTTGTCTCGTAAGAACTGTCTTCTTTGGTTACTTTTTAAAATAATATGTATTACAGATTTTTCTTAAGGGTTTCAAAAGACGATGCTTTAGAAATTTATTTTGTTCTCACGGACATCAGATGATTAACTTTCTATTTCCATATATTACTTAATAAGTCTTAAAATTTAGACGTTGTGTCACAATAAATATTTATCACTTCAAATGCAATACAGACAGGTATAATAAGTTTTAAATTTAAAAAAATTAAATTCATCAAAGGATTAAAGCGAGACTTAACTGTCAGATTGGAAAGCTGGTCTACAAAATGCTATCTTGTCATTTTGTGACAAATCACTTATCAAGTGATTTATGGTACTGCAGTACGAAGTTATACCCGTATCTATTAGCGCAAGATATTTTAAGATATCTCTATGATTTTCTGAATGCCGCATAACATCGTAAAGATATCGTGTGAATTTGTAGAGCATCTTATGCTAATAAGGGCTGTTGCTAAGAAGTTTAATGCTTGGTGATTTTGATTTTCTTAAAATCTTCATAGCTATTTATCAATATATTTTATTATATTTGTAACGAATTTGGAGATCTTCTCATTTGATGGCTTCGTCTATCTGATAATAAATGTTTGGCTAAGTACTAATCATTGCTTTGTACTAAGCAATACTTGAAGTATCATCTATTGATGCTTCAAGGTATTGGTTATTGATATACTACGTTTAAGGGTGTGAAAGCAAAAAACTAATCTCGTTCCTACGGCTGGAATACTGTGATTCGCGAAGTTGCTCACAAAAATGTCAACAGTAATGAAATGTAAATTAAATCAATTTGCACTTGAATTATTATTTCATCATTTTAATTTATTAATAAAAAGCTGTGAGAAAATATAAAAAAGTTTCTTTCAAATGCTAGTTAATAAAAAAGCTAGGCTTTACTTAAAAAAAATTATTTCTTAATTGTTTTTATGTGATATAGGCGATCGCCTGTTTTGTACCCATCCGATTCGAACGTGGTCAAGATTCTGTGACGATGAATTAGTATATGAAGGAATGGATAAATAGGGTCACATGCCATTATCTCAAATTGTGCAGATTTAGATTGAGATGTTCACCCAATAAATCGAATTAAATCTTTTACATCGCTGATTAACGATTATGGGGTAACTGCATAATGCATTTATTTAATCAGACGCAGTCATGCTTTGCTTTTACAAATTTATGATACTGAATTTTTCTGAAACAAACTATCTCTTTAGTTTTAGAGTTCTTGTTACTTTTACGTGTACTGTGTGCTATTTGCGAAAGGATAGCCTTATTAATCCGCTAACTTAACACGTTCGTGCACGTGAATGGTTTAACATTAATTTTTATTGTGATGAAAACTGAATGCTATGGCATTACATTTTTCAATTCAGTTGAATGTAAAAATAAATTACCCGTCTATATTTGCAGCTCATCTAAATGTTTACTGTCCTCAAATCTGTTTAAAACAAACAAACAAAGAACAACAAAAAAAACCCATCATGTTTTTGTCGTCTTTCCCCAAAACTGGCGAACAGCGTGAAACGCTCTAATTTCTCTTTAGTACGCCACCTGTTTGTTATATCACTGGTGCACGTTTGGATATTTAGTAAACACATAGATAAGTCCTTAAGGTTTTTAAAATGGTCTATCGCATATTTCTGGTGATCAATAATGCTAATTTTTGTTGTGTTGTCTCACAACATTGAAATTAAATTAATGACTTAACTTCTTAATTAATAATTTCAATGAGCTTTATTAGTGCATTTAATTAAATAACTTCAAAATCAAATCCTCTATCTGAAATTTAATAAGTAATAATTCACTTCAAAGCTCTTTTTGTTAACAAATCTATTATGCGAATATCTATGTGCTTGTTAAAATATTAATTAATTGTTTGAGTTTCTAAATATGTAGCATCAATTTTTTTTCCTTCCTCAAAATGTAATGTGGCCCCTTTCTGAGATTCTACCCCAGTCATCTTATTAGAAAATGGAAGGTGGTGGCGCCTGGGAGACAGATTCCCCGGCTATCATTTCCCTTTGTGTACAATTGCCGAGTGACGTTCACACATTCTTGTGGTTAAATGACGCATCCTTGCACCTGAGGTAGGAAGTTCTAGAAGCCCAGTGAATGGCGTCAAATTGGAGCAGCTGGACGAATCAGCGGCGTGATGAAAATCAGGTGACTTCCGTGTGATCACGAGAACGGGCTTTTCGCTGGGAGAAAGGAGACGGCTTTTTGGCGGGTGCAGAAGTGGTGAGGAGATTTTTCCAAAACCAGCGGGAGTGTTCTCCCCTAAACTTTCTCGTATACTTCCCCAAAAAGGTACCGTTTCCCCTTCCCCCTCGTGGCTAAAAAAAAATCGAACCTACTGTTACCCAGAATCTAATGACTGTCAGAAGGTTTTTCATTATAGTGATTGAAAAATATCTAGGTAAATAATCCAATTCAAAGAGATGCGTACCGATTAAAACGCATCTATCGCACACTGCTAGGTTTCACTCTTGCCGTCTCAAGGACAAACTGACGTAATTCGCTCCTTTCGCGTGCACAGAAGGACTGGTTCCTGGACTCTATGCCACCACCATCATCCAAAATGTCCGAACCAGGGGCTTCCAACTCGCTGCCAAGAACAATTCGTCCTTTTTTTGGAAAAATCTCCTCACCACTTCTGCACCCGCCAAAAAACCGTCTCCTTTCTTCCAGCGAAAAGCCCGTTCTCGTGATCACACGAAAGTCATCTGATTTTCATCACGCCGCTGATTCGTCCAGCCGCTCTAATGGCCAGAAATTGACGTCACTCACAGGGCTTCTAGAACTTTCTACCTCAGGTGCAGGGATGCGTCATTTAACCACAAAAATGTGTGAACGTCACTCGGCAATTGTACACAAAGGGAAATGATCCCCGGGGAATCTGTCTGCGAGGCGCCACCACCTTCCACTTTCTAATAAGATGACTGGGGTAGAATCTCAGAAAGGGGCCACATTACATTTTGAGGAAGGAAAAAAAATTGGTGCTACATATTTAGAAATTCAAACAATTAATTAATGTTTAAACAAACACACAGATATTCGCATAATAGATTTGTTACCAAAAAGAGCTTTGAAGTGAATTGTTACTTATTAAATTTTAGACAGAGGATTTGATTTTGATTTTATTTAATTAAATGCACTAAAAAGCTAATTGAGATTATTAATTAAGAAGTTAGGTTATTAATTTAATTTCAATGTTGTGAGACAACACAACAAAACGCAAACTTGAATGGGAGGATTATAAGTACATTAAATCTTCTCTAAGTGACCACCCCTTTCAACGGTTACATTGTTTGGCACGGAGTTTTTGGTTCATAGATAAAATATAAAAATATCCTCTACGTGCGGCCACTCGAATACCTCCGAGAGGCTGGGCTGGTCGCGAGTTTAATTTCAAAGAAATCCATTCTTCTCGTCTCCCTGACTTGCGGTCTTTTATTAGGAGAAAAGGGGAGGAAAGATTATATAACCACATAATTCTTTAAGCCTCCCTTCCAAATATTAATCTGCAAGAAAAATTTATTTACTAAGAAAAAATTACTTATATTTACCTGAATTATTGATTTTAACAGTTACAACTACAAAAAGTAGGAGAGTAGAACAATTATCAGCGGGTAACAATTTCACAGCACCAAAAAAATTTTTTCAGGCATTGTCCTATACGATTATTTAATTAAGATTTTTTTTTTGTGAGAATATAGTTGAATACATTGGTTTTGACTAGGCGCCACCTTTATTTTCTGGAAACTATGCGCAAATTTAGAAAGATGATATTAGAAAATTTGCACTTTCTGCAACATACTGATATTTTAATATTTGAGAAATCCTTCTACATTTAAGTTTTGTCCCAATTCACTTTGAGGTGACTTCATTTTCTTCATAAGTTTTCATTTTTCGTTAATTTGTTAGCCATTTATTGCTTATCACATAAATCTATCGTTTAAAGCAAATTATTCCAGATACGATCACCTCGCACGAAGAAGTGAGTCATTCAGCCATCGGATTCCGAAAACCATAATTATAGAGAATCAATCTGAATATGATTTTTTTTTTCATCCGGTCGATTCGTTCTCCTTGACTGATTCTGATATCGCAAAAATCTCACTTCACGGCTCAAAATAATAAACGACCGACAAACCATTGGTCCACTTTTCCTGCTACAAAATGACAATTAACCTATGAACCGGCAACTGCCTCGCGTTCCAACCGCATGCATATGCATTACAACTTTAGAACACGAGACGCGTATGTTATTTATTACATCGCCGAAGAAGACGTTTTCAGTTTCACAATCGATTTTTGACCGCATTTTTAAACCTTGAATTTCCCAGTTCGTAACTTTTTCATCAATCCGAACAAATCGGCATCTGACCACAATTTTATCGCACTCAGAAGTTAAATATGCCTTTTGAATCGTTTCTAAAGACTTTTGAACAAAATTATTTCGATTTCATGCCCTGTAACGGTCCAATTAAATCATGTAAAGAATGACGAAAGGAGAAAAGCCAGTTTCGTAAGAGCTTTTTATTGCAAATTAAGTATTTCGCAGCGCTTATGGATTGTAGACATTAAGTAATTCATTCAGAATTTATCTAACACGTTAAGAAGAGCTCAATTACTTCAATATTTTTAAATAACCTGGCTTTTGCTGCTTTGTCCTTGTTTATGAATTGGCAATTAACTTGCATTGTTTTTTTTAAATCATTGCCCATAGAACAAACGACACTGTAGTGGCTGAATTACAGCTCCCGAAGCATTTAACATTTGTTTGTGAATATCGTTTTCTTTTTATTTAAAGCATTTATTTATTATCACATTTACTTTTTTTCATCATATCATATTTTTTGTGGCAACAGTAGAAAAATGTAGTTTTAGAATTTTGTCGATTTTTCCGTTTAAAATAGATTCTTCTAAAAAGAAAGAAATGAAACGTTTAAATGGAGTATTCGCATCTTATTATTTGATACGCCAAACAAGTTCACGTTGCTTCTTTCATGTTTAAATGAGTAGAAGCCAGCAACACCATGAAGACATAATTTCATGTTTCGAATTACACATCCTGAATGAAAATTGATAATTTAAATTTCAAAATGGAATTGTTTTGGCACTAAATATTTTCGGGTGTTTTAGCATTACGATACGATTCTGTTGCTTCAGTTAGATATACGAATACAATTGCAAATGTTTTCAATCCTTCGACTCTTATGCTTTTTTGTACAATGGATTGGTATATCAGAATTTTAAAAACGCAATGCTAATTATTCGTCTCCAAGCAGGACGAATTAGGAGTTACAGGAGAATGAAAATATTACAAATTAAACCAGCGGGAGTGTTCGCCCCTAAACTTTCTCGTACACTTCCCCAAAAAGATGCCGTTTCCCCTTCCCCCGCGTGGCTAAAAAAATTCGAACCTACTGTTACCCAGAATCCAATAACTATCAGAAGGGTTTTCATTATAATGATTGAAAAATATCTAGGTAAAGAATCAAATTCAAAGAGATGCGTACCGATTTTCCGCTCTTACCGGCTCAAGGACAAACTGACGTAATTCGCTCCATAGCTTTCGCGTGCACAGAAGATTGCTTCCAGTACGCATGCGCGGAGACAACGGATTCTATTCAAAAGTAAATTATACAGACCGACAGACAGTCAACCTATTGATGTATTTGGCCCAAAATTTGATACGGACCTACATTCATGACGATAAAACCGTGTGCAAAAATTTATCCATCTAGCTACTCAAGTTTTTCAGTTATAGTGTTCACATGACTTCGGACGCACAGACGGATTTTGTCCAAAATTGGATAGAAACCTACAAATTATGTTTCAAGACCACATACCAAATTTCATCCCCGTAGCTCTAATAGTTTTCGAGTTATCGTGTTCACAGACAGGCATAATTCCAAAATTGTGTTTTTAGGACTCAGGGAAGTCTAAAACGTGGAGATTCGTCAAAATCTCGAGTTCGAATTTTTTGACGATTACAATACCTTCTCTTTGTATGCTTCGTATACGAGAAAGTAAAAAGGAAGAAAATCCCAAACTTACAAATAATGCACGTTTGTCAGTTAAGATGTATTTTAATGCCTCTTTTCTTCGACTGAGTTTTGAGCTACTTGAGAACCGTGGTTGGCATCAGTATCTAAAACAATTTTTGTCACTATGCAAACACTATTTCGGACTCAGGGAGGTCTAAAACATGGAGATTCGGCAAAATCTCGAGATCGATTTTTTTGACGATCACAATACTTTCTCTTTGTATACTTCGTATACGAGAAAGTAAAAAAGAAACCTGTCGTTTATTTTACCTCCAAAATTTCTGAGCATTTATAGCTTCGTGTTGAATTTTTTTAAATGAGGAGTTTTGAAAAAAAAAGCAAATGCTTTGAATCAATCCAGGGAAAACTAATGCGGCATTATTAGAATAATTATTCATGACAAACTACGATACTTAATTTGAGCATAAGATTCATTTTTAGACTCTCTAACATTTCTCGAAAAGGCGGTACTATAATTTTCTGCTTGTCACAAATCATCTCTATTTATTGCAAAAGTATGTTCGAATTGTTTGCTTTTCCTTCTACCTGATGTGCATTGATTCCAAAACTAAACAAGGTGGCGCATTTGCCATGTAAAAAGTGACTCTATTCCATAAAAATTAGAAAGGGCACTTTTTCTATTGAATCAAAATATTTATACATCAATTTCACGTTTCCTTGAGAAAAAGGAGACATTATTTTTAAAACCCATCAATAAAAAGGAACTTTACTGATGAATTAAAAGTCAAGAAAAATATTTGCTCTTTTTTTGCACAAATATGTGCTAGTTCCAGATAACCAACCCAAGTAAATGTAGAAGGCATATTAAAATCTTCTCTTGAATTATCTTTCAAGTTTTCGATTTTCCAATATGCGCTGCAGGCTAGTGCCACAACATACCCAACAATCAAGAACAGGAAAGAAAACAAATCTTAAAACTAACTGCTGAGGAATGGCAGTGTCTGCCTACCAGAGAGTTGATTTCTAGCTGCCAGGATCTAATCATAGTCTTTAGTCGTCGAACTTCTTCTTTTACTTTAGTACCACACTGTTGGAGTTTAACATTTCCTATTGCCTCGAAATAGAACTTCAAAATCTGAAACGGCCAATTGTCGAATTTTGACGGCTGCCAACGGTGAATGCTTTGGCGGGAACGTGGCTAGTGGAAAATAAGCGTGTCGATGATTGGAATGAGTCAAGGAAAAACTAGTTACAAAGTACCAACACATTCTGCAAACTGTAGAAAATATTCTTTTTCCGAACATCGCATAGTTTTAGTATTTTTTTTTATTCAGTTTATGCTAATTTTAGCTACCTTTATGCTTTTCCATTTTCACGAATTCTGATTTTTCGAACGAAATTTTAAAGTTTGTTTATTATGTGTAACAGAGAACAGCATGATATATTTTATTTGCTGAGTATACTTTAATAACGAGTAAAAATGTTTTTATTTTTTTCAAATGATTTTTATTCAAAGAATATAAATGAATGCATTTTAGTATCAGTTTTGAAATTCAAAACACGGGAGTGCTAAAACCAAAATTTTATTCGTCTCACAAAATTTCTTTAAAAATGAATTTAATATATAATGTTTAAAAAACAAAGGATAATCCTATTTATGCAACATTATTATTATCCAATGAGTAAAATCTACTAAATTGTATATAATGCTTCAAAGACGTTGGAAAAAAGATTCTTAATGCAAAACAGTTTTAATGACGCCAAAAAAAAAAACACGCAATTTCTAGAATTCAAGAAAACTGTCCCTATGGAATCCCAGATTGAAGTGTTTCCTTTGCGCAACATTAGTTTGCTGGAGTATTTCTTGTAGAACGATTTCGTGTAATGTCTGAACGTCACGATTTACCAGAATCAATAACTTGTCGAACAATTATTCAAGTGGAAAAGGGGTGCATCACAAAGGCACATGCAAATCTCTTTGAATTGCCTCAAAGTGTAATATGTTGACTTTAGAATCGATACCGAATTACTGGAGATGTTTGTAGAAGTTGAGGTCATAGTCGCACACGTGCACTAACACGTGCCGAAGATGCCAGTTATCTGTGCATAACAACTGGTTGAAACAGAACAAGAAAAATCCCTTTATCAACAAAGGGACCTTTACCGGACTACAGGAAGAGACGTTGAGGCGTATGGACGAGTTTTCTGGTTTGTTAACTTACATTAAAAACCTTGACTTTATCTGCTTGTATGTTGGACTTCCGCTTTGAAGATTCATTGACTTAGCATTACACCGGAAATACGTATTACATGCATGTAAACAAACCAGAAAACACGTCTATACGAAATAGCCTTCACCAATATGGCTTATATGCAGATAGCTATTTTGTTTGCATTCCTTTAACCATAAGATAATTTTGGACGACATATGAACATTAAGGTAACACAAAGTGGTAGTCAATTTATTTTCATAGACTAGATAAGATTTTGCTTCAAATCAATTAACCGTCTGATCTCCATATGGTCACAACGTGGTAAATAAGAAACAATCCCAAGTTTGTGCTCGAAAGGTCAGAAAATCGAAGCTGCGGATGGATGACCTGCGCAGGAATGAGTGTCAGTGGACTTACAGACCTGTAATAATCCAGAATAACAATTTGACGGTAAACGGTTCAGGGAAACCACTCTTGAATCTTTTGTTCTACCGTACGCTGGAGCCATCGCCATACGTACATTTCAATGGACGACAACGCTCGATGCCACAGCGCTCGTCTTGCTAGAGATTGTGTTTTGGAGCAGGGTTTCGAGCTTATGGAGTGGCTAGTGTGTTTACCCGACATGAATTCAACAGAGCATGCACTGGAATCTTCTGGGAGACGCGTTGTTGCTCCACCAAGGTCTCCTCTGGCGTTTCGACAGATACCTAGAGACTACTGATCTTGCCCACGAGAGAAATGGAATGGTGGTAGTCAATTTATTTTCATAGACTAGATGAGATTTTGCTTGGAATCAATTA
>BGPR01000981.1:308112-322135 GCA_013235015.1 Araneus ventricosus | reverse complement strand
AGATGAGATTTTGCTTGGAATCAATTAACCGTCTGGTCTCCATATGGCCACAACGTGGTAAATAAGAAACAATCCCAAGTTTGTGCTCGAAAGGTCAGAAAATCGAAGCTGCGGATGGATGACTTGCGCAGGAATGAATGCCAGTGGACTTACAGACCTGTAATAATCCAGAATAACAATTTGACGGTAAACGGTTCAGGGAAACCACTCTTGAATCTTTTGTTCTACCGTACGCTGGAGCCATCACCATACGTACATTTCAATGGACGACAACGCTCGATGCTACAGCGCTCGTCTTGCTAGAGATTGTGTTTTGGAGCAGGGTTTCGAGCTTATGGAGTGGCTAGTGCTTTTACCCAACATGAATTCAACAGAGCATGCACTGGAACAGTGGCGAATCCAGGGGTGGGGCTATTGAGCTACCGCCCCCCCCCCCAGTTCTAAGCCAGAATTCCTGATTTAATTTAACATGATTACAACTGTTTTTTCTTAATTTCTCTCTATAAAAATAATAAAAACGTTTCAACATTGCTTTCTGGTTTGAAAGGCTCGAAAATTTTGTTACTTTTGTAGTCATTCCACTTGTACTTGTAGCATTGACGCGGTGGAAGACATTTTTTGACTAGTTATTTCATTGTATTTTTTATTAAATTATCGAAGTATGGTATTGTTCTTTATGATTATTATTGTCAGGTGAGTAAAGTCTGTAAAGTTAAAGAGTTTTGGTTTACTTTAGCCTTGAAATTTAACATTCATCACGACGATACAAAGTTTTTATGACCTCGCCGCCCCCCCCCCCAGACCGGAATCTTAGATTCGCCACTGCACTGGAATCTTCTGGAAGACGCGTTGTTGCTCCACCAAGGTCTCCTCTGGCGTTTCGACAGATACCTAGAGACTACTGACCTTGCCCACGAGAGAAATGGAAAAGAGTGTCTGAGAATTTACCGGACCACTTTGCAAGTTCTAAGTCAACTCACTATTCAGCAGTTTTAGCTATTCGGAAAGAGTACATCCCCTATTGATATAGCATGAATTCCAAGAAAAACAATTTATTTAAATTTTTACTTCCAAATATGGAACTTTTGAAATCTTCACAAGCGCTTGAGGCAGCCTTTTGTCTGTTCAACTGAATAAAATTAATTTTTAAGCTATATTTTCTAGTGTCATGCATTAGTAGAACTTAATATAAACTTCCATTCTAACTTTTCTGTGAAAGATGCCTGAAACATATGTATTTATTCGAAAAAGTTAGTGATGCAGTAATTTTTTTCACAGTGTATTTTAAGAAGAACATTGATGACTTTCATACTCTCAATTAAATAATGGAAAGAATGTTACAGATACATTGATTTTTACTAACAATTTTGGAGTAGATGAAATTTCAAAATTCTTTTAACTAATTTCTGTAATGAACTTAAGTTTTAGAATTCCTGTAAAATATTACATAAAGAAATCTGTTATGCAAAAAAACCTCAGAAAAAATGATAAGAAATACTATGATTAATTTTATATACATTTACAGACATTACTTTTATAATCTGATTGTAAAATTGGTCTTTTTAGACTTTTACTTAATTTTCATAAACCTGTAATTCTTAAAATCTTGATTTTGCTTGGAAACAGGACAAAATTTACACTTTTTTTTACATAATCATTAACTACATTATTTAAGCTGACCATCCTTTCAAAAAGCTAAGACGCTTATTATTTATAAAAATTAGTAGTTAATAATCTGGAATCTGGAAGCCACATTTTTTCATTTATTAATTTGAATAATATCCTCTGATAAATTTAACTTGCAGTGGTATATCAATACTGTATCGTCTAGTTCGGGCACAGTAGGACTCGTGAAATACTCAAGAGTTCTCTGAGCATCGGAGTCTTAATTTTCATATTTTTGCCTTGGGGAATTAATGAATTTGTGTAGTTTTTTATCGTTATTTTCTTAAACCTACAAAGTTTAAAATATTTTTCCGAACGAAATAAAATAAATAAAAAATTCTACTTAGGATTGATTTTATAGTTCTGGATGTTTAATAAATCAAGGAAATCAAATTTAAAATTCAGCTATTCTTTTTAAAGTTGGAACAAAACTGGAAATATAACAAAAAGAATCATAAATTCTTTTGGTTTATGGATTCCTGAGGATTGATTATATATATAATGTACTTTAATGAAGCCGTTATTTTAGCAATAATTTTCTTTTGATTTAAATTATGTGAAAAATATTTCATAATGATCAGAAAAAAATACTAATCAAATACTTCCAAAGCATATGTAGGAAAATGAAGACACTAAGAGTCTATTGTATATTTACTATAAAAAGAAATCGGAAATGAATATAGTTTTCATATTTGATAAAACAAACCTTTTATTTATGCATAAAAATCTCAGTAAATACTATAATCAAATTTCCAAAGCCTGTAATAAGTGAAACAATATCGCAACTCAATGACTTAATTTTGCTTGATCCCCTTTGTTATGATTTAGGCTTTTATTATTTTTGAACAACATACTATTTCGAATGTACGTTTTGGAAAATCTCTTCTATTATATATTTTTTATTCAGATGATAACCTTTAATTTTGTTACGCTATTTATTACTTCAAATTCAAATTAAATAATCCTATTATATATGACGACGCTTTTCTTCCCACGGATTTCGAAGTTCTGTTAAAAGTGAGTTCAGAGTGAGGATCAACTATCGATATATTTTTTACGCTTTCTTGTATCGGCTGGTCTGTGCGGCATCTTTTCCTAATTACTATGCTTTCAGACCACCCGTAATAAGGGCGGGAGAATTGTGGCTTACCCTGTGGATTTAATGATAGGGATAAAGCAAGAAGATATTTTAAAATAGATGAAGAAAATCAACTATGTTATAAGCAAACCCAGCTGCAGCAGATGGGTTTGGCTCCGTGGAATAATTTTGAATTATTTTCAGTGCATTGCAATTACAAAAGAAAATAAATAACGCTCGTTTTCTTTATGCGCTTGCTCCTGTCCTTTAAATCCGTGAGGAATTTTGTGTATCAAAGAACAACCGAGGCAGCGAGCAAACATAATAGAGCAAAGTTCTGATTTTGTCCGATAAAAGTTTGTTTATTATATGTTAGCTGTGAAAGTCGAATGGACACGGTTAATTTCACAGAGTAACAATTGAAATCGGGGTGAAAACGAACAGAACGCATGCAAGATGATAGTTTTCATTTTGGGTTATGCAATATGCATCTTATTCTCTATTGTGAAATTCTTTATCATGCAAATGCTTCTTTTGGTTATTAAAACAGGCAATGGCGACAAAAAATAATATTTACATTTTGTTTTGTTCGTTTTCAATGAGTCATTTATCAGCTGAATACATGCAAAAATATAAGAAATGACTGAACACAGAAAAATCAGGGATTTTGTATATTTAGTTCCGTAAAGGTTATGCAAATTAAGGGCAATAGCTTTCGTTAAGATGTAACGTGATCCTGTCTTCCTTCCTGATAGGGGTCCCGATTTCATCGAAACCTCCGTGTGGCATGGACGTTCGCAGAATGGGTGCAGATTCACCTGCCAGTTTCGCCGTTTGATAAAAATTTCAAGTTTACGAGTCTGTCTCCACTAAACTTCGTATAGCTTCAAAAGGAGAAGTTTATCTAATGGATCAATAGAATGGTATGCTCCGGTAAGATATAAATAGCTGAGCTTGATAAGAACTTATTATCCTCTGAAATTAATCATACACAAAAAAGAGCAAGAACTTATTATCCTCTGAAATTAATCATACACAAAAAAGAGCAAGAAAATAAATCAATTTTTGGAAGCAAATAATCAATAAAACTATACAAACGACTGTACAATCAATAATGATTTGTTGTATAATGTATTACATTAATGAAAAAGACTTCAGGAGGAATGTTTTTTGCAAGCCATTTAACAATTTGCTCAATAAAAATCATAGTTTAGAGGGAGAAAGAAAACTCAACTACCGTCGGTTATTTAAAAATTATTCATTGCACATTAAATTAAAATGCATAATTTATTACAGTATAATATCTAAAAGGGCGGGTATTGTTAAGGCCTCATTTTCTCCCTTCCTTGATTTTTCGTTCTTTCTGAATTGTTTTTGCATTGGAATAAATAACAAGATAAGAATGCATTTTATCCAAAAATTCGATCTAACCTAAATTTTGGAATTAATTTAGTTGTTAAAAGAAAATGAAGTCACAGATTTTAATTAATAAAATTTATTTTTAAATCGTCCATTTTAATATCCATACACTACATCCATTATTTTCACCACTTATTTGTGATAGTATACATCATCTAATGATGACCATGAGATGACCGACAGCAGCCACGTCTGGACCCCTGACCTTGGCGACGAACTTGGCGAACATCTTGGCGACTTGGTGACAAATTTGGCGACTTTGGCGACGAAATATGGGATCTCAAAGGTGCTGGAATCTTCTCGATATCTCTATTAGGAAAGGAGATACGCTTGAATGTGCTAGATGATTCTATGTGACGTCACCGACTGCCGGGGGAGACTACATAAGGAGAGCGCTTGGATAGCGGGAAGGTGTGGATCGCCTTGGAGCGCGAACGTCTTTGGAGTTCTGTCCGCTGTGCGAGCTAGTAAGCTGTTAGACGCCGAGCGGTGGTAGTGTTGATCCAATGGGAACGACTTTAGAGTTTCGTCCGCAGTGCGAGCTAGGAAGCTGGTGAGCTGAGCGCTATTGAAAGTGCTGTTATTGTCGTTACTAGTTATTTGCCGACTGTTTGTGTTGCTAAATATCAAAGTGCTGAACTGTTATTACCTGTGAATTGTTGTCTGTCTACATTGGTAATCTGTGCAATATCTATTGTTTCCTGTTACCTGTGCAATGTGTTTTTCCCTGCACATTTGTGAATAAACCTTCATTCTCCATTATCCTGCGTGTTGAACTGTTTACACCACACACCCACAGAAAGACTTTTGTAACAGCGTATTTTTAGTGTTTTGCTCTTATATTTAGTGATTTGATTTTGATTAAGAACGTCACTTTATACACAAATAATTCATAAACGCTTTGATGATCTAAGTGTTGTCTTCTGTAGGATCCGGATTGTCGACAAATACGTACTGTCAATCTTTCATAAGTCAAACTTTAGCCTCGGAATTTTTGAATGTCTAGTACCGGTATGAAAAGCAAGCCATCCTTAAGCTTTAACTTTTGAAGCATTAGATTTAGTCTTCTTGATATGTGGATAGAGACACCAAGTGGGGCCATGAATCGGAAAAACTCTCGAAAGGACTTCTTGTTTCAGATTTTTCAACATTTATAAGTAAAAATAATTTAAAATGCTTCTTAATTTAAAGGATTAAATTTAAATCGCTAAATAACTGTTAGTTTTTAAATTTTATTTTCTTATAGTTACCTTAATTAATTCTTGATTTTTTTAAAATTTGTGTTTAACCTAAGGAGTGACAACAAAACGTTTCTAAAGAAAATGGAATCTTGAGATAAATTTTTTCTTTCGAAAAAGGAGCCGCGAGTTGAAAAGTTTTAGAAGCCTTGTTGTAAACTGATGGGACAACTGTATTATTCTTTGAGCTGCGATTCTCCCAGTTTCAATATTTTAGTGAAATGTTTTGTAGTACAAAGCAGCAAAGATTTTTCTTAGTTACCTAAGTGGAAATTAGTAAGAGGAAATTGGACATATCATTCCGAATAATTTTTCTGTGTCTTAAAGAGTTCATTAACTAGTCTAAGCATCCTCTTAAATACTGGTTTTAACAACTCTAATCATTTTTGGATTTTCTTTTTCTATTATAGTCACAAATAAACGCTTTTGGCACATTTAAGAACACTACTAGTAGTTCTGTTAACAGTGGATTTCGCGTCCTCACCCACAAAAAAATCTAAGACCTGCTTTTCACCATCGTCTTTAAAGGTTTAATAAATTTTTCGAGCGCGAATTATTTATACAAGTCTCTGCTTTTACCAGTATTTACAAAGTTACAATTAAATGCCTGCCTTATCAGTACTACAATTCAGAATTACAATGAATTGTCCCTGCATTACCAAAATGACTCAAATGTTTTAATGGTACCAAACTTACCATTAACTCGCCAAACACTGAAACCATTAAAACGGACACCATCTTGAAATGGAATAAAAAAATTAAAAGTTCTTATACGTACTTCGTTTCTAATGACTTTAAGGATCATTCACTCTAAATTCGAAGAAAACTGAACAAAGCTTTAGATCGTGACTGTGTAACAAACAAATGAAATGACGAACTATCGAAGTAAAACAGGACTTCGCTTCGCTCGGTTTTATTAAAACTTACTAAATATAAACTTATAAAAAAGGCAATGTTGAGCGTGCGCGATGTTTAGACGAAAAATATTGTACCTACGGCTTTGAAATTTGGCACACAGGTAGTCGTAATGGTGACTCAATGCACCTCGAAGCCCGAATTTTAAAATTTAATCTAGAAAATTTTTTATTTAATGTTTTGTGTTGTTTTGGGTGATTTTTCGCACGTTTTTGGTCGATCCATGAGAAATAATGATCGCACAAAAACAATCCACCATTAGATCGAGCAAACAATTATCGTTTTAATGACGTTTGTTTTGAACGTCTAACGTAATTTACTGAATTTAAAAATAGTCAGTTTCTCTATTCCTTTCTTCGAATTCGTAGGCAGAGATGCAGAGGCGGCAACCGTGGCGCCAAAGCGGGAGTGTGAAGGAAAAAATGGTTTAATAGACGTGAGAGCTCAGGAAAAACGGCATATAATTTCCATTTCGCATTGGTTCCGCCTCCCCTTATCCTATAATACCACTAAGACCAGTGGCGCTGCAAACTTTTCAGATTTTGCGAGTAAATGTTGCTGATAGAGAGAAAAGTTTTTCTGAACTATAACTTTCCAAACCATTCTGAAACGCGAGCAATTAGTCTGGCAACATTGCCGATCGAACGGGACTTTCTTATAGAACACTGAAATATAATAGAAAAGATAATAGAAAGGCAAGAAAAGTGATTTTTTGAAGAGAATTTATAATATTGTATTAAAATATAGTCACATATCTTCAAAAAAATTTGCCGAATATATTTTAGGTTCAAATTGACCAACATACAATCTATACTTATAATTAGGTTCAAAAAGACCAACAAATAATCTTTTTTTCTCATGTTTTCAGGTTCTGAGAACAAATATAACAATAATCATGCCACGGACAACGCCGTGCGGGTGCTGCTAGCGTATGATAAATCGAAAAAATTTCAATACAATTCAAGCTGGACTTACTTTAATAATGCTGACTAATGACTCTAATGCAAATAAAAAACGGCAGTAAATAAATCGGACTAAGAACTATTTAAAAACTCAAACATTTTTCCTAACGTTACTAGCAGCAACTGTACAGTGCGCAATGGATTCCAAATTCAAACTGGCGGGTGTCGTTCTGCGTTTATCACATAAGCGTGAATCGACTCCGTTTAGTGTAAAAATGATGTGCATCTTTGTCTCTGCCACCAGTATACGTCTTCAGAATCTTTTATGCTCTAAAACTAAAGGGTTGAACTGAATCTTTTGGGAGTTGAAAGAATGATGCATGATCAGACATGCTACTCTAACATGCACAAACATATTTACCGCGGTAATAGAAACTAGAACTCGATTCTGTTGCTCCTGTTTACTCTTCTGCAAGTGTCAGGAACGATTTTTAGTAATGAAAAGTTTTCAGTAGCAATTTATTTATGTGCACAAGCTAGATGCAGTAAAATTTTTAAATACGCCGTGCACTCACATCAAAACTTTCTGTCAAAGCACAAAACAAAGTGCTTTTCGATCTAATTATTGCAAAAAAAGAAGGTTCTATTTCGAAAAAACAATTGTATTCGAATTGAAATTTCACGTCCTATATGTTGTTATTAACTACAACTTTTGTAGTCTTATGATGCCTTTCTATCATCAATTAAATAGTCTATTTATAAAATAAAAATATCAATTTTTATGATTTTATGCAGATCGTATAATCAATTTGGCTCAATTTTGGGGGAAAATTACTCTTATCGTTACACTTCCATTTCATATACATGCAGTTTTTGGCAACGCAATTTTCATGTTGAAATGCTTACTCATTTTAAAATTTGAATGTTTGAAGCACTTCTTTCATTAATAACTTCTTTTCAGCTGCAACAAAATACAATCCAAATTGCCTAGCTTCAATGTCGGTTTTGAATTGCTGGTATGCAATGTTAGGAATAAGAAATACCCTAAAGAGAGAGAGAGAGATTTTCTGATTATCACTTCAGTTTTTCCAACTCAATATACTTGTTAAATCGAAACAGATTCATTTAAATTTGTCGAATACTCAAAATATGTTTTACTAATTCATTTTATTAAATAGCGTTAAATATTACCTCTTAATTTAAATTATCAAAATGGAACAGCAAATAATGTCATAATGAATAAAATATTGCAGTAGTTTGGGAAAAAAGATGTATATTCCGATTTGAGAATAAAGATGTTATCACGCATTATCATTCCAATTGCAATTATAACCTTCAACACAGCAGTGTGACGTTGTCGTTTTTCACACGGGTAGTTTTGATCCCGCATGATATCGCTACGACAAAGAATCATCGTCACATTTGAACGCAATAAATAATTGTTGCTACGTTAGGAGTATACTCATTATCTGCCGCTTTATTTTTTTTAGTGTATCCCGACTTTATTTCCCTGAATAGTAATTAATCCTCCTCTATATTATATTTTCAAGATGACCTTAAACCTTCGTTCAGTTACGTATTGCTGGGCGGGAGAATTGTAAACACCCTGTAAGATTTAATAGTAGGGATTGGTTAAAGAAGCAAGAGATATTTAAAATAGATGAAGAAAATCAACTATATTTATAAGCAAACCCAGCTGCAGCAGATGGGTTCACGGCTCCAGTAAGATAATTTTGAATTATTTTCATTTTATTTACAATTACAAAAGAAAATAAATAACACTCGTTTTCTTTATACGCTTGCTCCACATCCTTTAAATCGAGGAATTTTGTGTATCAAGAACAACCAGGCAGCGAAACAAGTATATGTAAAGTTCTGATTTTGTCCGATAAAAAGTTTATTTATTATATGTTAGCTGTAAAGTCAGACGGACACGGTTAGTTTCACAGAGTAGCATAATTCAAATCAGGGGTGAAAACCAGACAGAACGCATACAGATGTTAGTTTTCATTTTTGGGTTATGCAATATACATCTTATTCTCTATTGTGAGAATTCTTTATCATGCAAATGTGTTTCTTTTTCCCAGTTTATTAAAACAGGCAGTAGCACGACATGGATAATATTTGTTTGTTTTGTTCGTTTTCAATGAGTCATTTATCAACTGAATACATGCAAAAATATAATGACTGAACACAGAAAAATCAGGGATCTTTTGTATATTTAGTTCCGTGGTTGGTGCTTATGCAAATTAGGGCAATAGCTTTCGTTAGATGTAACGCGATCCTGTCTTCCAGCGCTACAGTAGAGTTCGATTTCATCAACGAAACCTCCGTGTGGCATGGATTTCGCAGAATGGGTGCAGATTCACCACCAGTTTCGCCGTTTGATAAAATTTTTACAGGTCTCGCAATACTCGCATAAACTGTACTTCAAAGGGAGAATTTATCTAATGGATCAATAGAATGGGCATCTCCGGTAAAGATATGAATAGCTGAGCATGATAAGACTTATTATCCTCGAAATTAATCCTTACACAAGAGCAAGAAAATAAATCAATTTGACAAATAAACAATAAAACTATACAAACGACTGTACAATCAATAATGATTTGTTGTACATAATGTATTATATTAATGAAAAGACTCAGGAAATTTTTTTACCGGCCATTTCATTTAACAATTTGCTCAAGAAAATCATAGTTTAGGAAAAGAAAACTCAACTACCGTCGGTTATTTAAGTATTCATTGCTCACTAAATTTAAATGCATAATTTATTACAGTATAATATCTAAGGGCGGGTATTGTTAAGGCCTTATTTCTCCCTTACCTTGATTTTCGTTCTTTCCTAATTGTTTTACGTGGAATAAATAACAAGATAAGAGTATTTTGAAATTCGATTTAACCTAAATTTTTGGAATTAATTTGAGTTGTTAAAGAAAATGAAATTCAAGATTTTAATTAATAAGAATTTGTTAAATCGATCCATTTAATATCCATACACTACATCCATTATTTTCACCCTTATTTGGCGGTGAGTATTAAAATAATGATGACCATGAGATGACAGACAGCACGTCTGGACCCTGACCTTGGCGAACTTATCTGCAGCGACTTGGTGATAAATTTGGCGACGATATGGGATCTCAAAGGTGCTGGAATCTTCTCGATATCTCTATTAGGAAGGAGAATGCTTGAATGTGCTAGATGATTCATGTGACGTCACCGACTGCCGGGGAGACTATATAAGGAGAGTGCTTGGATAGCCGGAAGGTGTGGATCTACTTGGAGCGTCTTTGAGTTCTGTCACTTTAATGCGAGCTGAGCTAAACTGTTAGACACCGAGCAGTGGCTGAGTGTTGATCCAATGGGAACGACTTTGCGGTTTCGTCCGCAGTGCGAGCTAGGAAGCTGGTGAGCTGAGCGCTATTGGAAGTGCTATTGTGTCGTTTTAGTTATTTGCAGACTGTTTGTGTTGCTAAATTATCAAAGTGCTGAACTGTTATTACCTGTGAATTGTTGTCTGTCTACATTTGGTAATCTGTGCGATATCCTTGTTTCCCTGTTACACCTGTGCAATGTGTTTTTCCCACTGCATTTGTGAATAAACCTTGTTCTCACCGTGTTGAACTGTTTACACCACACACCACAGAAAGAGACTTTTGTAACAGCGTACTTTTAGTGCTTTGCTCTTATATTTAGTGATTTGATTTTGATTAGAACGTCACTTTGCTTACAAATAATTCATAAACACTTTGATGATTCAAGTGTTGTCTAGGATCGGATTTGTCGACAAATACGTACTGTCAATCTTTCATAAGTCAAACTTGGCCTCAGGTGCAGATGTCTAGTACCGGTATGAAAAATATGACCATCCTTAGCTTTAACTTTTGAAGCATTAGATTTGGTCTTCTTGAGTATGTGGATAGAGACGCAAGTGGGGCCATGATTCGGAAAACTGTCGGACTTTGCTTGTTTCAGATTTTTCAACATTTATAGTAAAAATAATTTAAAATGCTTCTTAATTTAAAGGTTAAATTTAAATCGCTAAACCAACTGTTAGTTTTTAAATTTTATTTTCTTATAGTTACCTTAATTAATTCTTGATTTTTTTAAATTTGTGTGTTTATATCCTAAGGGTGACAACAAAACGTTTCGAAAATTTAATCTTGAGATAAATTTTTTCTTTCGAAAAAGAACTGTTAGTTCATGAAAAATTTTAAACCTTGTCGTAAATTGGGACAACTTCTTATTGTTACTTTGAGCTGCGATTCTCCCCAGTTTCAATATTTTGAGTAGAAGAACGTTTTGTAGTGACAACAAGAGTTTTCTTAGCAGTTACCTAAGTGGAAATTAGTACGAGGGAAATTGGACATATCATTCCGAATAATTTTTCTGTATTACAGCAGTTCATTCGTGATCTAAGCATCCTCTTAAATACTGGTTTTAACAGCTCTAATCATTTTTGGATTTTCTTTTTCTACCTATGGTCATATTGCTTTTGCAGCGCATTTAAGAGTTACTATAGTAGTTCTGTTAACAATTAATTTCGCGTCCTCACCCACAAAAAATTAAGACCTACTTTTCACCATCGTCTTTAAGGTTTAATAAATTTTTCAAACTGTAATTGTTATACAAGTCTCTGCTTTTACCAGTATTTACAAAGTTACAATTAAATGCCTACCTTATCAGTACTACAATTCAAATTACAATGAATTTGTCCCTGCATTACCAAAATAGCTCGTCGTGTTTTAATGAACAAACTTACCATTAACTCATGAACATATAGCGACCATTAAACGTTTTCATCTTGAAATGGAATAAAAATTAAAAGTTCTTATAAAATGCTACGTTTTCTAATGACTTTAAGATCATTCACATAAGTGAAGAAAACTAGACAGAAATATTTTAGATCGTGACTGTGTAACAAACCGATAAGTGACGAATCAAAGTAAAACAGGACTTCACTTCCTCGGTTTTATTAAAACTTTTAAATATAAACTTATAAAAGGCAATGTTGAGTGTGCGCGATGTTTGAAAATATTTGTACCTACGGCTTTGAGTGGCACACAGGTAGTCGTAATGGTGACTCAATGCACCTCAAGCCGAATTTTAAAATTTAATCTACATTTTTTATTTAATGTTTTGTATTCATTTTGGGTGATTTTTTTCGCACGTTTTGATCAAGAAATAATGATCGCACAAAACAATCCACCGATGAATCGAACAAACAATTATCACGTTTTTAATGACGTTGTTTGTTTTTTGATCTAACGTAATTTACTAGATTAAAATAGTCAGTTTATTTCCTTTCTTCAGATTCTGTAGGCGAGATACAGGGCGGCAACCACGTGGCATAAAGGCAGGAGTGTGAAGGAAAAAATGGTTTTAATAGATGCCAGAGCTCGGAAGAACGGCGTATAATTTCCTTTCGCATTGGTTTCCCCTCACACTTATCCTATATTCCACTAAGGATAGTGGCGCTACAAACTTTTCAGATTGCAGTAAAATACTGCTGATAGAGAGAAAAGTTTTCTAGGACTATAACTTTTCAAACCATTCTGAACCGCAGGTAATTAGTCCCTAATAACATTGCCAAATCTGGAACAGGACTTTCTTATACGGAGCATTGAAAGATAATGAAGGCAAAATGGGTGAATTTTGAAGGAAAATTTATAATATTGTAAAATAAAGTCACATATCCTCAAAAAAATTTGCCAGGAGTATATTATTTGGGACAAATTGACCAACATACAATCCCCTTACTTAATTAGGTTCAAAAAGACCAACAAATAATCTCTTTTCTTCTCATGTTTTCAGGTTCACGGGTAAATATAACAATAATCATGCCACGGACAACAACGCCGTGCGAGTTACTGCACCAGCGTATGATAAATCCGAAAAATTTCAATACAATTCAATGGTTTCTTTAATAATGCTGACTAATGACAAATGCAAATAAAACGGCGGTAAATAAATCGGACTAGAACTATTTAAAACTCAAATAGTTTTCCTAACGTTGTAGCAGCAACTGTACAATGGATTCAAGAATTCAAACTGGCAGGTGTCGTTCTGCGTTTATCACATAAGCGTGAATCGACTCTCCGTTTAGTGTAAAAATGATGTGCATCTTTGTCTCTGCCATAGTATACCTCTTCCAGAATCTTATGCTCTAAAACTAAAGGTTGAGCAGATCTTTTGGGGAGTTGAACAGATGATGCATGATCAGACATGCTACTCTAACATGCAGAAACATATTTACCACGGTAATAGAAACTGAGAGACTCGATTCTGTTGCTCCTGTTTTACTCTTCTGCAAGTGTCAGGGAACGATTTTTTAGTAAGTTTTTCAGTAGCAATTTATGTGCACAAAATAGGTCACATTAAAATTTATGCAGTAGAGAGAAGAGAGAAATATGTTTCCTCAGTATATGAATACTCAAAATATGTTTTTACTAATTCATTTTATTAAATAGCGTTAAATATTTACCTCTTGTAATTTAAATTATCAAAATGGAACAGAAATAATGTCATAATGAAAATATTTACGTTCGTTTGGGAAAGATGTATATTCCGATTTGAGGAATAAAGATATTATCCGCAAGTATCTATTTACCAATTGCGTTAACCTTCAACACACATGTGAGTTGTCATTTTTCTTACACAGGTGTGTTTTAATCCCGCATGAGTATCGCTTCGATCAAAGATCATCATCACATTTGGAACAATAAATAATTGTTATATGTTGGGTAATACATTCATATCATCACCGACTATTATTTTTTTAGTGTATCCCGACTTTATTTCCC
>BGPR01000981.1:274857-300359 GCA_013235015.1 Araneus ventricosus | reverse complement strand
AAGATAAATATATATAGGGAGAGTGTGAACTAATAGTAGGAATTGAATACAAGCTTTTAAAATAATTTTCCAATTCCTGTAATATGATGTTTCAGCAAAATGATTCAAAACATGCATACAGAATTAATAGACTGTAAAGAAACAAAATTATATTGAAGAAAGCAGCATAAAAGAGTTTAATCATTACACAATAGTTTCATCGTAATTGCAAAAACAATCATAAAACGTGCCATTTATTAAAATACATAGTTACAAAAGACTGCAAACCGCAGAAGTGAAATAAAAGGATTCTGAACCTTTGAAAACAATCTTTCTGAACATGTTTCTTCAGTGCATCTTATACAAACATGCGGGAGCTTGCGTAAAAGTAGCAGTTCATCCGATCCTAAGTTTTTTTTATTGTAATTATTTAAAGCGTTCCAATTATTTAAATCGTAAAGAGGGAAACACCATTAAATCAATCAAACAAAAAAAGAATGCGCTTTCTTTTTTTTAAAAAAACTTTCGCTGCCTGAATGAACTGCTAATGAAACTTAACGCTGTCTGCATTCCACAAAAACAAAAATCAGAAAGCCCGCCGCAAATGACCGTGACGTCACGGCAATGATGTCACAAAAGGCGAAATAAACTTTTGAGTCTCAGAAGTTTCACTTGAGGTCGCCGCTAGGTTCTACTCCGCACTTACCTGTTTCACGATCATTTCAACTTGAATCGGCATTTACAGCAGGCTTTGAGGAAAAAAGCCTTCTTTTTTTAAAACCATTCTGCGAGCAGATATGTCAATAAAAACTTCCCGTCATTCTGCCTTATTTTTGTTGTGAATTCCGCGATTATATCTTTCGTTTATGGCTAAGTTCTGTGATTCGTAAAAAAAAAAAGTCAACAGTTGACGGTTCATCTACTTTTGTTAAGTTGGAGAATCTTCATTCCCAGTTAAGTGGTTAGCGTGGGGGATACTATTGTGTGGATCGTGCGTCAAAGGCATGAAGTTGGTTCCTGCTGGAAGTTTGTGGGTTTCTGGAAGATTGCTCACCTTGCTGATTTGCATTCTGTTCTTAGTTTCTGCACACAACTCCGGAGGTAAGATATGGAGTTTATTATTTCTAATATTTGGAGTAGTTATGACTGCTTTTCATGGTGTAAAAAAAGTGGTTACATGACGAAATGCTGTTCCTGTTAAATTTGACAGCTTAATAAAAACAGCGAAATTTTCGCATTCGAATAATTCATCGTATCTTTTGCATCATATCTGCTATCATCACAATTGTTATAAATAACTTACTGTTACTTATAACAAACATGCGCTATTTGTGACTGTCTGTTTGCAAAGTAACAAGCGACTGTTTTGCGATTGACAGAATTGCATCGAAGGACAGTAAATGGTGACAATTTCATGTAGTTAGGCGAAATGAAATAAAAATACTGCTGATTCTGTTTGTTAAATAAATAATCATTTATAATTTAATAACGATAATTTATAGCTGAAAAGTCTTGTATCATTTGTTAGAATTTGAACTGGAATGCATTTCAAAAGTGTTCTTCTGGTGTGCAACTAATATAAGAAACTTCTTATTTAGAATATAAGAGTTTGTGTATTAGTGTTTGATTTTGATAATATTGCATTGCAGTTCGAATAGATTCAAACTTGAATGAAAATTATTAGATGCATATAGATAAAATCGATTGTAACAAAGTGAAATTTTTATGCTTATAACAATTCAAGTGACAAGCATTCTAGTTAGAAAATTTATCTCCCGTCATATAAAGAAAGAGTATCTTAGCCTCTACAAATTTTAAATAATTTATTTGCTCATAAAAGCAACAAAATGTCAGAATTTTTTTACTTGGAGCTCTTGCGAGTAAAAAGAATCAAATCTGGCAACTGTTTATTCATAATAATAATGAAATTCTTTAACTGTTCCGCATTATTTAAAACAAATATTTCTTTTTTTTTATTTAACTTCACATCCATTAGTTATATTACAAATAATTTAATTTGTAGTAACCAAACATGTTTTAGTAATTAGACATTTTAAGATTCTTTTTTGAGGTAATTCTTTTTTTCCGAAACGGAGGATTTTCGGGTCAGTGCTTTACAATACCGGAAAAAGTAATAAGCCATTAATCAACCAAATCATTTCAAATGATTTTGGAAAAAATTAAATAATAAAACATTAATTATGATGTAATTTAGCTAATGTTGGAAATGTATGGGAAACGAAATATAAGAAAGTATATTGAGTATTTTCAGTTTATCATACACCTTTTTAAGAATTCTGATTTGCCTTTTTTTACATTTTATGATTCTGAAATGGTTGACAATTTGTGTTCCGTAAAACAATTATATTTCCTTGAATTATTTGATAAAGGTGATCATTTTTAAAACTTTAAATAATGAGCCGCAATAGTTGAGGTTTATTTCTAAAGTGCTCTGAATGTTTTACAATTTAGTACAATACAATTAACTTTGTCTAGAGGAACAGGACACAGATATTAAGAATTTAGCTTGTCGTTATCAATTCGAAAGTGAGTGAAAGACGCGCGCCTTTGTTAAAAGAATGCGAATTCGCTACGAGATATGAAACTAGAATGCTTTCGCAATATTCTCTTTGGTTTCACAATTGAAAATAACTTCATTTAGGTTTACATTTTGCGGCATATACTACTTTCCTTAAAAAATTGATTTGTTTCATATAAATTCATTAGAGTCCGTCTAATTATAACGTGATGAATTACATACCATTGATATTTGGGGATTATTGAATCCCACTGCTGACTTCGCAATGCATTGGGAGTTTGTTAAACAGATGATATTATTTGTAAGAAAGATTTTGCTTTAACGCTGAATCGTTTAAGAACATTATTTTTTGTTTTATAAATAAATGTGTGAAGATAGAAGTTTATTCTATTTTTTATCATGCTTTTTGCACTCAACTGTTTGTGGAAAAAGCCCGTGCTTGTGTCTGTTGAGAATTTTGTATATCTTTTTATTGAAACTCATTTAGATTTATATCGTCTGCCATTTAGAATATTTCGGTTTGATGTTATATGTCAGACCACCCACGTATAAAATAATCTGCCGTTCTACATTTTAAAATTACTGTTTTAAAGTTCCCATGACCTGGAAACACTAAGGAAACCTTATCAAACAGTCACTCTGTCTATAGCATTATAGAGATGGCGATTTATCGAGGTAGGATTTCTTTGCTAACTGCTAAAATTATACAGATTGCATTTAAAACAAACCCGAAATGACGATAATTGTTATTGCTCGGTCCTTTCAACTGTCAACTTAAAATTTAGTACAGTAAGTTACTTCTATTGCAAACATTATTAGCACATTTGAAAAAGGAAGTCGTATTGTTGTCGTTTTTAAGCATTAAATCATTCTTTACGAAACCCATCTCTGCATTGGATTAAACCATAATCCGCATCAATGATTCCTTTATTCTCTACCCAAGTCCTGTGACCCGAAAAACCTTTTGAATAGTTGATCGATTTTCTGCAGCTTTGATATTCAAATTACATATTTAAAATGTGAATAGTGAAGCAAGAATCTTTTTAAAATATGAATAAATTTGAAATTAAATATCAAACAATGGATTATAAAAGTGAATTAAAGAGCATTGTGGTGTTGATAATTCGGTTTGCATTTAAGGATTTTAACGCGCAAGCTTGAGAACTAATTCTTTTTCCTTTCTTTTTTAAGAAGCTTAGTTTGTTTTTTTTCTAACCTTTTGAACTCGTTATGCCACTTGAACTACTTTGCATGCTTGAAAGCTCCAAAAGATTCAGTACATATCCGAAAAATAAAAGCTGAATTTTCATTTTTTTGTCGTGAATCCTGCATGTTTTCCAAATGTAAGAGTTTCGTAGAGAACGATTGGAAAGAACTTCCAAAGTTCTAGTCGGGCCCGCGCCGTCCATACGCGCAAGGTTTTGACTCGGCGCAAAAAAGCTCCGGTCAAGTGTTAACCATAAGCCATTTTTAATATATCTTAACTCTTTAACCTTAACACCACCGATTAAGAATATTCTACGTAGATGTGTTGTCCCTTCTCACGGTTTCCCTTCTCAAGATGTTATCATTTTAATTACATAGTTAATTTCAGCTGATTATATTGTTTTTAAGTTAATCCTGGACTTAAAAAAATTTTTTTAGTGTCCTAAATTTTATTAAGCATTCACCCTTGGAGAATCTCAATTGATACCTTTGTTTTTATTCTTTTATTTTTAAAGTTTGATCATATTATTCATGTATTTTTAATATTACTTGACCGACGTGGATTTTATTGTTTTCTGAAGGGCCACAGAGTCTGTTTTTGATGCCTCTTTTGTAAGATTTTTAATGATTTACAAAAAATTTATTGCCTCCTTCTTTTTAATGGTGTATTGTGTCGAGCTTATACTTGTATTTTGCTCATTTGGATGCACTCTGGGGGCTCCTTTTTTGACTATTTTGAATATTTTTAATGTTGGCCTTAGATCTGGTGATTTAAAATCAAACAAAATTTAATTAATTTGTGGTTCTCGAGTGTACTATCGATTCTGTGGCGTATTTGGTTGGGGTTTTTCTTCCTTGTGTCTGTGTGTTTTAGTTCACTTATTTTATTTTTGTTGTTGCCCTCTTTTCTTTTGCAGTGTTTGTAACGTTATGTGCTGTGCTGTGTTTGTCGTGTCACATTGCCTTATTTGTATTTCCTTCATATTTCAAAGACCTTACACCCTTTCGGGTAGGCCGGACCGGTGTTGGTTTTAAATGAAGAAGACAAACAAACCATAAGCCACTTCCCCCTAATATCACCACTATATAAAGGCGCTCATTAGACATTTGCACGACGGCGCCAATTAGGCTTGGCGCGGGCCTGATTATAGTGCCCCAATTTATTTTTGAAAAATCACGAAAACGGTGTCTAGAAATATTTATCATTGCCATTTTTCACCCTTCGGTAAAGGGTTGTTTTACAATTTAATGAACAGTGATTAATCTGACTGCGGAATTTTCATGAATGTATCAAATGTTGACACTAACAATTTTTACTTAAAAAAAAATTGTAAATTTGAATCGATCCAAGATTTGTAATGAGGGCCGCCAGACAGCAGCTGTCTTCTCATTTGCAAAATGGTTTTATGATTTTCGTATGTTAAATGCGTAATCATCTGCTTTATTTAAGAAGTTAGAAAAATAAATTATGTTAATAAAGGCAGCCTTAGAGACGATAATTACCTTTTATTATTCCTGATTTGTATTTAATCCTAGCTGATGCAACTTTGATATGTAAAGCTATATGATTGGGTTCATTTTTACCATATTTGAATTCTTATTTTTAGAAACGGTCTATTTAATGTATTAAGCGATGTTTGGGATTGCATTTAAATATTCGTTTGACAAGAAGTTAGCGTACCTCGTCGACTGACAGGAACGTTGAAAAACGTATCTTATTCTAAACATTGGTAAATTATAATTCATATTCAGGCCGTAACTTAAATATCGATCGAGTGAGAGTGACTAAGTTGGAACTAATTTAAGCGTTGCAATTAAACTGGTATTAAAATCCATTCAGAGTGCTTCTTTACTTTTTACTTTCTCGTATACGAAGTGCACAAAGAGAAAGTATTGTAATCGTCAAAAAATTCGAACTTGAGATTTTGACGAATCTCCACGTTTTAGACCTCCATGAGTCCGAAAAACACAATTTGGGAATTATGCCTGTCTGTGAACAAAATAACTCGAAAACTATTAGAGCTACGGGGATGAAATTTGGTATGTGATATAATTTGTAGGTTTCTATCAAATTTTGGACAAAATCCGTCTAAGGGAAGTCTGCCTGTCCGTCTGTCCGCGGTCATGCGAACACTATAAGTCAAAAACTTGAATAGCTAGATGGATAAAATTTGGTACACGGTTTTATCGTCATGAATGTAGGTCTGTATAAAATTTTGGGCCAAATCCGTCAAAGCGTTGACTGTCTGTCGGTCTGTATAATCGCATACTTGTATCTCATAAGCCCTTTGGCTTAGATAAATAAAACTTGATATCACGGATGCTGACATTAATTATAGATCTGTGCCCAAATTTCGTTTCAATCGGTTAAAAAAAGGCGTTCAAATTGCATATTCAATTTTTTAAAATCATTCTCCATGCGTATGCGTAATGATAGCAATCTCTGTGCACGCGGAAGGATTACGTCACTTTGTCCTTGAGCCGGCAAAAGTGGAAAATCGGTAGGCATCTCTTTGAATTTGATTCTTTATCTAGATATTTTACTATCACTATAATCTACTATGAAAAACCTTTTGATAGTCATTGGATTCTGGGTTGCAGTAGATTCGAATTTTTTTATCCACGCTGGGGGAGGGGAAACGGCACCTTTTTGGGAAGTATACGAGAAAGTTTAGAGGAGACCACTCCCTCTGGTTTTCCCTTGTCTATACCTGGAAGAGTCCAATAATGACGTGAACGATAAATTAGAAAAATTACAATTATTTCTCATGGTAGTTTGGTGAGATGACCGTGGGCCAGATGCCTTCGTGCTGATGTTGTGCAGTAGTTTAAGAGGCGGGGTGCCAGCTTCGACGTCGTTCTTCTCATCTGGTCCAAAATAGGGGGGGTTTCCCCGCCCCGACTGCTTTAATTTAATAAATCGTATGTCTTGCATTTTAGCAATTCGTTTACTTTGCCCACAAAATCGGATTACCTCTTATTCAGGAAAAACAAAAACAAATCTTGAATTATAAAAATCCACCACTTATGCTACATTATCAACTTCTATCATATTCATTCTACTTGTCATTTGGTAAAATTTTTGTGCCAATACGGTTTTGTGGTGATTTTAATTCCGTTTTCCAGAAAGTGCATTTGAGAACTTAAATCTGCGATTTATACTAATTAATTTGGTTTAGAAACTGGCAACTACAGACGATTCCTAAACATTATTTAACCCTTTGAGTACTGAATTATTTGAAGATTTTTATGCCCATGGGACGGATTTAATTTGTAGCTATATGGATTAATATGTAAAAGTAATACATTTTATTTGGAATATACTTATATTGGTGATATAAATATATTTTTGAAACAGCATTTTAGTTACAAAATATAAATAAATATATAAATGAAACAAAATATAAATATTTATATAGAACAAGAACCATCTTAAAATCTAATAACTTTGTACCGTGTGGTATTTATCAAAACACGTCGGTAAGTGCAAAGGTACCTGGCATTGTTTGCGTTGTCAAGTGGTTTCTTTTCTTATTTTATGTTTAACACACGCGACACCGGTTTGCAGGGTGTTTCTTTAATTCTGTTGCCGGAATGTTCTCAGGAAAATGTGCCCAATTTTTCGTTTGCAAACGATGTGGCGCATCGCTACTTGTAGGACGCCCACGGATATAATTTGGCAGGACCACTTGCGGCAATAATTCTTCTGAAATTCAGATGACGAGTCTCACTCGTCCACCGTAACTTCGCCCAAGTAAGCAGATGACGAGTCTCACTCGTCAAATATACCCAAAGGGTTAATATGACTTTTACTTCGATGCTGCTTATGCAGAGATGATGATGCCAGATGCTTTGTTTGCTGTAGATGGCTACTACATTTCATTTGTAAAAACCAGTTATGACAAGCTTGCTAGTTATTCCAACTCGACTCGTTAAAGCTCCATTATGGACTATTAAATTGTCATCAGGTTTGCATATCAATTGATTTCATACTTAACACGAGCATACAATTTAAATCGGTTGTCCATGTTGTAACAGCAGATACTCGTGGATTTTCTTCTGTTATGCAGATATCGCAACATTTTTCTCAAAATTCATTGGAGAAATCATATTTAATTCAAATACCCGCACAGATCTTTTTAAAAACTGGAGCACTAAAGATAATATTTAACAAAATCGGATCTGAATTCTGTCAAAATGAGATCGACGTGATCACAAACGCTGCTTTGGATAAGCAAAATATTATTGTAGAAAAGATGCTTCGTTAGCTTAAGATTTTAATTGAAAAACAAATGGTGCCCATGGGGTTTTTTAAAGTTATTTTAATGAAAATTATTTTCACACTCATTAATTTCACCACTTTCATGTTTGCAAAGATAAAATTTTGCCATTGATTTTACTTGCTTCCTGATGTACTATTTAGTTTCTGAATTTGGTGCAGTTCTGTGTTCGGTGACAGTGCAATACATATTTTAATATTTCGGAATGTAATTAGCAATTAATCGATTAATTTTAGTCATATTTTTTAATCCATTTTCGAGCACCGTCTGCTAGAATTTGATTAGAAGTTCCTATAATTTACTACGAAATATATGAAAGATTAAACAGTAGAAAAGAATTATTAATAAACATAAAAAAAATAAACGCACTTTTATTAGTGTGCTAAACAGCAGAGAATTTTTTTTAATAAAATCTGGAGTTTTAAATAGTAATCGTAACAGTATGAGGTGCTGCAAACAATAAGATAAGGAAATAAAACTGCCACGAATATCATAATGAAAATCTCTAAACATTCATTACAAATTAAAATATATTATGTTGTGTTTAAAATTCGGTATACTTAGAATATTTGCATCAAAATTTTAACTTTTCTTATCGATATCTAGCTTAAAAAAATATGGATTTTAATATACTAATAAAAGCGTGTTTAACACATATTTTTTAATTATTATTTTAATAGACTGAATTGAGCTGAAATTCAATATACTTTCTTTTAACTGTTGAAATCTTGGAATATTTTCAATTCCGAAAGATTTAAAATGAACTTAATGTATTACATTAAATAAAAAGTATAGTTTTCTTTTTTTCCGAGGAGAAAAATGATAAATAGGTAATATTAGAGATGCTACTTTAGTCTTTTTACTCGAAAATGTCTTTTGGATGGGTGTGGAATTGAGCAAGAAAATGAGTCGTGTCTAAACGGAATACACTGATTACAAAGGTAATCGAATGAACGAATTGCATGAATCTGAATAATGTAAAATACAAATTGATTTTGTTGAATATCGGTACACAGTAGTTTTCTGGGCGCGCCAAAGAACACCAGACACACTCGCAATCGTTGCATCTCGCTACTCATATGGGGTCCCATTTTGTTCGTACGCAGGCATCTGGTCTTCGTGTTTTCCCTCTGAGGGTGGACTGCTCATCTATATCCGAAGCTCACTCAGCCACGCAGCGACTGCCACACCCGACGTCTCTGCTTTGCGGCGCTCCTTAACTTCTCATTCGTTCCGCAGACATACTTTTGGGGTTGTTCGATTCATCTGTATTTGCTCCAGACATTTCCCATTGCTCCTGGTGCATCTTGCTTTTATATTTGGGCTTCATGGATCAATTTTCAATCGTCTGCGGCTCGTAATTTTTCGAGAGACTAACCCTAGAACAGTTTGAAAAGCGGATTACGAAGTTCTACATGTCTACTTCCCTCCCAGTGGCGGTTTTTCGCACAGGTGATCGTTTGGTTTGGGTACTTCTGGCAGTGGCGTAGTAATTAAAACTCCCCGATGCCATTACAAAAATTAAAAAGCGCAACCCAAACTTCTGTTCTGTTTTTAGATCAGAACTGATGGCTATCGACGAAGCTTTGGATCATATGATTTCCAATGAACAGCTCTTGCGACATCTGGATTTTTACAGACAGTAGGAGTTCTGTTCAATTTTTAAGTAATTGGCTACAAAATCGGCACGGACATTGTGAATAAACTAAGGATATACTCTCCTCACAATGACATTCATTTTCAGTGGATCCCCTCCCATGTAGATCTCTTCTTTAATGACTTGGCCAAGGAGGGCTCTGCTGAACCGCTAGACAATAGAGGTCTACTTACCTATAGTGAAATTTTCTCAAAAGTCAGGGCCGATAACAACAGGACCTGGAGGATCCCACCTATTCATGACTGGTACCAAAAAAACATCCTGGGGCTGCTCTAGAGCTGAAGGGCGATAGCAAATTGA
The DNA here is from genome assembly GCA_013235015.1 of Araneus ventricosus. Taxonomy (NCBI): domain Eukaryota; kingdom Metazoa; phylum Arthropoda; class Arachnida; order Araneae; family Araneidae; genus Araneus; species Araneus ventricosus. Next base: position 290,398 of record BGPR01000981.1, on the reverse strand, counting down.
AGACCACCATAACAAAATTTATTAGCGGACATACTCGCACATTTTCATATCTACAGGGACAAAAGGTTTTTCCTGTGTGCCTCGAATGCAATACACACCAATCTGCTCCAGACCACCTGCTCTCGTGTATGGAGCTAGAGACCAGACCAGAAGGTTTTTCCGTCCAGCCGAAGCATGCGGAAAGTCCGATGTGTCCGATCGAGAGTGTAGAATGCTCTAACATGGGAACAGAGGGGGCAAACTAAACCACCATCCGGGGTGACAACACACCCAGCCAAAACCCATCAACACTCACAGCACCATCAATTCCTTGCCCCCTCATAGTGGGCGCAAAGCCCCGCAGACAACCCAGGCAAAAGACCCGTGCGCTGCAAGAGGCACAGCAGCCGGCGCCTCAAAATCAGTGAAGCCTTTAAAATTAATGACTAAAAAACGAAGAACACGTTCAAATAAAATAAAATGATGAATACGTACTAGTTCTTTAGTTTCAAAGAAACAACAAAGGACAGAACCAAAGAACAAAGATCTTAGAAACGATTACATAGATTAATCCATACCAAAAAACATTCATCAATCTCAATATAAACAACAAATTATAACATTTGAAACAAACAAGTATAAATAAATTATAAACGCATCCATTTTTCCGGCCAATTTTCCGATTATTTATACAAAATATTATTTATACTCATATAACTCGTATTATAATAATATAACGTAATCAAAAAAGAAACATCTCAAATAAAACACTCATACGTCAAATACAGAGCAATTGACAGAAAAAAGTGAACGCCGATATTTCCTCCGAAGTTCATGGCATGGTTAAAGCCAACTCCTTTTCTCCATAGAAAAAGTTAATTCAATTGGTTGTTATTCAAAATACAATTCTAAGACACAGTATCAATAAATTAAGAATTTAAAGATTTTTTACAGTTGTTTAATTCACCTAATTTAATTGGTCATGATCCAAGAAGTTGGAATTCTACCGAGCAACTAATTTTGAGATCAATCGAAAACAGTCATAAGATTCTCCAAATACAATACATTAACATCAGTGATACTGGTACATATTAAAATAATACAACATAAACAAAAGACACCCTGAATATGACACTCATAAAGCAAATACAACTCATTTAACAAAGGAAAAGGATCACCGATGTTCTTAATATGTACAGAACTAACTCCTATTTCCATTTTTTAATAAATTATCAATGCAATTAGTCGTTTTAAATATATAATTATACAACACAATCTCAATAAAAGAATATTAGAAAATTTTTAATATTTAACTAAACCACAAATTTTAAATGAGAAAAATCCAAAGGTTGGAACTCTTCCCAGCAACAAATCATAAACATCAATCAAAAAGGAATCAAAGATATCAATATAAAGGATACAGATTGCATAATGCAATCCTATCAAAGAATTAAGTCTAATCGTTTCACAAGGACACATCTAGAAATATTAAAAAAGGACCTAAGAAAAGTTAAGTCCAAATTAAAAACAAAACAAGCAAATAAACAAAGAATTTAGAGAGTAGAAACAGACAGTTCAAAAAGGTCTTGAACAATAAGTCGAAGCCCTTTCTTTGCTGAAAAATGGGTGACCAATTCAAGAATACCAAGTGAAGGAAAATTCCTCGGAAAAAATTTTTGACGAATATTATTGTATTTTGAACAACCGTAAACGTAATGTGTTATTGTCCCGAAATCTCTGCCACAAAAACAATCCGGAGATTTACCAAATAGTCTATGCTGGTGTTGTGGGAAACAACCATGGGTGGTCAAAATCTGATTTATGAAGAAGTCACCGTAACATCTCTTTGTATTGATATTTGGCATCATGCCAAAGAGAAATCTTGAGTTTTGGGAACCCTCCCACCTCTGCTGCCATTTGTTCAATGCCAATAAATTAAATTGATGGTTGACCCATGATTTAGGTATTTTAACAATATGATCAATATTTTCCCTCCTAGTGGCATTCTTAGCCAGGACATCGGCCATCTCGTTCCCTCTTATGCCTATGTGGGCCTTTACCCAATAAAATTCGATACACTTTTTATTTTTTAAAATGTTCTTAAATAATATATGGAGCTGGAGAAGAGGTATCTCTTTGAAAGTCCTGCGCTGGGTTGGCATTTTCTGTGGGCGAGCGGACTCTTGGACTTGGTCTAGCTGAGGGCTAGAACAACTTTTGAGTTTGTTCGATTCATCTGTATTTGCTCCAGACATTTCCCACTGCTCCTGGTGCATCTTGCTTTTATATTTGGGCTTCATGGATCAATTTTCAATCGTCTACGGCTCGTAATTTTTCGGAGACTAACCCTAGAACAGTTTGAAAAGCGGATTACGAAGTTCTGCATGTCTCCCTCCCTCGCACAGGTGCTCGCCTCGTACCTCGAGACCCTTGGGGGCCTCAAAGTCCATCTGATGTACATTACAGCGCTCAGAAGAAGGCGAGTTTAAGATATTGGATAAGGGGAGGCGCCTCAAAGCGATTTTGCGCTTATGGCCTCATATTATTAAAACTGCCCCCTCGCCCTCCTTGATGACGCAAGTTTGTAGATATAAGTGACCTGCGGTCATCACATGGCCACACGGTTCGCAATACAAAATTTTTAACGAAAGCAAAGGCCGTATAATTAGGCAACACCTCTAACTTCGGTGAAGTTCTGTCAAAAAGTTTTCAAGTCGAAATCTGTGGCGCCAATTATTTTTTTGGTTAAAATATTTATATAATGTCTACGTAATATTTTACTTCTACCATTTTGATGATAAAATCCAGTTATGTTTTAGATTCAGTAAGAGAAATGAATTGAAATACAACCATTCAAAAGGCAATTGTCTAGTAGAGGATACAATTTAAATGTTTGTTTCAAAATTAGAAAAAAATTAAGTAAAAATCATTTCTTGATTAGTTTCAATAAGCATCATAGTTTTTTTCCTTGTGATTTAACCCCTTGGTCGGATTTTTTTTCGAATCTCCGAGAAAATTATGTTTTCCATTCAATTCGGGAAATCTCGCCGCGAAAACATGCAGAAAGTAGGGCCATTCGCGCCATTTCTTATCAACATGCAGAAATACAAAACATAATCTCGGAATATAACTAGACGTTTAAGTAGCGACGAATTCACTTTTAAGGATGCAATTTTTCTCTTCGTGGGATGACATACGAAGCCGACAAAGTTAAACGAATCGGATTAGAGCTCATTGGCAAGCAATCCTATGTCCCAGTTTACCTAACTAAACCGGAAACATTGACATGCAATACAAAATGGGAATACATTTTTATTTAAAATACTGTTTATTTTCTCATTTATGACCCCCCCATATCTTGGAAACAGATTTACAAGATTTTGGTCATTCACTGTTTAGTAACAGAAGCATCTCTCTAGAACCTGAAAAATACAGTGGAGTCTCCCTATAACGAAATCGCTTGGATCCAAATGAAAAATTCGTTATAGAGAAAATTTCGTTATACGGAGATTGGAGATTTTTGCAGTTATTTAAGTAAATGTTCCAAACTTTTCAATAGGTGCGATAAGTTCGAATGTATTTAATTATGATTTTCAATTAAAAATGAAGTAATATATATTATAAATTTGTTAAAATTATACTAATTTTTATTGTATAAATAAAATGCTCAAAAGTTAAGTCAATTCACCAATTTAGAGAATAATATGTACTAACATGTACTTACGTTTATTTTACTTGGAAAAATTCCGTTATTTTGCATTGCTTTGCATTTCGTGATGTTAAATTTTCAGAAAAATTTTCACATTTTAAGAGTGAGTGGTTCCAGAAACAGGCACGTGTGTGAGCGAATTGGTTGCACAGAAATTATCAACTTTCTTCAAAAATGTCAAAAATCGAAAAGATAAACCTCTGAAAAAATTCGTTATAGGGAGACGACCACTTCGTTATATGGAGAATATTTTGAATGTTATTTAACATTCCGATTAAAAATTTCGGTATAGGGAGAAATTCGCTGTCGAGAGACTTCGTTGTAGGGAGACTCTACTGTATTCTTTAGGGAGAACTTAAGATGGACTTGGGTTGAATAATCTCTTCATTCCATTCTTCAAAAAGGTTAATATGTGATGTAACTTTTCCTTCTATTATGCAACGCTTACGAATTATGTCATCGTTTTACTTTTCTAAGTTGGTTATCTCGGCATTGTTAGAAAATTTCTCACCAGTCATGCAACCTTCTTTGTAGATTTCACGCAGATAACCTGCTACTTTGCATGGAAATCCGGTTAAAATGATACAACTATTTTTTGTTGTCTGTAATTTTTCCTGTTTTATTAGATAGTATTCTAAACGAATAAAAAATAAATTTTCTAAAAAAAAAGGTGAAAATGCCGCTTGACGTTTTCGATGGACTGCAATTATAGAGTAATGCCTAATATTAATATTTAGAATTAAAAGAAAAGATTTTCGTAGCATTTTATCTATTTGTGAAACCTTTTGAAGCAACTTAGATTTTTTTAAATGACATTTTATAAAGGGAGCATAATTTTTAGATTAAAAAATTAATTCTAATGATTTAATTGAAAATTTAAAAAAAATTTCAAGGTAAAAAATTCGCTATAATTGCTTTGTGATGGCACTTGAATCATTTAACAAAAATACCAATGAGAATCTTCTGTATTTTTAACGAATTTCGTTTTTATCAGCAGTAAGACTAAATAGCATGCAAATGAAAATTAAACACACTTGTGAGACAAGTTGAAGCCTTAAGAAACGATTGAACATCGAATCGATTTAACATTAATAATTTTTTTGAAGTATTCAACAGCAATAAAGCAAAAAGAAGTACAACCAGCGGGAGTGTTCTTCACTAAACTTTCTCGTATACTTCCCCCAAAAAGGTGCCGTTTCCCCATCCCCCGTGTGGCTAAAAAAATTTGAACCTACTGTTACCCAGAATCCAATGAATATCAGGAGGTTTTTCATTCTAGTGATTGAAAAATATCTAGGTAAAGATTCAAATTCAAAGAGATGCGTACCGATTTTCCGCTCTTGCCGGCTCAAGGACAAACTGACGTAATTCGCTCCATAGCGTGCACAGAAGATTGCTTCCAGTACGCATGCGCGTGGAGATAGCGGATTGGTTTCAATGGTAAATTATACAGACAATCAATCCTTTGACGGATTTGGCCCAAAATTTTATACGGACCTACATTCGTGACAATAAAACCGTGTACCAAATTTTATCCATCTAGCTATTCAAGTTTTTGAGTTTCAGTTTTCACATGACCGCGGACATACAAACTGACAGACTTCTCGTTGACGGATTTTGTCCAAAATTTGATAGAAATCTACAAATTATGTTTAAAGACCACATACCAAGTTTCATCCCCATAGCTCTAATAGTTTTCGAGTTATCGTCTTCACAGACAGACATAATTCCAAAATTGTGTTTTTCGGACTCGGAGAGGTCTAAAACGTGGAGATTCGTCAAAATCTCGAGTTCGAATTTTCTGACGATTACAATACTTTCTCTTTGTATACTTCGTATACGAGAAAGTAAAAAGGAAAGGCTGCGCGATTTCAACAAATATTTTAAAACATAAATAATTTTATATTCACTCGTATGTTTTTACTCTGCGTCAGTTGCAAAGTGGCTCCATTCACTAAAGTAATCCGCAGGTAAAGATAAAATCAAACAACTTTATTTTTATTCCTTTTTGTTATGCACTAGTAAGCTTCCTTATAAGCTTGTAAGCATTAACGCATACCTTTTTTAATTGAATAAAGCGACCTCAAATTGCATATCAAAGCATTACTTCTCGAGTGCAGCCCAAACAAAAGAATGTGGTAAAAGCTTTCTTTTTTGTGTGTATTTTAACTTTATGTGAAATATTACACAAAAATAAAGCTCTCAACTTGTCATTTCCATGTTGTTGTTTTTTATAGCGGATTAACATCTTGGTACGCATGGCAGGATCGCTTAAATATCAGTGTCATGTTTTAAACAACGCTCAAGGACAAAACCATCAAAATGTTTCTCCCCGATGAAATGATATTCGAATACAGTAGAATTAGAATGGTTATTACGTGTATAACTGAATTTTTTTAATAGGCGGTAAGTCATAGTGTCTTAAGTAATTCGTACAGTTATAATAGTAATCCGAGTTGTATTCAAAATAAAAAAAGCTGGTAATAAATTATAATGTTATTCTTAATTTTAATGCCTCTTTTTTCCACTGGCTGAGGCGGCCTAGTGGTAAGATTTCGGATGGTTCCAGGTTCGACACTCGATTCCACTTAATATCCGCCGTGTACCTGTTGAACGTTAAGTCATACGTAAGGGGCCGAGCGTCCTCCTGCTGGTATGATGCGGAAGTTTGGAGAGGGGAGTGCCGGCTCAGGTGTCGTTTTCGTCATCTGACCAATGTTCAAAATTACGAGATTCATCCCAAAAAATAACCCTCGTGTTGTTCCAAAGCGGGACGCTAATATAACTAAACTAAATTATCTTCCTGATTTCTTTACTTTCTGACTTCAAATGGTTCATATTTCATATAATATTCTTTAACTTCGGAGAAAAATCTTTATTCTTATATAGCTATACTAAGCAAACCGTAGTGGATATGTTCCCTACACTAATTTTCATAAGAGAGCGTGGAAATCGAGATGCAAAATCAGGCTTCTTTCTGAAATTTGATAGTTTATTCAATAGTTTAATCCAAAACAGGAATACGAGTTGCCTCTTAAACCTGGAAATTTGCACAGTGACAAATTGTTTTAGATACTGATGCCAACCACGGTTCTCCAGTAGCTCAAAACTGCAAACCTTTTAATACATCTTAACTGACAAACGTGCATTATTTGTAAGTTTGGGATTTTCTTCCTTTTTACTTTCTCGTATACAAAGAAAAAGTATTGTAATCGTCAAAAAATTCGAACGCGAGATTTTGACGAATCTCTACGTTTTAGACCTCCCCGAGTCCGAAAAACACAATTTTGGAATTATGTCTGTCTGTGAACACGATAACTCGAAAACTATTAGAGATACAGGGATGAAATTTGGTATGTGGTCTTTAAATATAATTTTGTAGGTTTCTATCAAATTTTGGACAAAATCCGTCAACGGGAAGCCTGTCTGTCCGAAGTCATGTGAACACTATAACTCAAAAACTTGAATAGCTAGATGGATAAAATTTGGTACACAGTTTTATCGTCATGATTGTAGCTCCGTATAGAATTTTGGGCCAAATCCATCAAAGGGTTGACTGTCTGTCGGTCTGTAACAGATTAATTACTATTGAAACCATAATCTCCACGCGCATGCGTACTGGAAGCAATCTTCTGTGCACTCGAAAGGAGCGAATTACGTCAGTTTGTCCTTGAGACGGCAAGAGTGAAACCTAGCAGTGTGCGATAGATGCGTTTTAATCGTTACGCATCTCTTTGAATTCGATTCTTTATCTAGATATTTTTCAATCACTGTAATGAAAAACCTTCTGATAGTCATAGGATTCTGGATAGCAGTAGGTTCAAATTTTTTTAGCCACGCGGAGGAAGGAGAAACGGCACCTTTTTGGGGAAATATACGAGAATGTTTAGGGGAGAACAATCCCGCTGGTTAATACATCGAGACCGATCAAAGAAAGTTTTTTTTCGTCGTATTTTTAAATCTCAACCATAAAACGCCTTATAATCGAAAAAAAATGATAAAAAAAATTTCATATAGGAAAATTAAATTTCATCTCCACGGAATCGGTGTTTCAGCCCTAGTTATTTTCACTCTTTTGCAAACAATTTGTGGGCGATATTCACGGAACCTTTGAGCTTTCGCGAGTAGTAGTGCGTGTAGGACACTAATTTCACGCATCAGAAAATTACTTCGGAAAGTAACGGAGGTTGTTAACAAGTTATGTAACATTGCAGTTACGATCGAATTTCTACATCTCTGGCATCGATACAAACATAGCCCTTCAACTGTGTCTTTTAATTTTCACTGCATTGCGTGAAACAGAAGATTCTTTGTACAGTCGACGCTCGTTATAACGACCACACAGTATAAAGACCATTCCATTATAACGACCAGTGATAAAATCCCCAACTTGTTTCACTATGCACTGTTATTTTACTTCCGGTATAACGACCGTACAGTGTCGTCTAATCCCAATACAACGTCCGAATTCAGCGAACACTCTTCCCGGTATTTTTATAAAAAGAACATGTTTCTAAACGTAAATGACCTTGATTATTGTATTGCCTAGCTTCGTAGATGTAAAGTCTTCAGTGTTACAGTTCAACTTTGACGGGAAGGGGGGGGGGGGTTACCACTCATCACAGCGCGGAAATTAGAATAGCCTAGAATAAAAAAAATGTTTCAAGTGCTATTGAGACTTTAAAATGTTTTTGTGAAAGGCAAGAAATTACAGAACATTATTTATCACCTTGAACTGAAATGGAAAATTATGTTTTGCAAAAAGCACATATGCAGAAAAGACAAACAACCATTTCTGATTTTGTTTTTAGAAAATAAATGTTTTGTATAAGTATATAACACCCTTTATTTTCTACTTTATAATCTGTTTTAGAAATATCTTTTTAATTGATAAAATTTTATTTTGAATACCAATCATAAAAAAATAATTTGAGTATTTAATTCGAATCTCTTTAAAAATCGCCTATTATTACGGAACTGCTGAGCGTGCATGTATACATTTTTTAATTATATCCACTAGAACGGTCACTCGTTATAAAGACCTTTTGCTGTGGGACGCAGAGGGTCGTTATAACGAGCGTCGACTGTAGTTTATAAAATGTACAGGCTTTTAAGCAAATAAATTCTGATGCTGTAGTGTACAGTGAAATAAGAATCTATATGATAAAATGTTAATAATTTATAGCAGTTGGTTTATCGAAATTTTATTGTAACCTATCACCTTACTGGAATGTAGGATAATTGCGCAATAAGCGAGTTAATATTTAATGCAGAAAATTGAGGGTTTCTTTTGCCACTTGAGCGTTTTTTTTTACTTCAAAAATAACACATCTGAACATTTTATTCGCTACGGAAATTTTGTGTTAATTATTATTATGTTCACTTTCTATTTACAGTGTCAAAGCTATGCTATGAACTTTTTTTTACAAACATGTAAATTTCAAAAATTTTATTCATGTGTGGAATCCATTTTTTTACAACTTACTTGCATTCGTTCTTTACGTACGTACGTTTGAACGGTTTCGTTCAAAAAAATTCTTAATGGAACTTTGTTTTAATGCTACCACTCTTTTTGCAATCTTTACCAAATTTTCAAATTCTGTAACATCTATTTCCTTGTCATAAATATGGGATTCCGTTAAATTAAACAAAATGCCCTCGGAAGGGTTACCTTTAAGGGGTAAGTAATTCGGGTCTAGGGGATTTGCTACATTAAATTTAGAACAAAATATTGCATAGAATAAATGAGTAGACTTCAAGTTAAATACAAAAACATTTATTAAAGCACTATAGGGAGAATTTACAGGGGGAAAAGGTATATGAACAAAAAGTTTATGAGAGTGTTGAGAGTTTACATGAAGTCATATTTACTAGGTGAACCAAATTAACGAGGGATAGATGTTACGGGTTAAGAATATTACGGTAATTAGGGATTTATAGATTAGAGAGCCATAAGGAAAGTGAGACGGGACATGGTTACCATAGTGGAAAAAATCGGCGGCTTAACTGCGCCAAGACTGATCTGACAACAGAGGAATTGAGAGAGGTATTTACATTTTGGCTGCCTGCGGTATGCTGCTTGCTGTCAGCGTGCAGTCTGGTTTTGTAGGAAAACAGAGGACGCTGCTCGTAGTTCGTGCAGAGCAGAATATCGCCCAAAAAATTAATCTAGCTCTTGCATTCTTCTTTATACAGTGATTAAAATTATTCTTTACTGGTAATATCCTACATAAATATTCATAATTTATTTTTTAAACTATAAACCAATGCTATTTTTGACATTGTTTGCTGCAACTGATATTTCGTTTGATTACACTTGCAGAACCGATGATTCATTTTGATTGGAGGGCTAAGAATATCTATATCAAAAATATCTATACATATGTAGCTTGAATGACATATGCACAATCATGGAGCAAACTTATCGACATATATCAAAGTTAACAGTTTGAAAGGTATGAAGAAATTTAACGATGGTAACAATATTAAATGTGTCTGAATAAATTTTCCTGTTTCTCGAGTCGGGGCATATGAAAGCTAATGGTTTGACACGAACATTATAGATAAATACGTGTCAGAAATTTAGAAATGAAATGCGAAATATATATTCTTTGCTTTATGGTATAATTATGGTAAATTTTAGTTCCAAAAGATTGTTGAAAATGACAGTTATTATATCGATTGAAAATTTTATTATCTCAACATTAATAACAGTAACTATTCTTCAAATCAAGCCTAGTTAAATTAATATTTTTAATACAGTAAAACTTCTGTAAGCGGCCACCTCCGCATTCAGGCACAACCCACGTCAACCCAGCCTACCCTACTGGGTTTAAGGCATGAAAGGGCCGGAGGGGAAGAGGCCGACTTTGCATAGCGGTCACCCCTCTCTACGGCTTTTTTTGTTTGGCACTGAATTTTTGGCCCATAGACATAATGTTAAAATAACTCCTAGGAACGGTCACTTGAACTCCCCCGAGTGGCAGGGATGCTCTCCCTTCAACTTCAATGAAATCCACTACGCATACCCATCCAAACTGTAAACCGGAGATTTTTATCTCTGGAGTCAGGGGGTGTCGTAGTGTAAACTAAAGTCCTTTAATCTCCTTCACCTTGGGCCTTTTATTACTTTCTCGTATACCAAGTATACAAAGAGAAAGTATTGTAATCGTCAAAAAAATTCGAACTCGAGATTTTGACGGATCTCCACGTTCTTTGGAATTAAGTCTGTCTGTCTGTGTGTCTGTCTGTCTGTGAACACGATAACTCGAAAACTATTAGAGCTACGGGGATAAAATTTGGTATGTGGCCTTTAAACATAATTTGTAGGTTTCTGTCAAATTTTGTACAAAATCCGTCAACGGGAAGTCTGTCTGTCTGTATGTCCGAAGTCATGCGAACACTATAACTCAAAAACTTGAGTAGCTAGATGGATAAAATTTGGTACACAGTTTTATCGTCATGATTATAGGTCCGTATGAAATTTTGGGCCAAATCCGTCAACGGGTTGACTGTGTGTCGATCTGTATAAGAGACTCGTTGGAGATGCGATCTCCACGCGCATGCGTATTGAACGCAATCTTCTGTACACGATATTTATTGACTCCTGCTTGGCGCTTTTTTCCATCCGTTTCTCCATGCGCATGCGTACTTGGTAGCAATTTGTGCACGCGGAAGGATTGTCCTTGAGCCAAGAGAGAATAGAAATCGGTATTCATTTAATCGGAACGCATCTCTTCGAATTTGATTCTTTACCTAAATATTTTCTGCTAGTCATTGGATCCTGGGTTACAATAGGTTCGAATTTTTTTATCCACTCGGGGTGAGGGGAAACAGCACCTTTTTCGAGAAAGTTTAGGGGAGGCCACTCCCGCTGGTTAAGAGAAAGGAGAGGAAAGAAAGGCGATGAAAAAGCACAAACATTCGAAAACAAAACCGGAAATCAAATCGAAACTAATCATTTCTTTCCCTATCTGGAGAGCAAAGCGAACATTTTGCCCCCACCGGGGTGAGAGATTCATGATTACTGAACACAGAGCGATAAGCCATTTTCGCGCCACGAGCCTAGCCTATTGATCTCTGGACAACACCGCCGCATCCGCCGGGGGCGGGGGGGCGGGCCCCCGCCCGAGGTATAAAACGTTCTGTATCGTCGTGACAAATGTCAAATCTTATGGCTTATGTAAACCAAAACACATTAACTTTACATACGTTACTCACCTGACAATAAGAATCATAAAGAACTCAACAATACTTTCGACAATTTAATAAAAATTACAATGAAATAACTAGCCAAAAATGTCTTCGACCGCGTCAACGCTACAAGTACAAGTGGAATGACTATAAAAGTGGGAAAACTTCGAGCCTGTCAAAAACCAGGAAGAAATGTTTTCACTTTTTTAAAAAGGAGATTAAGAAAAAACAGCTGTAGCGATTTTAAATAAAATAAAAAATTCTGGTCTAGCTCTGGTGGGGGGCTGCAGCCCGATAGCCCCCCCTGGATTCGCCACTGCTGGACAATGTCCTAAGCGACCTTTTCCGAATCTAGAACAACCAGCGTATAGGAATGTTGCGTCAGTATGAGAATGGAAAATCGACGAGAAAGTTGGTCGAATCTTTTAAATATACACAAAACCATTAATTATTAGCTTAGCAGTCTTTGGAAAAAACGGATGATATCATTGTCCTCACCTTTTTTCAAAATAAATAAAAATTTAGAAATGTTCAAATGAAGTACTTTTTTTTAATATAGATAAGTCTTAAAAAACGATGTATCGGAAAAGATCACCAAGTGCTTGCTTAAATAATTATTTAGCCTTCCAAAAATGAAAACCCTTCAGCAAGACCAATCGCTCTTCTGGACGGCGAATTTTATTCGGGACGGGGGTGGACGCTACAGAGAGGTTTCACTGTATGCGCATATTAAAATTGCTTTTGAAAAAAACATTTATATGCAAACTGAAAATTCGATGTAACGAAAAAAAAGAGATATTTTTGATTTCACTGCAGAAAAATGTTAGAAAATTGACGGCATGAACCACGTTCACGAATCAATGTTTTTTGCGCACCTGCTTCATGTGGGAATTCTGATACCGATTCCAGACGCTAACAAAACTATGGAGGAAAATTAAAAATGAAATTTCAACCGGAAGTAGTTAAGTATTTAATGCATTTTCTCATTATACATAAAAGATAATTGAAACGAATTACGTTTTGCTCTATGTGTAATTGTTTGGTTGAAGAATTGAAAAGTTTTATGATAGGCTTTAGTTTTCCTTTATTTAATCAACCTGTTTAAATTGTCTGGTTAGAGCTTAATCTGTGATTAATGAGACTTTGCAAGCACGATATTTGAGGATTATTTAATGTTCATGAGACAAAAGTGTTATATTTTGATTTGACGATAAGAGTTAAATGATTTCGGAATAGATTCTAATTGCTTCGCAAAGGGATCTTTTTTTCATCTGTTGAAATTATATAACACTAGATTTTGACAATTACATAAGACTAGAAGCTTAGGGTTGAGTAGAATTATTTATTTTCTATGTATAAATATTCTCGTAATATCTATGTTAATATTAGTGAAAATAACCTACTTATATCATGCCGTACATAAGCTGATGCAAGAAAGCTGTTTGTGAATTTATCAAGTAACCATTCAATCCGCATTTACATGTTATATAACAAATCGAATCTGACCAATAATGCATTTTTATTTTGCAAAAGGGATGCACTTATTTCTTACACATTTTTCAAATGTACCTTTTCTGTTCATTTCATGCACACAGATGAAATTCCCTTTAACTTGACAGCACTAAAACTTATGCTTTATCTTATCCGAGTCTTCTTTACACCAAATCTTATATCCTTACTTTGAAAATAAAAAATCCGGACTTTTGTTTCCGGATAGAATTATCCAGAAATTATTTTTAACCCTGGAATGGTAACATGGGGTCAAATTGACTCATTTTCCCATTTAAACTCCGAAGTAACGTTCCAAGGTTAATAGAATCCTAAATTATATTTGAAACTCTTGTAAAAGTCCATGTTTAGAATAATAGATTATTAAATATTATGTACGTACGTGATTTCATACAAAGTGTTGTTTGAAATCGGATTCGAAAATACACATTGTATAGGTGTCCATCTAACTTGGTGCTCTATAACGGTCTCTAAACTTATATATAATGAAATAATATATAACGGTCTCTGAAAACTTATATATAAATTGATGAAAACTTGTCTATAAATTGATGAAAACTTGTATATGTTACCGGCAAAGTTTGAAATCCGGCATTTTATAGAATGCCATAGGCATTGTATATAATGCCTAAAACTAGCCGGCAATGTATGAAACGATTTATATTTCACACATTTCCTAGGGATTCTATAGCATGCCAAATGACAAACCGGCAAAGTATGAAATAAATCGCCGATTTGATTATATAAGAAATAAAGTTAAGTGCAATTCAAAATTAAATTATTTGCTTCCTTGATGTAATAAGTAGATTCACAATTTATTTTTTCTTTAATAAGAAAAGGCATAAACTTTGATATGAAAACTTTCATTTTGCTTTACGAATTTTGAATAAAAGATTATTTAATGGTAGGGGAAGGTGGTGTACCTTGAACCTATGCCGATTTTAGCGCCATCTGTATAGATGTGTAGAAAATGTTATATGTATTTTGTACACTTGCCACCAGATGTCCCAGTGTACCTGAACTTATTTGTCAAGGTGCTCATTTGAATGAATGAATCCTGAAGAAGGAAATTGACCCATCAAAAGTAATTTTTTTCTTGTTGAATTTTGTGTTAATAGTTCCTAAACATACATAAATTACTTTATAGTAAAATGCCTAACTTATAAAGCACAGTTTTAGTTATAATAACATGTGTTAGAAATTATGTTAAGCGTAACCTCAATTTAGTAGTCACCCGTTTTCCATGAAATGGCCAAGTGGTGTACCTTGGACCATGCCCAAGTGGTATACTTTGGTGCATGACCACTACATGGTCTACCACTTATGTTGTGGAAAAATGTGATGTAATGTGGAAGTTACCACATCCCGTGTTGACTGGAGGATCTGAAAGGCAGCTTCGGAAATTAACATTTGGAATTCACTTGTCTAATTACAATGTTGGTTCAGCCTACTCATAGGAATGAAACTGTTGCTGTAATAATTTTATATTCGGTCTAATCTAAGACCTCATTAAGTAAAAGTGCTCATTAACATTTTTCTGTAGCTAAAATACCAATAAATGTTTATGTTCAAACTATTCGGTTAGATTTTTAAAATCTAGAAATAGCTGGTCCAAGGTACACTACCCATGGTGTACCTTGGTCCTATTTGCACTTTTTTTTAATTGTAAATAATGCACTGAAATACTTTTTAAAAAAATCTACAAAAATATATGTTGTGTATAAAGGCCTAAAATATGAAAGAAAAATTGTTTTGTTACCTTTCTTTTAGTAATTATCCAATTAAAAAGTAAAAATGGGGCCTAGGTACACCACCTTCCCCTACTCTGTTATTATTTTTTCTAAATAGCATTTGTATTTTTGAGGAATGCACGCCTTTTAAATAATAGCTTTATTATGAACTTTTTTATTATTTGCCTAAATAGCATTTGTCATTCTATAGAATGTCTAGGTATTATATACAATGCCTAGGAAAAGTATATAATAAATCTCATATTTCATACTTTGCCTAAAAACGCCCGGCATTCTATAGAATGCCTATGTATTGTATAGAATGCCGGCATTTCACACATTGCCGGTAACATACATAAATTGATGAAAACTTTCATATAAATTGATGAAAACTTGCATATAAATTGATGAAAACTTGCAT
>BGPR01000981.1:201076-268344 GCA_013235015.1 Araneus ventricosus | reverse complement strand
TGTTGCTTATCCCATTCGAGAATCTTGTGCCAGGAAAAGTCAAATCAAATCCAATATTTTGTTGAGAATTTTACACCAGAACGTTTAGCAGCTAAAAGAAACCAAATCTTAAATGTTCTCGCTTTCTAAATCTTCATCGTGTTTGTAAATTATACATTAACACATAAACTGAATGTGTATTGGTGATAAATTATGTTTGATGATATACTTTAGCGACTATTTACTTTTATCATGCCTTATTTTTTAATTTACTGAAGTGTTCAATTTAAAAGTTTTGAGAAGATCAGATAGAAATGGAGAAATATTGTAATGATGTTAATTACATTCAAAGGTCAGAAACACTAAATATTTTGAAATATTTCTTTAAAATGAATCTCGTAATACCAAATAAGTTTTCACTGTTTTTGAGTGCCTGATTCATTTTTTTTATTAGTACTGTCATTAGGTGCATGTGCTTTGAGAAATTTTATTAATTCAGATTGAATTTCTCAAAATATTTCTGTATTTTTTTTAAATTCATTAGTAACGAATGAAGGCAATATATTTTTCAGCTTTTATGAAAACTTTTCGGTTTAAATGTATATTTTAGGTTTGAATAAAGAAACTACTTTATTGCATAAACTAAGTATAATATAAGCAATTATATTGGTGAAAAAACGTACATTCGCAGTAATTAATCGCTACAGAAATTCATAATAAAAAATGGTTAGATTAGATAGAATAAAAAAATTAGCAAGATAATGTTTGTATTTCGTGTTGATAAAACTGTTATATAAAAGTATCTTAAAACAGAGAATAGTTTGCAAAAATTCGAATAGATTAAGCGCAATTATCTTATTTCTCTAGGATTATATTTTTCTATGCGATTTAAATATTTATTTACTCTTTAATAGTTTGTTTTACAAATGCTTATTTTTTTTGTTTAAATTTGTTACGGTTCAACAGCATATAAATCGTAATGTTTGTGAAATAATTGTTATATCAAGGTATTAAGATAATTATTATAACGAAAATTAAAGCGATTTCATAACTTTTAAACAGTAATTTTTTTTCTTTTTAAGAATAATTTAGCTGTAGATGATTTTCTTTTAACCAGTTAACTCATGGAAGGGGGGGGGGAGGCGGGAATTCTACTTCGAAACATTTTCTCTCCCGGGGAACAGCACCATTTTCGTATAATTTATAAATAACTTTTTACTGTTGCTGATTCCATGCGCAGTTAATTGGATACAATACTGTACTAGTATTTTCAAATATATTCCTGTATGCAACAACTTTAGAAAAGTTTAGTAAATAAAAGTTTTTCTATTTAAATACATTTAGAAATTATGAATAATCCAGCATACTACTTTACGATTTTATAGACAACTTTAGTGTGAATCATTACAAGAAAAAAATAATTTTTTCATTTAAAATATTTAATTAAAACTTGTAAGTTTTTGAAATGTCACTTAAAAGTTTCTTACATTAATGTTATGTATGAAAATAATGATTTCTTTGTTTAAAAATAAAAACTGATTATTATTTTCAACACTCTTTAAAGCCGAAACACTCTTTAAGGTATTTGGGGTTTGAAACTTAGGCAATGCATTTCTCCTGTGATACACTAACTCCATTAAGCCATCATCCTGTATTTAAACTTGGCATTTTAAAGCACTCGCTTTAAAAGTTTGAATTAAAGCCCGATGAAAGTTCACTCTTCAATAAAGTCACAGTTCTTAAGCCCATAGAAGTTAAGATTCATGCGGGACTTGACCTTATATTTTAAAAGTGAATAATTCATTTGACAAAATAAAACTCGTTACTCCGTACCAGAGGCGAATCTAGGATTCGGCTCGGGGGGGGGGGGGCGGAGGGCATAAAATTTTTGTATCGTCGTGACGAATGTAAAACCTCAAGGCTAAAGTAAACCAAAACTGTTTAACTTTACAGACTTTACTCAACTGACAATAAGAATCATAAGGAACAATGCAATACTTTCGATAATTTAATAAAAATTACAATGAAATAACTAGCCAAAAAATGTCTTCGAACGCGCCAAAACTACAAATACAAGTGGAATTACTACAAAAGTAGGACAATTTTCGAGGCTGTGCAGCCAGAAAGCGATGTTGAAACGTTTTTATTATTTTTTTTAAAGAGGGAAATAAAGAAAAACACAGTTGTAATGATTTTAAATAAAATCAAGAATTCTGGCTTGGCTCTGGGGGGGGCTGTAGCCCGATAGCCCCCCCCCCTGGATTCGCCACTGCTCCGTACATTTCTTTTTCTACAGCTAATTATCTTTTCTCGGTTTTCACATGAATATTCATAGTAAGGTAAAATCTCACCATACATAATCTGCCGAAACGGATAACAAACAAGAAAAGCATCTGGTTTTTGGAATCAAAAAGTAATTACCCTTTATTTCGATTTTTCGTGTTTTTATTGAATGTCGGAATGAAAATGGTTTCACTTTCCCACAAGTCGCAATCGTTCGGTTGTGTTTCGTTCGAATGAGCCTCGAGGAAAAGCATATCCTTGGTTGACACCTACCGACCCGATACACATTGGGCGTAAGAGTCAAAATAATTTGCCGAGACCACGAAAGCTAGTGTGTGACAGCACTGGCGAAAGCGCGCACGAACGAGAAAACCTCGCGGTACGCAGTGCTGCATGTGGGTCAGGTTTATAATTTGCCATCGGAGTAGGTTAAGACATATTAGAGACAGTAGCCAATGGGATAAACGCTCTTCTGACCTCAATTTTGGGCGGTTTTATGATGTGTTTTTATTTTTTCTTCCGCTTGCTTTCTAACAAGGCTGAAAGCCTGGGAAAGTTGATATAAAATGTTTCTTCTTTTTAACGGGAGCATTATCGAAGACGTGGTTGCGGGGGAATTGATTTCGGGCCTTATTGTTGCACTTGCGGCAATTTCCTTTCGGTTTCAAAATCTTCAGTAGGGTGTATATACTGAGCGATACACTTTGCAGATGCTGAAAATGAGTTCAGGTGTTCGAGTGAAGCGATTTCGAATTATTTTATGCGTGAAAATTTGGTGAATGGTTTGGGAAGCATTTGAAAGCTATTTAGATACTTTCAGTAGTATACATGCGTGAATGGGAACTTCGTCCGGCCCAAGCATACGGAATTGCTGATGACAATATAATAACTACATATAAAAAATATAACAATCAAGAATAAAAATAGAAATACATATTGTTATTTTTCTTATGTTTATATCGTACGAGTCAATAAAATAAGTGATAAAAAATAAAGAAATAAAAAGAGAAAAAAGGAAATTATACAAATTTAACAAATAATTTTCGGTAATATGTTAAAATGTAATTTTTTAGAAATTACTTTTCATAATCGATGTCTACCCTCTGCCTGCTTCTACCGCGATTTCCGCAGCTAGGAAATAAGTCTATTTTCTGGTACATCCAGCAATTCTCGCAAGTTATTGTGTTTACCCAGTACTACTACATCTTGAATCATGTTATCCTAATAAAGCTCTGCATATAAATATCAAATAGCTTCGTTCAACATGTTTGCGAAAGTTGCATCTAAATAGCGATTTTAAAAATAGGCAGTCGGAGGGTTAAGCTCCTGTTTGCTTTATAATTTACATGGAGAATCTACAATGAAGTTTTTAAGTATACATATTAAATGCTCGTCTCTATTATTTGAATCGACTGTATTGGCTGAAATACAAAGTGTCCGGGTTAAAAGTATTCGAAAGTAATGCCTTATAGTTACGCAACTGCTCATTGGAATTTAAAAATACTTATTTAAATGAAAAGAACTTCTCACCAAGTTTTATTAATATCAATACAGTTCGATATGCGGATCTTTTATAACATGGAAACTGTCCAGTGGCGAATCCAGGGGCGGGGCTATCGGGCTGCAGCCCCCCCCCCCCCAGAGCTAAACCAAAATTCTTGATTTAATTTAAAATCACTACAACTGTTTGATCTTAATTTTCGTTTTAAAAGAATAGCAATAAAATCGTGACAACATTGCTTTCTGACCTGACAGGATTGAAAATTTTCCTACTTTTCTAGTCATTCCACTTGCACTTGTAGCGTTGGCGCGGTCGAAAACATTTTTTGGTCAGATATTGTATTTTGTTGTATTGCATTGTATTTTTTATTAAATTATCGAAAGTATTGTAGTGTTCTTTATTATTCTCATTGTCAGGAGAGGAAAGCCTGTAAAGTTAAAGTGTTTTGGTTTATATAAGCCAAGAGGTTTGACATTCGTCACTACGATACAAAATTTTTATGGCCTCAACCCCCCTTTCCCCCGACCCGAATCCTGGATTCGCCACTGAAACTGTCTAAACGATAATGGAGTTCTCTGCAAGTGTTTCGTAGCGTATCGGGAGTCATTAAGGGAATTGCTTGAACGAAACGAATCTTCAATTCATCAACAGTTTCAATTTTGTGTCGTTACACAACGGATTTAATATATCACGCACACGATGGAAAGAATATGGAGGCCTTTCTAGGAGGGCGCCATTTTTTTTTCTCTTGACCGAATCAGATCGGCAATAATTTAACCCATCTTTTGATGGCAATTTTCGTTTCTTTTCTGATTACGGATTGAAAAGAACTTTGGAATGAACAGGGGCCTTTGTAGCTTTAAATCCCGTAAAACCCCCTTTTATCAATCAATCGCGTACACGATCAGCTTTATGCGTTACAACAGCTCTAGGATGTTTCCTAGTTCACGGTACCGAATTTTCCATGTCTCCTGAGTTCTATCCCATTGGCGAATGGATTTCGATGTTGAGGATCGACATTACATCTTATTTGTATAGACCGCTGAACATCCACCACAGACTTAAATTCAGCTAACCAAAGCACTCGTCGACTATTTTGCCGCAGCGTCCCATGGAAAGTGGTTTTCACATATCGCCGATTTTTGACTAATGTACTCCGCGGAACGGTCTGTACTCAAAAGGTCTCGGAGGGATTCTAGTCAGTAGAGGAGCAGTCCATTAACATTATAATGAGTAATTCAATAATTATACGCTATTACTTTGGGATACTTCTAGCACAGACACTCTGTATATTATGAAGGTACATGTAAAGTCAAAAGAATGAATTTTAGCTGATGTGGGAACCGAACCAGCAAATTTATTGTTTTAGCATATATTCAAGCTTAATTTCTTTAAAAGAGCTTGATGTTTGAGATTTAAATGATGAATCTTAAATCAACAACAGCAAAGCAATGGTCTCGCAGAATTATTCGACAGCAGTATTTTTTTTATGAAAATCACTTTCATGTTGTATGGAATATAGCATAAAAGTAGCTTTCGTAAATACAGCTAAATTGTCATGCCACTTTATGCTATAATATTTTCCGTTTGGTGCGAAAATTTATCAAATGAAAATAATTGTAGAAATCTATAAATACGTTCTCGTATAGCCAAGCCATAATCAAACTAACTTTTATTTATATATTTTTTGTGCAAAACAAACGGAAGTAATTTATTCGACACACTTTAAAACTTCCGAAGAAATGAAAAGCCTTTTGCTAATAAAATATCTTGAATGAAAGAATTGGGTAAAAGCAACAAGAATTGTTGGGGAAATGTTTTAATACTCTTATTTCTAGAGATTTTATAAAAATTGAAAATTTTTATGTGGCCGTAAGAATAGCGAATTGCAGTGATTAGATGGTTTATATATCAGTTTGACATTTTGGAAATTTCTACAGCCTTGAAAAAAAAACCTGCACGAAAGAATTGCATTTCTATTCTAAATGACTGGACGTTGAATAGTATGGTAGATTGTATTGAATACAAATATAATAGAAGATATGTTTTGATGTTAATTATGTTAGTTATTTTTGATGTTTAAATGTTAGATGTTTCTCTATTTCACTGATTTTAATTTTTTTGGATAGATTTTGGGAAGCTTCTATCAGCCTCAGAATAGTAATATGTTAAAATATTTTAGTAATATAGGCATGTTTTAAGGTCCGTTATGATAAGTAAAACTAAAGTTTTTATCGTAAAACTAAATACTTGTATCTATTTTTGCATCATTCATTAGTTAAGAATTTATTCGTCCATTAAGGAACCGGGACAGATAATTTGTGAATTTTAAAATATTCCGGAAAATTTAAGTTTTATGTGAAATCAAAGAATTTTTTTTTTACGAAACAGTTGATGAAGATTGGGTTGTTTTTGAAAATTTAGCTTGAACAAAAATAATATTTAAGATTATAAGAATTATTAAAGGAACGAATGAAATATTTTCATTCTACCAATGTATTTCTGGAAATGTACTGAGCAGTATGGATTTTATATTTGAAGATAGGTCTTGAAAGGCATCGCACCTAACCGCATTAATATTTTCTTCGCGATATGAAAGGGGATGCTTTAAAATCCTTTTTACTTTCTCGTATACGAAGTATACAAAGAGAAAGTATTGTAATCGTCAAAAAATTCGAGCTCGAGATTTTGACGGATCTCCACGTTTTAGACCTCCATGAGTCCGAAAAACACAATTTTAGAATTATGTCTGTGAACACGATAACTCGAAAACTATTAGAGCTACGGGTATGAAATTTGGTATGTGGTCTTTAAACATAATTTGTAGGTTTCTATCAAATTTTGGACAAAATCCGTCAACGGGAAGTCTGTCTGTATGTCCGAAGTCATGCGAACACTGTAACTCAAAAACTTGAATAGCTAGATCGATAAATTTTGGTACACGGTTTTATCGTCATGAATGTAGGTCCGTATAGAATTTTGGACCAAATCTGTCAAAGGGTTGACTGTCTGTCGGTCTGTATAATTTACTTTTGAAAAGAATTCGTCCTCTACACGAGCATGCGTACTGGAAGCAATCTTCTGTGTACGCGAAAGGAGCGAATTACGTCAGTTTGTCCTTGAGACGGCAAGAGTGAAACCTAGCAGTGTGCGACAGATATGCGTTTTAATCGGTACGCATCTCTTTGAATTGGATTCTTTACCTAGATATTTTTCAATCACTATGATGAAAAACCTTCTGATAGTCATCGGATTCTGGGTAACAGTAGGTTCGAATTTTTTTAGCTACGCGGGGGAAGGGGAAACGGCACCTTTTTGGGGAAGCATACGAGAAAGTTTAGGGGAGAACACTCCCGCTGGTTTTAATCGATGTGGCGTCGTCATCGCACTGTGGTTCAATTTTTTGGATCGACAGCTCTTGGTGTGATTTCAGAATGGAAGGTTTTACCTCGCATATGAAATCAACAACTCAATCGCGCGTATTCAAGAGAGTCGTGACTAAGGGGTCTATTCTGGTACCCCCGGTTGGGTTGGGAGACGTCACCTTTCCCGGCCTTAACCACCGGAAAAAGTGATGTCCCCCAACCCAACCGGGGGTACAAGAATAGACTCCTTAATCCTTACAGGTCGAATTTCGATTCTGTAAGCAGAAGGTTATAATTTCGAGTCATTACTCCACCGACGATCCATCGGTCCTACAGAGCTTTCAGATGCGGAATAGATGTTCGTTATAGTGGACGTTTGGAGGGTGAGGAATCGTTTAGGTTTTTTCGACTCTCTGTTTGGTTATAAAATTACTAAATCAATCCTTTCCAATAGGATATGGCGTAGTTTCAAAACAAAAATGTAGTAATTTTAATAATAAATCAGTCTAAAATAAGTGGCTGGTGCACTTTCAATGAAATTTCAATATTTTTTGTCGATTGTATTATACAGAAATACTGATCATGTAAAGAAATAAAAACAATTGAAGTGCATGAAAAATTCTTAATACCACAATGCTTAGACAATTTTCATAAATATCTGGTTAACTCAGAAAGCATTAATGTGGTTTTGAAATCAATACGATTTCTTTTTTAATATCCTAAAACGAGCATAAAGGGTTTGGGGGAAAAGAGAATGGCAATCTGGAAGACATTTTGATATAAAGAAAACATTTTCATTCTACACACTGAGGGGTCTCCATATAAATTTATTAAATCTGGGGCAATATATCTTCAGCAGCATTAATCTTATGGATAAACGATGGAAGTTGATAGAAATAAGCAGCGAGATCGTTCTGAAGTATATAGATATTAATCAGCTAAAAATTAATTTAAAATTTAATTACCTAAAAATAATTTAAAACTTTGATTTCAACAGCGTTTTTCTTCCTGAGTGCGTGCTTAAAATTGTTTTTTCGATCCACCACAAGATTGAACATGAAAGTCAATGATGGCGAGGCATGCTGATCCAAACATCAACAAGAAAACATAGAATAAAGGGGAAGACTCATTTTTACTTTCTCGTACACGAAGAGAAAGTATTGTAATCGTCAAAAAATTTGAACTCGAGATTTTGACGAATCTCCACGTCTTAGACCTTCCTGGATCCGAAAAACACAATTTGGGAATCTGTCTGTCTGTCTGTCTGTGAACACGATAACTCGAAAACTGTTAGAGCTACGGGAATGAAATTTGGTATGTGGTCTTTACACATAATTTGTAGGTTTCTATCAAATTTTGGACAAAATCCGTCAAAGGGAAGTCTGTCTGTCTGTATGACCGCGTTCATGTGAACACTAGAACTCAAAAACTTGAATAGCTAGATGGATAAAATTTAGTGCACGGTTTTATCGTCATGTAGGTCCGTATAAAAATTTTGGGCCCAATCCGTCAAAGGGTTGACTGTCTGTCGGTCTGTATAATTACTTTTGAAAAGAATCCGTCGTGTCCACGCGCGTGCGTACTGGAAGCAATCTTCTGTGCTCGCGAAAGCTATGGACCGAATTACGTCAGTTTGTCCTTGAGCCGGCAAGAGCGGAAAATCGGTACGCATCTCTTTAAATTTGATAGATATTTTTCAATCACTATAATGAAAAACCTTCTGATAGTCATTGGATTCTGGGTAACAGTAGGTTCGAATTTTTTTAGCCACGCGGGGGAAGGGGAAACGGCACCTTTTTTGGGGAAGTGTACGAGAAAGTTTAGGGGAGAACGCTCCCGCTGGTTGACTCAGTTTTTTTAAAAATGATATTCGATATCAGTGGCGTAGCTGCAACTTCTGCCATCTGGGGTGAATTTGCAATACGCCGACCACCCTTAGCAAGTTACATAGGGCAATATATCTCGAAATAAAAAGAAAATTCCGCGAAACAAGCATTTCATTAGTAACGTAATTCGTCGTTTGACGCTCTCGATGTCTGCAGATAGATAGCGAAATCGCGCGCCCACCACCCATCTTTCTTTCAAATATCGGCAATTGATCGACAAAAGGTGAAAAAGAAGTAATATAAAAAATTTTTTTAAAGTCAATTCCTACTTAGGTCAACAAAGAAAAAATTTATTTTAGTTACTTTTTATTAAATAATTACAATTAATATAAATATGTACGTACATATGACAGAATCACAATATTAAGTGGCAAAATAGAAAGCGAATTTCCTTGCAATTTTCCTTTCTGTATAGGGTGTTGGACTATTATTTTTGTTTGTTACTACTTATTCGCTTTCTATTTTTTGTCGTTTCTTATTTATGAAGCTGATGGTGGTCTGTAATTTCTCATTCAATCCATCTCTTGTAATGCTCCGTTACTGCAAGGAACCTTTGCAGCGAGTTTCGAGCAGTCCAGTTCTTCAATTAATAGTCCATCTAATGATTTCACACGCCTCAAGGCGACATATGCTTGACCTGCTGCGAAGAGTTTTCGTCCTAGATATATTACTGCATAATCTACCTTGCATCTTATGTACTGTTGCTGCCCGTGATAGTATTAATCTATACTTATAAAAGGCTATGTTTGTGTGTGTGTGTTTGTCTGCGATGTCCAGACGAATCGATCGCACTTACAGCCACGAAATTTGGCATACACGTAGTCGTAATGGTGACTGAATGCACCTCGAAGCCGGAATTTTGAAATTTAATCTAGAAATTTTTTTATTTAATATTTTGTGTCTTTTGGGATGATTTTTCGCACTCATTTCTCAATAGCATGGCTTCGAATAATTGTACGGAAAAAACAGTTACACCATCGGAAAGAACAAACGATTTCCGTTCTAATGAAGTTTATTTCGTACGTCTAACGTAATTTACTGAATTTTGAGAAATTTTTGAAAAATAGTCACTTTTATGGTAATTTTTAAAAAAAGATTTCTTTAAATTATCGCATCTGACGTTTTAACATCTTTATAATTTTCATTTTTTTCAGCCTATAAATGGAACGTTTATGTCGGATTTAAAACAAGAACTATTAAAATATCTTTTTTCGTTTTTTAAAAATTAATTTTTCCCTGATCGGTTCAAACAGTTTTTTCGTAGCGAGATTTAACCGCGAGAGATTCTCCGGACCATCCCACAATGCATTGTTGCAACGTGACCTTCTTCGCGGCAGGTGACGTCATTCGCAAAGAAAAATAAGCGGGAATATCAATAATGTGTATTTTTTGTTTTGATTTTGTTTTCAAAACTTTTTCCTGCCATTGTGGCCACTTTTTTTCACCCACTTTTTTGAAGTCCTGATTCCACGGGCAAAGCCGTGCGCGTACTGCTAGTGGTAAATATATATAGGGAGAGTGTGAACTAATAATAGGAAATGAATAAAGGAGAATGTGTGTGTTGGCGCGCTACAGGACAGACCGCTAGACTTAGAGCAACGAAATTTGGCAGAAACATACGGTTTCATTTTCCATTTTGTTCCCTCCTTGACTCAGACTAGAAACCAAATGAAAAAAAAAAGAATCTGAAAAAGAATTTTTTTTCAGCGATCTAATTAATTAATTAAATTTAATTAATGAATTAATATTTGCAAAAACTGTATTAACATCAAGTGCCATCCACTACAAGTTTTAAAAAATGTATTTGAACTTGAGTGGATGAATAAAAAGTATTTTATTAACGATTGAAAATTTGAACAAAATACATATATACATATATATATATATATATATATATATATATATATATATATATATATAGGGAGAGTGTGAACTAATAGTAGGAATTGAATAAGAATTAATTGCATTAGTTATTTTGTTAATGCACACAATGATTGAGCTGGTGCCGCTGCGCCATAATAAATTATTTTCCTTTGCGTGTCTGATTTTACCACCCGCTTTAGCTACGGCACGGTTCGGCATTACGTTCAAAAATACTCAATTTTTGCCATTGGGAACTCAAAGTCATTCTATTCCTTTTTTTGTTACCCTTCTGGAATGATATAAGAGAAAATGTATTTTTAATTTTATTTTCCGCAACTGTGAGATCGAGAATGATAATTAAATGACCGTGTAAGAAAAAGGGATGAAATTTCTTTAAGTAATTATTCCGTACTCGAGGGGATGAAGTACAGGTTGTCAGTCCGCTACGTTATAAAATGATAAATTAGTTTTTACGCTAATCAGATAAAATATTTTACCGTGCTTTTTATTAACAAGTTTTCTTATCTGAGGTTGTTCATGTCTAGAGATGTTTAAACTTTCGACATTTCTAGAACTATGCGGTATTATAATTAGATAAAATTTGTCCTTGTGAATGGAATCAATCGAATATATGTTTAGCATATTAATTTTGTTTTTAAAATGAAGAAATATATGAAATATATCAAGAATATTGTTGGTGAATTAATAGTTTTAAAAGGGTTAATTAAAGATGTTTAAAGTCTGTTTTCAAAGCCTACAAGAACGTAGGTTTTGAAACCAGTGAGTCATCTCTATATAAAACTTCGTTTACACAAACACTGTCACGAATATGGGATTAGTACGACGCTCATCATTAGAAGTGTTAACTTGAGATTAACATTGAAGCTTGGAATGTGGAATACTATCTCGACGCCACTTTTTACTTTCTCGTATACGAAGTATACAAAGAGAAAGTATTGTAATCGTCAAAAAATTCAAACTCGAGATTTTGACGAATCTCCACGTTTTAGACCTCCCCGAGTCCGATAAACACAATTTTGGAATTATGTGTGCCTGTGAACACGATAACTCGAAAACTATTAGAGCTATGGAGGGATGAAATTTGGTATGTGGTCTTTAAACATAATTTGTAGGTTTCTATCAAATTTTGGACAAAATCCGCCAACGGGCTGACTGTCTGTCGGTCTGTATAATCGCATACTTGTTCAACTCCATGCGCATGCGTAAATGCCTGTACAAAGAAGGGATACTCCGAAAACTTGGCAGTTTGCCAAAAACCAATTCTGGCGCCGAGATTTTGTAAGGAAGCAAACATTTAGGGCGTCTCGTTTTACTTGCGTACTGGAAGCAATCTCTGCGCATGCGCAAGCTATTCTCCTGTTTTCTTCTCCGCACGCGGAACTTGCATTGCTAGAATTTGATAAAAAAAATATTGCGAAGTTTTAATACATACGCATCTTTTTGAATATGATTATTCACCTCAATATTTTACTATCATTATAATCTACAATGAAAAACCTTTTGATAGTCATTGCATTCTGGGTTACAGTTGGTTCGAACTTTTTATCAACGCAGGGGGAAGGGAAATGACAAATGTTTGAAAAGTATACGAGAAAGTTTAGGGGAGGCCACTCTCGTTGGTTACTATTCGAGAGTATACTATTAAAATTTGCTGTTCCGTCTCAAACAACTAATTTTGCATGGACACTGCCGAATGCATATGATACTCTCGCCTTTGAAATGGACATTTATCATTATTTTAGTTGTCTTTTTTTGGTTTTATGACATCTTCATATATTTGTTTTCAATATTAGGATTCCGTTTGTGAAACTTATTATACCCAAAAGTTTCTTTTTTCACGATAAGTTTTATTAATTAGAAATTTATTAAAGATTTAGCTTTCATTTTAAGTGAAAACAAGCCTACATAGCTCGAATAATTCTCAGTTCTATTAGTTATCTAAGATTTATTGATATTTCCGATACTTATATTATTTATTACGATCTAACATGAACATAGGCGTTTAATTAGAAAGCGGGAAACATCCGATCTTCTGACGTGGAACATCTTGCATGTCATTGCTTCTTTTTCCCAAAATAAATGATAAGAATATCTAATTAGTCGGTGTTCGAGAACCTTCGAATTCGAAAGAATAATCCACGAAGCCACTCATATGAATTTATTAGACGTAATACATGACACGACGTGTGTCATTCCAATTGAAATTTTGTGTCTCCTTCGATAATAAGTCTTCCATTTGATGCGTTTATATGATTAATATTAATGATCATTGTTTGAAGCTAATAGTTTCCACGAATGAGGATGAAATATGAAATCAAACACTTTTTAATTGATGCTATTTGCTTATCTTCGAACAAGGCGTATGGCGATAGATGTCCGAATAGTCTCCAGCGTTTGGAATTTACGTAGGCAGAAATAATACGCTTTCATCAAAATTAAGATATTTCTTGTTTGGTGAGTTTCGTTCATTAGATGTATCATGTACGAAGCTTACCCACTCAGAAGAGAATGAAAAATTTCTTTCATGCGTGCTTCCTAAATCTTGTATGAAGCTAAATTAAGTCTTTATAATTAATGAACGTTGCCTGACATTTTGACAGACTAGAATATGTCAAAAGTGAGAGCAAACAGTCATTAAGAAAGGCCTCTCTAGTTTTAGGAGACAAATTTTCCGGTGACATTATGTTACGTTATAAATGGTTTTCGAATAATCTTTTATTAATGAACGCAAATATTCTTGCCTTTGAATTAGTGTGAATACTCGTAATTTTATATTTATGTATCAGTGTCCTTTGCACTTTTTAATTGAATATAAATATTTATTGTATTTATCAATTAATAAACGATCAGCTCCAAAATTTTGCATAATCACTGTACGTATGCTAAAATGATAAAAATTTGCGAACGCTTAATTGTATCTGGATGTGAATGATGCAAACAAACTGGTTGTAAAGTAAATAGAAGCGTTACTGAAGGCGTTTTTACCCTTTTCTCTACTATTAAATTAAATAAACTAACATCATGAGGAAATTCAGATTCTGAATGCTGATGTTATTAAGGCTTCTCGCTAGTTATTAGTAATTGAAGAAATTCTGTTTTCGTCACTTTTCATGCCACGAAAGTTGCTTTCTGAAACGAAAGTTACCATCAGCATTAAATTGTTTGATTCCATAAATGGTATAAAATGCATTTTTGTCTGACTTATAAATGATGTTCACTTTTTTCGGCATTGTGAAAGAAAAAATATATAAAACCTTCTCAAGTTCATTCACTGATTCATAAAGAAAGTAAAGCATTCGGTTAAAGAAAGTTTGCAAATTTGAAACTACTCGAATGATGGTCAAGTCGTTTCAAAATAAAACCTTGCATTATCTTTCCTAGCGCTCAAAAGCAATAAAGTGTAAGAGCATTGCTCACAGCAGCCTTGTACAACAATAATTCGAGGCAGTTAAGAGACTCGTCAGACAATATGCTCCCTGTTTGGGAATGATGCATGGCAATCACGAGAGTCGCATGACATCACCAGAAGTTCTTAAATTGATGCCAGCAAATAACCGCAAGAAATCGTTCTATTTGACATCGTGAGAGAAAGGAATAAAAGTATACATCCATTTGGAATATTTAGATGAATAAATCACGATAGAGAAAACCCACCTGGAAAATGCATTATACAATCAACCAAAAAAGACAACCATGAATGTATTGTGACCATTAAGATGTCAAGGATTGGCCAGAAGAATTTACTTTCGAACTGATGAAGTAGTAAACATTTAACCATGACCGCTTTTTCGCCACCGCGGTCCAAATGCTTCGTTTTTTGAAAGCCTGAAGACGATTCCGACGTTGCCTTGAAACGACTCCGATTTCTTCATCCAAGGAAATATCGGTTGGGTGAAGCAACGTGTTTCCCTTACAATCGAATTATTTGCCATGCTATTGAGAAAAGGAGTTTAATACTGGAGAGAGAATTCCATTCAAAAAATCACTTTGTAATTAGGGTAGAAAAGTTTTCAGTTAAAATTAATTCATTTACCTTAATTGGGCATTTTTAACAGTAATGATTCTGAATCCTTCAGAATCATTACTGTTAAACTTCCTGATGATTGTTTAAAGATAAAAACTGCCCATTAATTTAAAACTGACAGGAATAAGTAATTTCGAAATCGATTAATGTGACGAACTTTGTATTTATATTGCTTATGTATAAAACGCGTTTTAAAAGAATAGTTCTTTTCTTTGAATTAATTGAAAGGAAACATTCGTTTTCTTTATTGCAATATGCAACCAATATCATCGTTATAGTTCATCATAAACTTTGATACAATTATTACATGAGGTGTTTGAAACTTTTCCGGGAGATCAAAAAAGTATAGGAATCATAATTGGAAAATTTTAAAGCAAACTATAGATTTTTCTAATTGTAAGTTTATTTTGATCTTAAAATCTTTCTAGGAAAAATGATTATTGACAATATTGCACACAAAATTAAATGCTGAACCAACGATCTGCTTGAAACTTTTTGTCATGATTATTATGAATAATCTAATAGTTCTGATTGGAGTTTTCCATATTCTTTAGAAAATGACAGAATCACTTTGAATGCTGCAGTATGAATGTGAATGAACTTTTGAAATATCCTTAAAAGATCATTTGTTGTCTTATGTACCGAATTTACACTGAAAAATTCATTTTTTTACTTTGGTCAAATTTCTTTTCTTTATCTTGCTCATTTAAAATGATCATTAACGTTGTTGAGAAAACCGTGAACTCTATCTCAACTGATAAGCTTTCTTTCCTATTGTTTCTGGGGAAATGGTCATTGCGCTCTCATTTGCAAATGGTTGTTAGAAGATAATTTCCTTTTCTTGATTAGTGTGTATAATTAGCAACATTTAAAGACTTTCCTCATTAATAAGTAATATCGAAATTTCTCGAAAGATTTCGTACAGTAATTTCGTCGTCTATCTAAATTTCCCCCAGCATCAGGCCTCAACTTATTTACTTCGGTTCAGGTACTTTTTCACTGATAAAATTGCACTAATGGATGGATATCATTGCAGAGCAAATCATACCTATTTATAAAACTTCCCCGTTCACTTTCCTGGTAAGTGTTACGAATATTCTCATAAATCCATCACAATAAAAATGACGCTCACGTTACTTAAAATGTTAATGGTGTGATTTTGATAAGATATCAGACGGGAAATTAATTTTTTTGTGACCTAAATTATTATATATTATTCTTGATTATCTGAAGATGCATACTAAGTTTTTAAATTAGTGAACAATAATATTTTGCTTTTTTTCTAGCTTACAAACCTGTTCCATCATTTTACAAGCAATGAATGCTTGAAATTTGCATTAAATTAATACTGTTAAATGAATGCCTCCTTTGATTTTCACAAAAAGTAAGGAAAAGGAAGAGAAATTATGATTGTGGGCGTGTTAACTGCAGCAAGCGATAAGTATTCCCAGAGCATCCAGAATATGCTGAATCGGGTTCAGATCTACAGAACGTGCTGGCGAACCCACGCCCACAATACCCTATCAGCACGAGATATTCTACGATGTCTCCACGATATTCTGAATACCCCACAACATCGTAAAGATATCGTTTGAATATTGTAGGGCATTTTGTGCTACTAGGATAGCCTCCTCACTATGGTAATTCCCCACCAACCAAACTCTGTGCGTCTTGTATGTTCGCACCTTCGCAAGAGCGATACATTGGACCAAGAATATCGTTTCTGTATAACCGAGTATTAAAGAAGCCTCTTGGGACGATATACAAACCATCCAAAGGCCATCAAAGAGATACCTGCCCACTCTCGTATACTGGACCCATCAAATCCGTCTCTTTCATGGATATGACCAAGATAACAGTGGATTTCCGCCTCTCGCCAGACCAATTATCTTCTTGAATCTCCTTGCGAACAAAATCTGGACTCATCAGTAAAGAATATAGACCTCCATTGCCTTGTACTCCAATACACATGTGCCGTTTTGGTGACATACTAACTGTCAAACACTTCTTAACAGACTGTGTGGCTTTTAATAGACATCGGTTGAGGTACTTTCGCTCAAGCAGTTTTAACTTGCCGTTTTTACTTTCTCGTATACGAAGTATACAAAGAGAAAGTATTGTAATCGTCAAAAAATTCGAACTCGAGATTTTGGCGAATCTCCGCGTTTTAGACCTCCCCGAGTCCGAAAAACACAATTTTCGAATTATGTCTGTCTGTGAACACGATAACTCGAAAATTATTAGAGCTACGGGGTTGAAATTTGGTATGTGGTCTTTACACATAATTTGTAGGTTTCTATCAAATTTTGGACAAAATCCGTTAACGGGGAGTCTGTATGTCCGAAGTCATGCGAACACTATAACTCAAAAACTTGAATAGCTAGATGGATAAAATTTGGTACACAGTTTTATCGTCATGAATGTAGGTCCGTATAAAATTTTGGGCCAAATCCGTCAAGGGTTGACTGTCTGTCGATCTGTATAATCGCATACTTGTTAATCATTCGTTTCAAAACTGATCTCTATGCGCATGCGTACTTAGCAATCTCTGGTATCAAGCGGGAGGATTACGTCACTTTGTCCTTGAGACGGAGTTTGTGATAGATATGTTTTCTCTCCTGTTTTGTTTTCGCTCGCTCGTATAATAGCGGATCTTGCTGGAGTGTGATGGAAAATAAATATTGCTAAGTTTTAATACATAGGCATCTCTTTTAATATGATTCTTCACTTAAAAATTTTACAATTACTATAATCTGCAATGAAAAACCTTCTGATATTCGTTGCTTTCTGGATTACAGTAGGTTCGATTTTTTTTTATCCACGGAAGGGGAGGGGAAATGACAAATTTTTGAGCAGTATACGAGAAAGTTTAGGGGAGGCCACTCCCACTGGTTATTGGGAGAAATTCCACATTTTAACCTCTTCATGTACTTGAAGGCCATTGGTGTTTTCCATGATATTTAGTTTTTTCTTTGATCTGGTCTTTTTAAATTTCTTGTTTTAGTATCTTTGTATTGTCGCTTCATTCCTCTTACCTTTTTTACTTGGATTTTAACTAACGATTCTTTTAAGCACTTATTTTCTGTTCAGATTCTTGGTTTTCGGAGCAGCTTATCCAATTCGAGGATCTTGTGCCGGGGGAAATCAAATCCACTTCCAATACACATGTGTGCGTGCCCAACTAAATCTTTCGTTTCTGTGGTGTGAAGGGCACACACACTGGTGGATGTCTTGTATGCATCTGGCAACAGTCTTTTGTGAAGCCTTCTGCTCACGGTTGATCCGGATATCAGCCTTGGAGTGGCCGCTGCAAGAGAATAACTGAGGTGGGTTGGTGCAGAATTCTGTGTCTTCTGGCAGTTAGCCAGAAATAGCGACCATCTGCGGCCCTTATAGCTGTATGTCTTCCTCGGCTGTATCTTGGAGAACAGTTGTCTTCAGATAAATGATGTCGAGTATTCATATCTGAAAGATGGCTATCTCTAAATTTCGCAACGCAGTTTCTGCTTGCAGAAACTCTAGAGGCTTTTAAAGCCTGTTGTCGGCCACGTGCCCCAATCACGTTAAACGACAGTAGATCCACTAATTTGCATACCATATTCTGATGCAGCATTACTTGTTGAGTATACTGTTTAATTGGTGTGAAAATTTACTTATTTTTTAGGATGTAATCGATTTTTTCTAACTTCTACCATTTTTTATGTGTTCAATTAGAAGATCTGCAGTGCATTAAATGAAAGCTAACCATGTAACAGCACTTAATATCGTGGGATTTTCGTTTTAATACTTCTGACAGATAAAAAAATTAACTGAGTCGGAGCAATACGTTGGAAAAGGCGCTTTTATACATTAGCAAATGGATAAGATCCAATTAAAGGAAGAATTTAAGGATGGTGGTTGGAACATCCCACTATTTAAACTTGCACTAACACGGAATGTATTGGAATTCATATTCACTTTCTGGTATGCGTTTCTAACTTCGTATTCATTCCTGTAACACTGCTTCTTTGTAATATTTTATATATATGGGTTCAAAAGGTGTTAAAAGATCCCATTCTTCGGGCAAGAGATCTCGGAATATGAAGCCATTGTAGTAGTCAAACTCGAAAGACCAGAGTTTAACCTCAAGGTGATTCAATTAGAAAGTGAAGGAAAAATTGAACGTTCTTTGCATGAAATCTATGACTCACGTGTGGTTTGCGGCAAAGAAACATTTTACCATTAAGGAGTAATTTATTTGATTAATGACTAGTTGTTTTCTAACTAGACCTACTGCTTTCGCCTAACTGATTTTCCAAGTGCCGAGTTTTAAAAATTATGAAATTTTTCTCTTGAATCATCAGTTCAGCATAAAACTTTATGTGGATTAAATTAATATAATTTTGTCACTGAAAAATGCTTTTAATTATATACAGGTCTTAACTTTCGTCCATTTGCATTAAATTAATGATTTTCTAAATACCTGTCGACTTGCCTAATGCGATGAGTAAAATTTCCTCGGGCATTTTGCTTAACTTTCAAACTCATAAAAAGATGCCTATAATGAAAATACCTCGTATCATTGAAATCTGTATGGCATATTGGTATTTTTGTGTTATTTCTTCTCTTTTCAAATCGCAATAGTCACTCTAAGAATTGTTATGATGTTCAACATTTTTTTAAAGAGTTTTTTTTGTGACGACCACGCACTCGTCAATAATGCTGTGCAGCCAATTTACTTTCCAAAACTTAAATACTACGGTCATTTCTCTGGTTTTTCATCAATTTTTCTTTTACTTACGAATTCCAGTGTTGAAAGCCTGCCAATATTGTTCTGTAAAGGTTGAAAACTGTATTTCATATTTGTTATTGAGTACTTTATTTACTGACAAATGAATTTAAACAGTAGAATATTATGAACGTACCAGGAGTTTTGACAATTGTTTAAAGATTGCAAAATAATAAATTGCGGGCAATATTTATATTTTTCAATATTGGAAATTTATTGATTTAAGCTAAATTATTACCATTGTAGAATTCCATCTACTGAATATCGGTTAAAAAATTGATCATTCGACTCGCTTTTTATGTGTAAGGAACTGGCATTTATCTTGGAAAATTCTAGAAAAATAAATTCAGTGAGATAAGATTTTGTTGCCACCGCTAAGAATATGTATTATATATATCTAATTAAGATTTTACCCACCGGGTTATGTTCAAAACCTGTTCGCGAACTAAAAGCAAAATGGGTTCCAAAAAATCAAACTTGTTATCTAGTTTGGTATTTTTGCGGTAGGTTTCTTGAGATTTCCGGATGTGAAGTGAATCGGTAACTTCTGGTGACATTTTCATCCTGCACATGACATGGAATTCAATTATTTTGACAACTATGTCGTAAATAGGAGTTTTAACGAATGTACCTCTGAAACTCTGCTGGCATACTAAATATTAAAAGGCACGCAATTAAAAATTGTCACTATGGCAGTGCTAAAACAGTAATCGGAAGATACAGTTGTCACTACGAGAAGTAACATCGGATTTCTTATTTGGACAACTTAACAAAATCGCTAATTGAATTGATTAGAATTTGTTTTTTAATTTCAGCAATACAGGAACATGCAAAATTAATTTCAGATAAAAAGTATCATGAATTTGATTCTAAAAGTAGGGATGTAGTTTATTTTATAAGCTTTCATAAAGAAACTGATTTAATTTAACCTTCCAGCGGGCGCGTCTGCACAAATTTTACGACATATTGTACATCGTATTACATATATATATCGTGCTGTTTCACAAAAATGAATACATCTTGTATTTATGTTACCTGTATTTATTAGCTTAACAGTAAACAAAGATTTTATAAATAAAAATTGTACTTAAATTTATAAGAGAACGATATAAATATATAACACGATGCACAATGCAAGTATCTCTTGAAAACGCGCGCCCGTTGGAAGGTTAATGGATTAGTTTTGATTAGTGAAAGAGAAAATTTTGAAAAAAAATATGACAATATTTTCAAAAATAAGAATTTGAACAAATGTAAACTTACGGATAAAATTATGTAAAAACTTGGAAATATTTGAAATTCTCTGGAATGCAGAAAGTTGCTTTAATACCAGGGGTGTACCGGAGCCGCAGCCTTTTTTCACGAGAAATAAATAAGAAAAAATTGTGAAAACGTCCTTGAAACAGGGCCTTTTTTGTCACCTAGGTTAGAGCGTTGCGGCACTGCTTATTTTGCGACTACACCACTGTTTAATATAATGCGATTTCCGTACATTTAAGCTTGACATCTTTGCACCCCGCACAGATCAAGATAAATACTGGGGACAAAAGGACTCATTTCTGATGACATCATTGAGACGGGTCTTTCGAAAGTTTTCTTGATATCTCATGATTGAATTTTAAGAAAAATATCTCGTGAAATTCTTACCGGGTTGAATTATTAGATTGAATTTAAACTTTCTTAAAACTTACTTTTTATACAGTCTTCTTTAAATCATTTTTCAGTTTTTTATTAACCCTTTGGGTACATTTGACGAGTGAGACTCGTCATCTGCTTACTTGGGCGAAGTTACGGTGGACGAGTCGGACTCGTCATCTGAATTTAAGAAGCAGGCGTTGATGTTGGCGTCAACCCTGCCAGTGGTACCTTTGCATTTACCGACATGTTTTGAAAAATACCACACGGTACAAAATTATTAGACTTTAAGTTGGTTCTTGTTCTATATAAATATTTATATTTTGTTTCATTTATATATTTATTTATATTTTGTAACTAAAATGCTGTTTCAACAATATATTTATATCACCAATATAAGTATATTCCAAATAAAATGTATTACTTTTACATATTAATCCATATAGAGACAAATTAAATCCGTCCCATGGGCATAAAGACCTTCAAATAAGGGTTAAAATGAAATACTTTTCTAGCCTGAGAGTTAACCAAGTTTATATTTCCGCAACTACATCGCCTTAATTTTGAATTTCGATCCACCAAACATTACAACTCTGAAATTACTGAATCCGGAAGCATTACCACGTTTAACACCGTATGAATCAAATTCGATTCAAAGCTACTGGCTAATCGGATGAACCCGCCACTGCTGTAGTTAGGAGGTAGCAGAGAAGGGGTCATATAATTAGATGGTTCGAATCTCGGACGAGAGTAGTGGCAGCTAACTTGTTAAGGTTGTGCGCCAATGAATTCTACTCGTCTTTAGCTATCCAAAGCATTTTCATACCTTTGGAAATTTTATGATGACGCTTTCTGTGGATCTACGTTGCACGTGAATCCACAGTAATTTTTACAAACCG
This sequence comes from Araneus ventricosus, assembly GCA_013235015.1. Taxonomy (NCBI): domain Eukaryota; kingdom Metazoa; phylum Arthropoda; class Arachnida; order Araneae; family Araneidae; genus Araneus; species Araneus ventricosus. The sequence continues at coordinate 246,120 of BGPR01000981.1, read as the reverse complement.
AATTCGTATCCCCGAATGTCTTCAAACCAATTTGCCTTGACCATAGCACCAGGTAACTGATGCTCTTAACCAGTGGCGAATCCAGGGGAGGGGCTATCGGGCTGCAGCCCCCCCAGAGCTAAACCAAAATTCTTGATTTAATTTAAAATCGCTACAACTGTTTGATCTTAATTTTCATTTTAAAAGAATAGTAATAAAATCGTGACAACATTGCTATCTGGCTCGCCAGGCACGAAAATTTTCCTACTTTTCTAGACATCTCATTTGTACTTGTAGCGTTGACGCGGTCGAAGGCATTTTTTGGCCAGTTGTTTCATTGTATTTTTTTTAAAATTATCGAAAGTATTGTACTGTTCTTTATTATTCTTATTGTCAGGACAGGAAAGCCTGTAAAGTTAAAGTGTTTTGGTTTATATAAGCCATGAGGTTTGACATTCGTCAGTACGATACAAAATTTTTATGACCTCCGCCCCCCCCCCTCCAGACCCGAATCCTGGATTCGCCACTGCTTCAAACCAATTTGCCTTGACCAATAGCACCGGGTAACTGATGCTCTTAACAGATATCAGTCAGAACATCTCGTTCTCGTGAAGTCAAAATCTGTTGGGTCCTGTCTCGTTCCATCAGTCAGCCAATTTGAATCGCTGTTCCAAATCAATTCACTGGTTAAAACAGTGTTCTATCTTGAGTGAGCGAGTGGCCTTGGCCCGAGTCAAGGCTCCCAGACAGTTCGATCAATTAGGATGCGCTTCGAAACTGCCTGCGGTTACAGGCAGCTGGCTGCAGGCCAAGGTTGCACTCCTCTTCTGGACAATATTGAAATGTGCATTCCGAGAGGAATACCCATACAGAAAGGGGAAAAAATAATAAATGAAATATTCTTCTTGGTGTATATGCAGTTCAGGGTTGGCATGATATTTCGTGGGCAAATATCTTTTGAAATAGGCTATTTTCTGAGTGATTTTATCGCAAGGTTGTACTTTTCTTTTTGCCATCACTACTTGGTATGCAATTTTAAAGATCATTAGGAGCTTGTTGAAATGGAAAACATGACGTTTCTGAGAGTTTAAATTCGCTACCTTTTTTCAAACTATTGAATACGTGTTTTTATTCTATACATTACCAAATTCTTTATTGCAATTTTCAATTTTAAGAATTCGAAGCAACATGATGTTATTGAAACGATTTGCTTCCTTATATTGTGAACTTGGGAAATCCAGAAGGTGCTAGCATTGGCCTTTCGTGAACTAAAAATGGATCGTAAGGAAATTAATTATTTGACTCTTTAGGAATTTTTTTTATCTCGGTGTTTGGTATAATCCTGTAAGACCAGTCTTGGCTTTTAAAGACTCGGAATTTTAAATGTGTCCAAATTTTCCACCCATCAATGAATGAACCCTGTTTTCTTTTGTAAGCATTCCTAGGTATTACTTTCTCGTATACGGAGTACACAAGGAGAAAGTATTGTAATCGTCAAAAAATTCGAACTCGAGATTTTGACGAATCTCCACGTTTTAGACCTCCCGGAGTTCGAAAAACGCAATTTTGGAATTATGTCTGTATGTCTGTGTGTCTCAGAACACGATTACTCGAAAACTATTAGATCTACGGGGATGAAATTTGGTATGTAGTCTTTAAACATAATTTGTAGGTATCTATCAAATTTTGGACAAAATCCGTGAGCGGGAAGTTTGTCTGTCTGTATGTCCGCGGTCATGCGAACACTATAACTCAAAAACTTGAATAACCAGATGGATAAAATTTGGTACACTGTTTTTAGCGTCATGAATGTAGGTCCGTGTAAAATTTTGGGCCAAATCCGTCAAAGGGTTGACTGTCTATCGGTCCGTATAATTAACGGATTCTCTTCAAAAGTGATCTCCACGCGCATGCGTACTGGTTACTGCTGTTCCCGTAATGCGGTTCTTGGCTTACTGCCAAATTCTTCTCGAATAAAAGTGAATTAATTATGGAGTGTTTTCTTTTAATTTTTCTTTCACGCCGAAACATTTTCTCAATAAGAGTTGCATATTTTTTACCTAAATATTTTCTGATAGTCATTGGATCCTGGGTTACAATAGGTTCGAATTTTTTTTATCAAAGCGGGGGGAGGGGAAACAGCACCTTTTTCGAGAAGTATACGAGAAAGTTTAGGGGAGAACACTCCCGCTGGTTTGCTCTGGTAATTTCATAACTATTTTTGCATGAAAGTGATTTAAGTTGTAGATTTAAAAAAATCCCAACTTGAGAAATTTCAATAAATTCCGGAGATATCGCGAAATTTTAAATTTTGGCACATATATGAAAACACCATTACACTCAGTTATGAATAGAAATATGTTGAATGTGTCATGATTAGAGTTGTTAACTATAAAACTAAAGTTTGAAAAAAAAATTATAAAATTATCGATTTTCTGTAAAAGGAAACGAGGAAATTGTGATCATGAATTTGTTTCGAATCCTTTCTAAAAACATACATACAGTGGAGTCTCCTTATAACGAAGTCGCTTGGTTCCAATTGGAAAATTCTTTATAGAGAGAATTTCGTTATACGGAGATTAGAGATTTTTGCTGTTATTTAAGTAAATGCTCCAAACTTTTCAATAGGTGCGATGAGTTCAAATGTATTTAATTCTGATTTTCAATTAAAAATGAAGTAATATATATTAGAAATTTGTTAAAATTATACTAATTTTTATTGTATAAATAAAATGCTCAAAAGTGAAGACAATTCATCAATTTAGAGAATAGTATGTACTTACGTTTATTTTACATTCCTTTGCATTTCGTGATATTAAATTTTCAGAAAAATTTTTACTTTTTTTAAGAGTGAGTGGTTCCAGAAACAGGCACGTGTAAGCTAATTGGTTGCACAGAAATTATCAACTTTCTTCAAAAATGACAAAAATCGAAAAGATAAACCTCTGAAAAAATTCGTTATAGGGAGACAATCACTTCGTTATATGGAGAATATTTTGAATGTTATTTAACATTCCGATTAAAAATTTCGTTATAGGGAGAAATTCGCTGTAGAGAGACTTCGTTGCAGGGAGACTCTACTGTACTTCAAGAATATAGAGTGTTGGAAAAAATGCTTCCGCACCGTAGACGGATCGTTTCAACTTTGAACATATAATTAAGAGAACACACTGAAGAAGTTGGAGATCGTAAGGTGAATCTAGGAGTGTTGGGAGATTGAATATTCAGTTCACATGCAAAGAGAAGGTCGCGTGAACAAAGCGAGGTTCAAAAGTCGAGGTTATGCGTTTGAAAAAATGTAAAAAATTCCTACTCGGGTAGTGGTGAGCAGAACAATGGCAAAGTGATGGAAAATACTTCAGAATTTTTATTTGATGCACTTCAAACAATGGCAGCGAGGAATTTTATTTTTTTGCGATTTATATTTCTGTTCATTAGCCTATTACTGAGGTGTTGAATGAAATAAAATTTCGTGAGGTAATGTTTTAAATGAATAGAATGTATTTTTATTTTCGAAGGAGGCTTAGTTCTTTATAATTTTTTGTGTCCCTTTTCTTGTTTTATGGAAGAAAGCGGGTGATCCAAAGTCTTGGGGAATCCAGTTCAACGTTATACGTACGTGCAAACATTTATACGTACCTAAATTCCTGATGATAAAACTGTGAATCAAATTTTATCTATCTAGCTATTTAAGTTTTTGAGTTATTGAATTCTTATGAACACTGACAGACAGCCAGACATACTACGGATTTCGTCCAAAATTTGATAGAAATCGACTTATTTTGTGTGAAGCCCATGTACTAAATTTCGTCCCCCCAGTTCTAACCGTTTTGAATTATCGTGTTCACAGACAGACATAATTCAAAATTGTGTTTTTCGGATCCAGGGAGGTCTAAAACGTGGAGATTCGTCAAAATCTCGAGTTCGAATTTTTTGGCGATTACAATACTTTTTCTTTCGTATACTCCGTTTAACGAGAAAGTAAAAATTAATAATCTTGGTTGAATGATATAAAAATCAATATTTACAGTTATGAAGAAATACATTCAATAGAACATATGTTTTGTTTAGCCTTCAAATAGTGTGTTTTTCGTTTTCCTTAATGTTCTGTGTTGACTGCGTATTTTTCTGACATAATTTTTTTTAAGTAATGTGTTGTAATAGAGGTGTTTTATTTTTAATTCCTTTCTTTGCAAACTCTTAACATAATTGATTTTTTGATGGCCATATTCTTTCGCTGTCATATGTTTTTTGAAATATTGTTGCCATTTTCTTATTTTTGAAATATTTGGTTAAAATCTTGCTCGAGAATGAATTTATTTAATACACAGATTTGGTATAATGGATTTCTATACGTTCTTGAAACCTTCCAAATGTATTTGAAAATTTATGTTAAAAGATTTTTTGCCTTTAATTTTGAGGTAGTTTCTTTTCATTTATTACGAAATTGAGTGTTCCAAACTGCACAAACCCCATTATAATTCTGTCAAACATTTCCGTGAGAACTCGCTGGAAAATTGCCATTTCCGACTAGTGTAAATTCATCTTATTCGTTGTTAGAATGTTACTGGGTCAGAGAAAAGTGAATGCCGTCTCGTTTCGTGTCCCGAAGAAATGCCATACTTTTACACCCCAAGGCATTTTTCTGGATGGATTTCCCAAGCAACTTGAAGTGGTCTTTGCAACACCTACAGAATAGAGGACGCATAATTTAACTTGACGTAAGGAAATGAAAGTGGTATCGGATAGGAAAAACATTCTATTGTAATGGGTTTTTTTAAAGTTCAATGTCACATACTGTGTCCAACATTTGTCTGATAGCGCTAAATCAATGTCACACTGCTTTTGACATAGAAATCTTTTCCTCTAATCTGTATGAAACAAATATTGTCCTTAATATTTGTTATTTTAATACGAAACTTGCGACGTGCTGAGTAAATGCATTACCTTTGAGTCTTGAAATACTTGTACTATTTTGATTCGGAAAAACAAAAGAATCAAAAACAGCCCGACAACAAATTGAATAACATTACGAACGAATAACATTTTTCATTCCTTGAATGAAATTATTGGAGAGGAGAAGGAATTTAAAAATAGATTCGAAGTAGAGTAATGCATAATGCCATAGGTGTTTTTCCTGTATGAGGTTTCCAAAAATCATTTTCATCTTCCTTTTAAATTTATTTTAATGGAATGGCAAGCTTTAAAACAGTAACAGCTGTTTTAAACGGATGCCTCATTTTCAGGGAATGCCATCTACATTACTATTACAATTGTCATGTCTCAACCCTCCTAGCGTCAGGCCCGAGATATCTGAGTGAACTTTTTTCTCTCATAACGGCAGACCCGAGACTATCTCGGAAAAGAAAAGTTCCATGTAAGTGTCAGACCCGAGATTTTCCTTCTACAAGTTTTTCTCTTCCCCCCAGGTGTCACTCGGCGACATAATGAGGGGGAGTGTCTGTGGTCAGGGGAGGGTCAGTTCGACCAACTTTTCTGAGAATACTGAAAAGAGGGTCTTCTAACAAAGGATTCTGTCACAAAGAATCGAGGTTAGAAGTCATCTGTCACTGCTGAACGATAACAGGTCTAATAGTCCCCCTACGGCACGAAAATGACCACAAAAGGGGGTTGAAATCCTTTTGTCCAAAACCTCACAACTTGAAGAATAACCTTCTCTTTTAGCGTGACAATTTCGTTAAATGTAGCAATCTGAAAGCCTGGAGGGTTAACAAATCGGTAAGAAAACTTATCATAGCTTTCTTGCGGATTGTCTTTAGTTAAGGTTTAGATGCTCGATTCAAACATGTAAATATTTTTATCGCTCTGGAAAATTGTTTCCCAGACTGAGAACGACTTCGGAATCTTCAGGATTCTAGGAGAAAGCAGTTGTATTGAAGACTGGTTTAACTGAAGACAATAATACCCGAAGTTCTAATAATCGGAAATTAAGTAATTGATTAATATTCTTCTATGGTTAAGAAAACTGGTACTATTTGAAGTAGTATCAGAATTTATGAAGTACAGATGTAATTGCTATTTGTAATATGATTACATATTCGGAAATGCAGGCAGACATGTTGTTATAAATAATACAAGGCTTTATAAATTCCAAAACCGAATCTAAAGTGATATTTCGAATGTTATAACAAAATTGATAGTTATATGGTACAGTTATTTTTGTTAAGTGAAAGTATTAATTTGTATCCTTTAAATAAATCTGGACAAAAGAGACGACCTTCAGTTCTTTGTAATGAAATGGTAAAAACGCAAGTCATCGTTGAGCATAAATTCTCAGAATATGATTTTTGAGTTTAACCTTACGTATCAGAATTACAAAAACAATGATGATATTAAGGTTTAAAATTAATAAGAAATCCCTGCGATTGCCAGTTTTCTATCCACAAACATGGAAATAGTTTTTGTCGGCACATTGCATTTAAGCATTTTGAGTAATGTCTTTTCAGTACTAGCTCTATTATAAGTATTGTATGCATGAATACATAAGCATAAAACCACAATAACATGAAATACATGTATTACATCTATACACGATTTTAAATTTTTTCTCTCGCTGGAGGCATATTTCAAAGACCTACTATTAAAAAAGAAACTGTAACACGAATTTCTGAATTTCTAGTATTTTCAAAGAGAACAGGGTATATTTTTTTATGAATAATAAACCGATTAATGTTTCTTGCGTTGCAAATTTTTCTGTGTTTTTCAGGCTCATTGAACGGCCTGAACTTGAGTGACGCGTTTATCGATCAACTTCAAATTATGAAACACAAAAAGTGTCCGGAAAGAAAATGACGACACTCAGGACTTCATTAGGAATTCAAATGACAGCTTTAAAGAGAAAGAATTCCAAGTAAATTTTTGATTAGGTGCCCTGAAGGTTATGAATGCAAAATGAACAAAACGAGGATCATATGAGAAATATTACCAATCAGACTTCTGAAAACAAAGTGTGAAACTTTTTGCAGCTACTCTATAAGCACATAATGATTTATACGTCTGGCTGAAGAATTTGTGCACCCGCTGACCACTTCGCGAGTGTTTACATGAATGATTTATGACGCAGGTTAGACCTTTCGTCGGCCGTTGGTTTGGTTGGGCCGCTTAGACACCATTATAATGGCGCTTTTGCTTCTATTTACCAAGCCCAAGGTTAGAAGGTTGCATTAAGATCGTACTTTAAAATTGCAAACACAGCAGCCATTGCTTTCAAATGAGTCGGATTTGAATGCGAAGGGGTCTGCGCAGTATCCAAACCAAAGCACGTTATCATTTGATTTTGTTTTTCAATCTCTCTCGCAGAAAGGAGTTCTGTTTCTGAAAATGTCAGCTGTGTAAAACGAATTCTTTTTCCAGGAATATTTTTCTGTATTGGATTTGGAAAGTAAAGGAAAGTTATTGAGTAATTGATTATCTTAAATAACTCGCATAAAAACGTTTCCACGCATTTTCTCTTAACGTAATTATCGATGCAAATATGAGTGACAATTATTATTCTATATATTTAATGGATATGCATACTGCTGTAAAATCGGATAAGTATGAAAATTCAGGAGTTCCCAAATAAATTTTCGGACTGCTTCTAATTAATTGCATGTTAATCAGCATTAGCACGGGGCATATTGCATTGATGGTTGCTAAGTTTAAACGTGATGCTTTGTTTCCCTTTAAACTAACAACTATAAGCATTACAGATTATTTACTAATGCATACATTTTTTCAGATTTTTGAAATTTAAACAATTTAATGGAATTTGTTATTTGTGAAATAGAATTTAAATCAAATAAAGATAAAATTGTTCTTAATTTATCGTATGAATACTACCATGGCTGCTTTTGTAATTGTGATAAAAAGAGTGTTTGTTATTTTTAGAGGAAAGCTTCTTAATTTAATTTTAACAGTAACGAACTTTCGAATCCCCTATACAATTTCAACTTTTTAAAACCGAAGCAATATTTAAGCTTTTTATGGATTCAGAAATATCTTTTTGTTACTGAGAAATTGGATATTTTGTTGTGACCGTCTAATTGATACTAAGCAAGAAATCAAAAACTGAATAGCACTGTGCTTTAGTTTTATAAGTTTGCGTATCCAACTCCGTATCTTTATTCGTGGATCTTGAATAAAGGCCTTATGTCTATTATTTTGATTCTTTATCACTTAGATTTTCTCTTTTCAAACAACCTTTTTGTTCTTTGTTTCTGTGATTTGTCCTCTGGCAAGAAAACAATAGAAATTTCCAAGGTTAAAAAAATTCAAAGAACGTAGCGAAATCCTAATTCATCAATGCAAGAAACTATGATTCTTAAGCTCATCAACAGGCTTTGATTATTCAAATTGCTGTTCCATCTATTTTGTTAAGATTCATGCATTTAAAATAATAAATTGCTTTTTAAAAAAAATTATATAAACTTTTTTTGGGTCGCAAGAAGTTTGTTAATTTTTGACGTTAAATAGCTGGAAGACAAAATTTATATGCAAATAAGAAAGACGAAAGTTTTTGAATGTAACGTATTAGCTGGAAATTCATATAAAATGCCTATATCCTAGACTTTTTTTATTTAATAACCTGCGCATGAAGATGAATATTTTATCAAGAATAAAATTCTTGTAAATTAATCAAAAATTGTGTGACAAAGTGTTTCAGTTTCTGTAGTAATACGAACGAGCTTTTGCCATATATTGCCTGATATTTTACTCACGAATAATTCGCACGCAATATAAAAGATGCGACTTTTCCCCCATTGTGAAGTAATTTCAGGGTTTTCTTTTATTTTCTGTAAGGAATACTGTACGATCGTGTTGAAATCACGAAGCGAACATGATTTACAGATTTTTGAGTGGCATTGACCTGCATCGTCTTTTGAAAGTCGGACATTATGCAAACTGCCAAATTACAGAATTTCTGAATTGATATGAAATGTGATCAAGCGAGATCAAATCTATGAATTTTTTTTACTATCTAAATAAAATTTTATAACGTTTTGTTTTGAAGCTGTTTTGGTGACCGATTCTCGTAATTTGATTTCTACAAGAAGGTTATTTACTTTTTTAATAATGTAATGGAGTTGGCAGGTCATCTTTTCTGGAAATTTTTTCACATCACTCGAATTGTGTCATAAAAAAGTGTGAAGCATGGTTGCTTTTTTACTTTCTCGTATACGAAGTATACAAAGATTAAATATTGTAATCGTAAAAAAAAAATTCGAACTCGAGATTTTGAAGAATCTCCACGTTTCAGACCTCCTTGAGTCCGAAAAACACAATTCTGGAATTATGTCTGTCTGTGAACACGATAACTCGAAAACTATTAGAGCTTCGGGGATGGAATTTGGTATGTGGTCCTTAAACATAATTTGTAGGTTTCTATCAAATTTTGGACAAAATCGGTCAACGAGAAGTCTGTATGTCCGCGGTCATGTGAACACTATAACTCAAACTTGAATAGCTAGATGAATAAAATTTGGTAAACAGTTTTATCGTCATGAATGTAGGTCCATATAAAATTTTGGGCCAAATTCTTCAAAAGATTGACTGTCTGTCGGTCTGTATAATCGCATACTTGTTTACTTTTGAAACGAATTCTTTTATCTCCATGCGCATGCGTACTGGTAGCAATCACTGTGCACGCAGAAGGATTACGTCACTTTGTCCTTGAGCCCACAGAGAAAGAGTGGTCTCCTTCTCTGTGCTTGAGCCGGCAAGAGTGGAATCGGTACGCATTTAATCGCTACGTATCTGTTTGAATTTGATTCTTAACGTAATTGTTTTACAATCACTCTAATCTACAATGAAAAACCTTGTGATAGTCATTGAATTCTGGGTTAGAGTAGGTTCGAATTTTTGTTATCCTCGCTGGGAGGGGAAACGGCACCTTTTGGGGGAAGTATACGAGAAAGTTTATGGGAGACCACTCCCACTGGTTCCCTAACAGCGGCTTCTTTTTGCTCTTGATAAAAGTAAAATTTGAGTATTTTCTGCTTATAAGAACAGAAAGCCTTCAAAAATATTTGACTCTTCAGTAATATTCACGAAGCATTGATTGTGGTGAAATTGAGCAATTAGTTTTCATTTAGTTAATATAAACATTTAGTAACAACTTTTCTAACTGTAGAATATCTAAGATGTTTCAATCAAGTATGTTTGACGGAATTTCTTATGGGTGTATTTTATGCTAAATTATAAATTCACCGTACCGTAAAATCACACAGCAGAAAGGCCGTTCATAGATTTTTGTTTATTTATTCAAATTTTTAAAAGAAAAGAATTTTATTCAAACAAATGGAGGAACTTTTCCGCAGAAGATTATTTTTTGTTTCTGGATTATTGCATTTTTATTGAGTTGATTAAAATATTTAACCATTTGTATCCACGAGGATTGTAATGTTGGCTAGAATTTCTGAACATTTTCCACACATAATCATAAATTTTTAAGCTTAAAAGAAATGTGTAGAATTCGTCTCATGGAAGCTAAGAGAGCAGGATAAGTTACTCTTCATTCCATTTATACATGCTAATAAACAATTGCTGTATTATTTTAAAAAAAAGACTTAATCAAAGTTTTATTTGATGCGAAATTGCGTGCATTATTGAAGAAATAAGTGTCTGTATTTTTATATACTTACTAAAATACTTGAGAATTATTTTAAATTGTAAATGTAATTTTCTAATTTTGAAAGCCAGTTTTTAATTGAAACCATAGCTTGGCTTTTATCTTCAACAGCATAAACATATGATTATGCGAAATGGAAAATAAGCAAATAAATTAAGCTTAATACGTCATCTCAAAACCAGCTATTAAACTATGGGTTCGACCTGCAAAGGTATAACGTGCTTTAAGTTTTGATCGATCGCGAAAGCATTTTCAGTAGATGCCTTTGATTTCTCTGAAATAATCAACCAGAGAAACATGAAATATTTAATTTCCATGAAATTGTCTATATATAAACCTTTTTTTACTACATTTAATATCTTTCTTTTTGTTTATAAAAACGGATACTTCTTTGGTCAATTGTTATATCGTACTTGTATCGAGATTTGAGGGAGCGGAAATAAAAATGAAATCGAAATAGAATGCAATTTTGTAGTTTCAACAGAGTCTGAGCCCACATCAATCGAGTCTTCAGAAAAAAAAAAATATTTCAGAAAATCTGCACTAAACAGAATACTTGCATATTTCTTATGCTTGTAAACTAGCAAAGCTTTTTAATTAACTTCGAAGTTTGTTTTTCACTATAACTGGCTTTCTTCTTTCTTTTTTTCCCAAAAAATACTGCAGAGTTTTGGACACTGTGTTTATTACTTTGAGATAGATAAACACATGCCATAGGACGTCAAGTGTACAATAAATTTTAGTTTTATGGACGTGATTTTATCAGTTGAATATTGCGGGTAGAAACAATGTAGGCGGAATATATTTTACAAGTCTGCTTCACCTACACGAAGAAAATTATTATCGACATTGCTCCAAGACAGCCGTTGAATATATTATGTACGGGTCGCATATATATTGTTAATTTCTTGTTCGTAAGTAGTTAACTGGAATTGTTACTTTTTATTCGTCAATAGTTTAAAGCATTTTAAATTAAAACTTGAATCGTATTCTGTGTACTATGTCACAGTGTAATTTTTAACATTACAATTAATTTTACAGTGAAGACAGAAATGCTAGTTCAGTTATTTTTAGAATAAATAACTATGCATAACAGGGTTCCCACGCTCCTTGAAAAGTCCTTGAATTTCATTTGCCTTACTCAGGGCCCTGGGAAAGTACTTAATTTTTCGTTGGGTCCTTGAAAAGTCCTTGAATTTCATTTGGCTTACTCAGGGCCATGGAAAAGTACTTAATTTTTCGTTGGGTCCTTAAAAGTCTTGAATTTTTTTCTTTGCATTAGAAATTCGCACCATCTAATTCTTTTGACTTTAAAGTCCGTGTTTTAAATCAAAGTGTTAAGTTGAAATTCCAGCGATGTAAGCGTGTGTAGGAATTTTTAATGTAAAAAATATCGTTTGATGTTTATCAAAATGTTTTTTGAACTGATACTTTGATGTTTGCTTTTTAATACTTAATAGTGACATGGATAAGATATGCTTTGTTTCTATTGTGAATTTCAAATTAAAAATTCCCGTATTTTTTATATTTATTAAAATTTCTCTATATTTATGATGTAAATTTTATTAGTTTCACATTTATTTAAAAGTTGTTAAGGATGTTTAACATTTTCTCCGTGTTCCGATGCGTATTGTTCTTTTAACACATTAATTACGTAAGCTCTACTTTCTCGTATAATGTCGAAACTGTTAACGATGGCGAAAACTGGACACTTGAGTGTAGGCTTCCCTTTCGCAGGAAGTCAGAAAGCAGCTTAGAATGGTTGTTTCACTATAATTTTGTTTATGCAGTTAGTAATTGCTGGATTCGTTTCTAAAAGATCGCTCGGGGTGCTAAGTGATGTCTGTACGTGGAAATATAATATTAGAGTTCCACAGGGCTCCTGCGAGGGTCGTGTTTTGTGGTTACTTATTATTAACGAAGTTTTAAAATCAAGATAATTAATAATGAGCATGTTTACTTACAAGCGCACGCGGATGATATCGCTCTTCTGATGAAATTCGTATCATTTCAAGGAAATGAGTAGGGCAGTCATTTTAAAGTTTGAAAGTTGGGCTCAAAATTTTAACTTGCTCTTTAGTTCCAATAAGACGAAATGCATTATGCTTAAAAACTAAAGGGAATCGCACATTTTCCAGGCCTATATTTATATGGAAATCGAATAGTATATGGCCAAAATCTAAAATATTTAAGTCTGATTTTTGATAAAAATTCGTCATTTATGCCACATCTAAATCTATTCAACCTAAAATTTGTAAAATCGCAGACAAAGTTCGAAGGATTGCTCGAGCAACTTGGGGCCTTGAAAACAAGTGTAGTGAAAGAAATATATTTGGTTGTAACAGGAAAGATTTTGACGCGCGTTAGCGAAATTTGGTATTCGGATAAAGTTGAATTTAGCAATAAATTACTGCAAACGCAGCGGTCGCCACTGCTATCCATTGCTAAGGCATACAGTACTGCCTCAACAGATGCTCTCCATGTTCTAAGTGGTTGTCCACCTCTTGACCTAAAGATCAGAACTGACGTTGCGATTTCGCAACATATTCATTGTATTAAAAATTCTCGTGATATTGGTGATCTTCAGAGTTTTGATTTTGTGAGGGCCAGAAAGCCATGGGATGTGGTCAGAATTGGTTGGTCATTATTTGACGAGAGCCAAACCTTTGAAAACGTTATATATACCGATGGCTCGACAATCCAGAACAGAGTTGGGTGTTCACTTCCAAGCAAATGATGAGATTCACTCAGAATTATTTCGACTGTCTGATGAGGCGGCACTCTTTGTCTGAGATAAAGATTCTCGGCAGGCCGTTAAATACATTATTGGCAGACATCTGAAGCAAGCGAAAATAACTCCCGCTATGCTCTTGTGTCTTCGGTTGGCTTCGAATTATTATTAATGAAATTAAGGATAATATAAAGGAATATTCAGGGGAATATCCAGTTAATTTGGGCTCATCGGGGATTCGAAGCAAACGAACCTGCCGATCAGTTGGCAAAGATGGCCTCGACTAAGAATCACGTGGATTTTTCTTTTTGTCCTTCTAGAATCCAAATTAAAAATGCCGCTCGGAAGGAGATTCTGGAGGCACGGCAAGAACGGTGGTCAAGTGGTTGAAAGCTCGATGGACCTATTCGTTGCTAGGCAAAGTGGAATATAAGCGAGTGTGGTGATTTCTTCTTGAATCAAATTTAGCTATTTAGTTAGTACTTATCTGGAATATTATTAGATTAGTTAAATTTTCATCATTTTTATTTTATATTAAATCTAAAAAGACCAGTAACATCGAAATTCACCGTAAAGGTGTCGATTCGTGCTCACTCGTCAAATGCGATGCGATAACTTAGTTTTCGAATCTATTGAACCTCTTATAGGATGGAAAAGAACATAAAATTAAAGTACTCCATCCTAAGAACACGTGCAATTAGATGGTAGAAGGAATACGCAGTTAACGCTTTCCACGCGGCAGTAACGTCACGTGAATTTATTCTGTGACTGTGGTGCACGGGCACAATAAGCAGAACAGCAATAAAGGTCCAAGAACAGATTAAATGTCAATCACAATTAGAAACTTGAAAATACTTTGCTAAGGAAACCATGAAGACTAAGCTAAGCACGCGATATTTAATTGAAATAATATATTATACTCAATATTCCCTGCGAGCCTGTTGGGCGATAAAGGCGGCTAGTAATATAAATATTCTTGAAACAAATAACTCCGTAAATCTTTATCATAGAATGTTTTATGGATACACAATTTCTCTTAAAATTACTTCCATTCTTTGTTCATGTTTTAAAGCTTTTTTTGTAATGATTTTTTTCATAACCGCATTAAATATTCGATTTTGAATGCAACTTTTAGCTCAAGCAGTCATGTGCGCTGTCTTGTATTTAGGTTGAGATTTTTTTGTAAAATAAGGCAAATATTGTGATTTCTCGCAGCGCGTTAATTGTGTAAAATGTCTGTTGCATCGTAACAAATCGGGTTTTATTTCTTGATTTTTAACTTTTCTATTCGTTTCTGAAACTGTTAAGATCCCTCAAGCATTTTGCAATCTTAGTTTACTTCCTATTCAGTTGCTTCGAAATATCAAAATTATCTAAAACTATTTCTGGATTATATAAAACCCTTGTAAGCGTATGCTTATAGATCCGTCTAATATGACCTTTAAACATGATATACACAAAACATATATTAAATTTTACCTTTATAATTGAGTTTTTTAAAAAGAATATCTATTTTACTATCATAATTTTAATTCATGACATGAAGCAAAAAATGCCGTAACATAGAAACGCTGGTTTTAGATGAAAAAAAGATAATTTGAATGAAAGAAATTTTTGTAACAAGATTTCAAAGCTTTTATTAACATCTGCAAGCTTTCTTCATAATTGAAACCGAAGATATTTAGGTTGGCATGCGTACACAAAGCCAGTTTGAACGTACGAAGATTTTCTATGAGTTGTCTTTAAGATATCAGTTACAATTGATAAAATTTAGCAAAATTAATTTAAATTTTAATTGAAATTAAAATAAAATAAAAAATAAAATAAAAACTATTTTTTGCATTAAATAGAAAGGCGCATATGCAGCTACTTCAATGAAATACAAAGACAAATAATAGAAAAAACATAAATTTGAATTAAAAAGAAAAATGAATAAAAGAAACAGAAAAAGTAAACAATAATAATAATGATGACAAGACACCTTTTCGCGCGCTCAACGCAGCAGCATTAAGTGATTGCATCAACAAAATTTACCTAAAAATAACAACAAAAAAACTATAGTATTAAATAACAAAGATTCTCTAATAATTGAAACACTTAATAAAAATTATAAATTAATCAAAATGGAAGAAAAATCGGAAAAGAACTAGAATGGCGAACTCTTCGAAGACCACACGCCATTTGTAGTTCTAAATTGGACAAATTTTCTGTAGAAAGGAATGACAAAAGTCGCTATTGATTCTCTCTATTGATTTTGTTATTAGGGAATTTGTTAAATTTTTCTTTTTTCCTTTATTTTGTTGCTGGACAAATTCAGACCACAGAAAGGATTAAATTTTGACTTTTGTCATTCCTTTCTACAGAAAATTTGTCCAATTTAGAACTACAAAAATGGCGTGTGGTCTCCGAAGAGTTCGCCATTCTAGTTCTTTTCCAATTTTTCTTCCATTTTGATTAATTTATAATTTTTATTAAGTGTTTCAATTATTAGAGAATCTTCGTCATTTAATACTATAGTTTTTTTTGTTGTTATTTTTAGGTAAATTTTGTTGATGCAATCACTTAATGCTGCTGCGTTGAGCGCGCGAAAAGGTGTCTTGTCATCATTATTATTATTGTTTACTTTTTCTGTTTCTTTTATTCATTTTTCTTTTTAATTCAAATTTATGCTTTTTCTATTATGTCTTTAAGATATGTTAGAGACAATAGTTTAAATCTTAAGATTTGGGAGAGTATATCATTTTTGGTGCACGATTCTTGGAAAAGTGGTAGCAATCTGCCGAGATCTTGCAGGATTGATTCGGTTACTCACAGCAGTCCTCCAATGTGTTGATGATCAATTCTTACCCCCTTATCTACTTCAATTATGTTTAAGGTACAGTGGCGAATCCAGAATTCGGGTCTGGGGGGGGGGGGCCGGGTCATAAAAATTTTGTATCGTCGTGACGAATGTCCAACCTCGTGGTTTATGTAAACCAAAACACTTGGACTTTACAGACTTTACTCACCTGACAATAAGATTCATAAAGAACAGTACAATACTTTCGATAATTTAATAAAAAATACAATGAAACAACTAGCCAAAAAATGTCTTCGACCGCGTCATCGCTACAAGTGGAATGACTATAAAAGTGGGAAAGCTTTCGAGCCTCTCAAAAACCAGGAAGAAGTGTTTTCACGTTTTTTTTTTTTAAAGGAAATTAAGAACAAACAGTTGTAGTGATTTTAAATAAAATCAAGAATTCTGATTTAGCTCGGGGGGGGGGCTGCAGCTCGATAGCCACCCCTCTGGATTCGCCACTGTTGAGGTAATTTGATTTCCCGAAACGAGTTTAAAAAGACTTTTTACAACGAAAGCTCGCTGTCTTTTGCAATAAATATTCTAATTCAAAATCTTTCTAGAGTGGCACGCCGTGTTTGGATTTGAGACTGAAAGCAGAAGTGGGCACCGCGTTAATAATTCCGACGGTCTCTCCCAGAGAGCCACACCTTTCATTCCTTCCCTTCTCACGGCGGCCATTTATCAGCGCCTTCTGGGTCAGGGGTCGGGCAGCTCCGGTAGTCCCACTCTCACTCTACTTTGTTTCAATGCGCTCATTACTGCGGAGCCAGGAAAATCGGCCGTTTACTCACTTGCCTTCCACTGAACGGAACCGCCTCTTTCCTGTTCGCCGAATCCGAAGACCCCAGAACTTGGTTCTGAAATAGATGTTAGATTTGCAGCCTTCGGTTTCTTATCCTAAAAGGGAGTGATTTGACATTAATGATAACAATGTTTGATTACAAATCGTGTTTCGGAGTTTAAAAGCGCATTCCCTCCTCCGAGGGAGCAACGCTGAAACTGCGAATTCCAATCACGGACTCTTGGGGAACTGTAAATGACCATCCATTTCGACAGCTGTCGGTTTTTTTCGTTCTTCCCGAACGAAAGGAGTGTTCGTCTCTGCCTTTTAAATTGAACTGAGTTGACTGAACAAAGACATTTATGAGCTTAATACCTTGTTCTTCGAGTAATGTATGAAATTGTAAGCTCGCGTGTGTGTCATCTAGAAGCTGCAGAAATTAGGTGGCTCTTGCATTAACCTTGCTCTTCGCGTTTCAATTCATTTAGAAGATTTTATTTCTTCTCTTCAAGTTAATTAATCTGTTATGGAATACTGTTTTATTTATATTTCAACTCCAGTTTTACTTTTCGCATTTTGTTTGAAGGCTTATATTTTCGAAAGCAAGTGGGATTCCCCTCATTTAACTTTATAACTCTTAGAATCTTGATATTTTGGCCGCGAAATATTATTTGATAGCGAAGTTAGCCTCGATACCAATAAAAGGATGCTAAACTAATTCATACTGAATTGTGAAATGGGTGATTTCAGAAT
The DNA here is from genome assembly GCA_013235015.1 of Araneus ventricosus. NCBI lineage: Eukaryota > Metazoa > Arthropoda > Arachnida > Araneae > Araneidae > Araneus > Araneus ventricosus. The sequence goes on along the minus strand of BGPR01000981.1, from coordinate 228,404 downwards.
TCAATATCATTTGTTTCTGTAAAAATCGAGGGAATCCGTGAATTCATTCTCAAATTAGTCTATCCATTGGAAATTTGTTTCTTACCAGAATAATGGCAAATTTTAACAATTTATCGTTAGGACTTGGGAAGTATTGAATTTAAATAATTTTCCGATTTACTTAATTACTTATTCATACGCTGGGCAAGGAGTTTAATAACTTCTTTAATCCATACCCACCTTCAATTATCTTCGATTAAAAGTGAGTTACAAGTATATAGAGAGAAATTACTGTAATCTTAACAAAAATACCCTCGTGATTTCGGCAAATGTCGACTTTTCGGTTCTTTCTGGGTTTGAAAAAAAATCAAATCGATTTTTTTAAATGTTTAACTATTTGACCGTCCGTGTTTATCGAGTTTATGAACATACTAACTAAAAAAAACCCCATCGAGCTAGATGGGTGCAATTTGTATTGCGGTCCTTACATTAAAACTGAAATTTATTATGAAATTTTGTATTAAATCCATCAGCGGGAAAGAGATGTTTTATCTATGCACATACTCAAATTTCGACGCTGTTTCGGAAAATTACCTGAAAACGAACCATTTTTATATATACAAGAAAAAAATGCATGTTGCCATTCACGGGGAATAAAAATATTATATAGATTTTTAATCATTGCATTGATTTACTAGCGCGTTGCCACTAGCATGGAAGAAAGTTATTATATGCGTTTTATATATTGTACTTATTTACGAAAATATTATATAGTATTTTAACTATAGCACTTATTTCAGTGAAAATATTAATTGAATTTACTATATTAATTGCGATTAATTTTAGCCCTTGTTTCAAATAAATACTTCTTAAAATGTGAGAATATTTATTTTTCTTTGCTTTCTTGCCTGCATCCTTCTTTTTTTTTTTACTTCTGTTTGAACATCGTTGTACTCTTAATTCACTTCAAAATGTGCATTTTCATTCGTTCTTACGAAAGTATTATATATGAAAGCAGTGGCGAATCCTGGGGGGGCTATCGGGCTGCAGCCCCCCCCCCAGAGCTAAACCAAAATTCTTGATTTTATTTAAAATCACTACAACTGTTTGTTCTTAATTTTAATTAAAAATAATAATAAAATCGTGACAACATTGCTGTCTGGCTTGCCAGGCACGAAAATTTTCCTACTTTTCTAGACATCCCACTTGTACTTGTAGCGTTCGTGTACTTGCAGCCTTGATGCGGTCGAAAACATTTTTTGGCTAGTTATTTCATTGTATTTTTTATTAAATTATCGGAAGTTTTGTATTGTTCTTTATGATTCTTATTGTCAGGTGAGGAAAGTCTGTAAAGTTAAAGTGTTTTGGTTTACATAAGCCATGAGGTTTGACATTCGTCACTACGATACAAAATTTTTATGACCTCAGCCCCCCCCCCCAGACCTGAATCATGGATTCGCCACTGTATGAAAGTATTGGTAAAAAGTATTGTTTTAATTTATTGTATTTACATGCAAAGGCAGGCTTTGCTCGGGGCTCGTCTTTTCCAGTCGAATGTCTGTAACTTGCTTCAAAGAAAGAGAGCAAGTCGCAACACGTGAATAGTTGGCAGCTAAAGTACACAGCACGTAAATCAAAAGCTTTTGTAGTGTTCTGCGTTTGTTTCTACAATCTTTGTTATTGTTAAAGCCCGAAAACAAAATGTATCCTCCTGCGTATTTTTTCCTACGAACATTCTAGAATCGGCGTAAAAATTATGATAATTCTTCATTGTCGTTCCTCTTGTGCGCGCACATTCACATTTGTACTTGAATCTTACATTGCCTTAGTACATAGTGATACGTGGAGAAAGTTACGGGAAAACTCGGACAGTTTTAGGCTCTTTGTCCATCTTTGTAATTTAACCATCTTTTGGAATCGATTACTTTATTTTCTACGACGACCATTCGGTAAGCTAAATCTTAAAGGAGAAATGTTTTGTGTTTAATTTAGCACTAACGACAAAAGTTAACTGAAATAAGTTTTCTTCTATCTCGGAAGGCATTTTTTTCTTTTTGTTTGACATTATGGAAATGTCGCTGGAAGGAATACACTAGTTCAGGAGACGAGTGAGAGTATTATAGGACGAGGGGGTGGCAGAAATTGAATGGCACGACAGAGGCTTCGCCACGAGAACCGGGCCTCTTTTTATGGAAGTTTGTGAAAAAGTCGAAAGGAGACTGCTGCCGATTTTTTTAATATCAGAAATATTATAAAATCACGATTTCCAAATGTTTAAATAGAGTTATTAGATTCTTATGAATTTGAATCCGGGATGTTCTGGATGTCGGAGTGTGGTTTGGGGGGTGAGATAGTTAAACCTGGACTGTGTTGTGTAATCAGGAACGTTCGGTTACTTTAATTTAGAAGAATGAATTCTAAACATACAGTCCTGCTCAAAAAATAAGCAACAAACACGAAAAGACGCGGTGTACGTGCAAAACGGTGAATTAAAACGCACAATTTACGTGTGAGGTAGAGGTTGCAGCGCCGAATGCAAATTGGCCACCAAAATTAGCATAAAACCCAATCCCGCGGTCGCCTTAAAAACGGGCTCGCCGGACCTGTGCTTCAGTTCGCAAGCAGCTATAGTTCCGCGGAATCCGAGATAGCCGAAGCGGAAAGCACGAGTAGAAGAAACCATTTGCACGATGAGATGGAGGGCTGTCGGTATGTTGCAAGCTGATGCAAGACAATCTGCTGTTGTCAGAGAGCTGAATATGCATCGTAGAGTCATCCATAGGCTGTGGAACCATTACCAAAGGGATCAAAACGCCAGAAGACGTGGGTCTGGATGCCGTAGAATCACCACAACGGCAGACGATCGCAACATGTTGCAATGTGCCAGACGCCGGAGGACACTAACAGCGCGACAGCTGGCTTTGCAGCTCTCTGATGCTGCAGGAAGGCCCATATCCCGCCAAACTGTGTCGCGTAGACTGCATAAAGGACTGTTCGCACGACGACCTGTTGTTTGTGTGCGTTTGTTCACAGCGCACGTTAGAGCGGGGATGGGTGTGAACGTCGTAGTTGAACACCAGAGCAGTGGGGCCACGTACTCTTTACGGATGAGTCTCGATTTAACATCCAGAACGATTCGCTAAGGGCAGTGATATGGCGAGAGCCAGGGACACGCTATCGGGCGCCAAAGAGACCATTACAGAGGTGGCGGGTTACTTGACTGGGCAGGGATAGCATCTAACGGCCGAACCGACCTCTACATGTTCGCTGGGGGTTCCGTCACAGCTGTCCGATATCGCGATGAAATCCTACGCCCTCTTGTGCGGCCTTTTATCGCTGCAATGGGTACCAACGCGATATTTATGGACGATAACGCCCGCCCACATAAAGCACGATTGGTGCGGTGTTATCTGGAGAGTGAAACCATTCCACAGATGGCGTGGCCTGCTAGATCACCGGCCCTGAATCCCATAGAGCATGTGTGGGACATGTTGGGAAGACGGAGTGCATCATACCCGTTATTAGCGTGTGGTTCCAATTGCACAATCTGCCTACCAATTTGGTCTGTCGAGCCGCGACGGCCGTAATATATGTGTTTCTGTTTGTCTTTGCTTTATTGTTTGATATGTGGTTTAGTAATGCTACACCTACCTCGTGTACAACTTTCACGCATATCCATTTAATAGTTTTTGTTTTATTCGGAGTTTTCCCTTTGTTGCTTATTTTTTGAGCGGGAGTGTAGTTATATATCAACAAGTGCGATAGTTTTGTTGATTTGATCTATTTGGAATAGCAACCCTTCCTCAGCCATGCTGTATCAATTGAATGATAATAATAAACTGAACTTAATTTGTTTCGAAATTGCTTGTTCGACTCTGGGGGAAGGGCCACCTTCTATAGGTAAGAAGGGGTGTCCCAATCTCTCTGTCTCCAGTGATTTTCTGTTTGTGGTAAATGCGGGTATGGTAGTCTCTGGTTGCCCTACCAGTCTTTGTCGGATTAAATTTTCAAGATTTTCTACCTTCTAAATCTATCGTTACAGGCTGATAGGGAGGTTATTATGTTGTTTTACGTGTTATGTCTTGAATTATGCTTTCTACTTAGGATTGCTAACTACATCTGCAATTTTCTATCCTGTTTCCTAACCCCAATTATGAGATTAGTTGGAATTTTACTTTTGAGTTTAGTTCTTAACAACGCCATGCACGAGTGGCCCATGAGATACGCATGTTTCCCTTATGTTTAGTACTCATTGAACAGGGGGAAAATTGGGTCTATTGCAGATTTCTATTGACTTCCTATACGATGCCATTTTGTATCCATTACGCCGCTTTGGACTTTCCAATCCAAACGGTGTGTTTTTTCGGCATATTTATTAAAATGGCGAGGAATGTCAAGAGCGATGAAGTTCATTTCCATTTTTATGGGTTCGACAATAAATACAATTGCAGATATCGAGGCTTAGAAACCCTACTTCGATTGCAACAGAGACAAACTATACCCATATTTATATATAATATGGGTATAGTTTGTATTATATGGCCATATATTATATATATATATATATAGCAGTTTGCAGTTGATAATATGTAGTATTACATCATTATTTAAATGTTAATATAAAATTAAAATAGGTAATATAAGGTTCTTAAAAAATATAAATCTGTAGTTTAATTATTAATGATGATTTAATACAGTATATATAACTTATTTTAGTTATAATATTTTCACAATAAATGCGGAACTGTAATAAGTATTTAGCTTTTGGCAATTTTTGCTATGACTTTGAAGCAGTAAGCATTTAGTTAATTTTCTCGCTCTTTTCTTAATATATTTTGGAGATTTACTCCTATATTTGTTTTTTTCCAACAATTGGCCCTCACAGAAGGTTGACGTCTATAAATTTCGAAATAATGTGACATAATGGATTCCTCAGGTCGATTGGCATTTGATTGTTGGAATTCCATATCTGGATTGGCTTTTTCATAGCTAATAATATTAAAAACTATTACTTTCTGTATTTCATTGTGTGAATAATATTTAGTTAAATAGTTTATTATATTTAATTTTGAAAGATGATTTAATAGGTGTATATGATGAAAATGTTAGAGTTTTAATGGTTTATATATATATATACTACAGTCCAAAATTAATGGTTTTGTGTGTCAGTACCACAAGTAATGTACTTGTGGTGCTGACAAGTTCGGAATTTTGGGCCGTTTTTCTTCGAAGAACATGACGCCACAGTAATCGTTAATTGAGCTTTCTACGGAAACATGTTTCAAAACCTTTCCGAGTCAAAACATCGGAAATCAAGATTCAACAGGGAGAATATGCGTTTTCGACAAGATACAACCACTGTTCATACTGTCGGAGCTTTCATAAATGTTTGTCGAGCTAAAATCTCAATCGGGCTATTTCTCGCTTTGTTTGATTTTTATATTTGGGGTCGTGTCTAGAATGCAAGAGATTAAGCTCGCATACACGAAGAATCAAAGAAATCGGCAAAGAAAAATTGGAAAGAATGGAATCAAACTTTCGAAAACGGCTCCAAAATGGGTGCTAATGAAAACGACCACGACTTGGAAAGACCAATGTTTTCCTCACTTAGGTATATGAAAATAGGATGCAGTATTTGTTATTTGTAATAATTCTTTCTTACACAAAACTTTAATGGAGTAATGATTTTTAAAAAAAGCGTTCGTTTCTTCATTGTGTTAGTCGTAGTGGAGGGTGATCTGTTGAAGAGAAAATGGAAATCTCGGATTCCTCTGCTGTTCCTCCGTGATGTCGCGTTTAAATTAAGTTAAAGTTGCGTTTGACCCAATCTGGGTCATGTGATTAGCCAAAATCTGGTTTTAAGATGCAGAATTTTCAGTAAAATAGAGACCTTTTTAAGGAAATCGTGAACTGTATTTTTGCTTAAATATTCCTCAAAGTCCCCATCTGAACTGCGGTAATGTTTTGAAACCATTTTGTTTTATCTAATGGAAATAATACTTATGTGGTATGCAACCCATCCCTCTATGTGCTATTAATAATAGCCCACTTTTCATCCTAACTGTTATTTAAACAGCAATCTTATTCAAACGAAGAAAATTGTTGCTGCATTTATTGAATTGTTTAATGTGGGAAGTCTATGAAATAGTTCTTGATTTTTCTTCTCTTGAAGCATAGGCAGAACTTGTGATATTTTTACAGCTATTAATTTGAAATTATAGATAATTCTATCTTCGATAGATATTGACGTTGATTGTCAAGACGTTTCCTCTATTAATTGCTTAGGAAAGCCATATTAAAATATGCAAAACAGTAAATAAATCAAGAGGCCCTCGCCACACCCTTTGACCGGTTATCTATCTATTCTCTTTCCTTATGCATGGTTTAACAGAAATGAGAACCCTTCACTCATTGTCAAATTCTGTAAGACAAGTAAATTTGAAACGTTCAAGTACGAATTGTTTGCAATAAAAAATTATATGTGCTCCAGAAAGTACCAGATGTACAAAAAAAAAAATGCCGAATCGTTCCTTTAAAGAAATTTATTCTTCAAATGAAACTTCGAAAAGAAATAATCCAAATCAACTTAATTATTCTTTCTTGTTGCTTAAAAAATCAAACAGTTTACAATATAAGTCAACTAATATCCTGTTTGGCTACTTTAAACTGTTCCCTAAAAACATACTTTCCTTTAAAAATGCGCAGCAAAACCATATACTTACTTTCCTTTAAAAATATTCTTTATTTTATTGACGGTCACCGGGAATCTTAGTTTCAATAACTGATCATATTTCATAATGAGTTGTTAATAATTGTCATCAAAGTTGTAATTTAAACTGTTGTAGTTAGTTAAACTTAAAACCGCAAACAAATGAAATGGTATGTTTTATTAATTACATGAACGATTTTAACCTTTAAACAGTTAGTAGCAGAAACTAAGAATTTCGAATTTTTATTTTGAAAAGTAAATATAAAATATCCTAATTTTAGATATATTAAGTAGCAATACGTCAAAACTTTATTTGTGAATTAATTTAAAAAGAAAAGCAATAAAAAGGAAAATTAAAAATAGTAATGCATTCTTTAAAAAGAATTGCATTTTTGACAGCTGACTAGCATTCTTAATCGTATTTTGTAAACTGAATATCATAATCTCCCTGTGTCTTAAACTGAATATTTGTGTTCGTTATTTTTTGGAAACAATCTTTCGACATTTGAAGCTCAACCGGTGGAAAACGGTTAATAAAACAGTTGATGGTTTGTAATGATTGAATGGCAGAAAAGCAAATATTGGCTATCTTGCGGCAACTAATTATGAAACAGAAGAGCAGATTAATCTAGCGTTACTATCAAGATAAGGAAACTTGAGTTCATCTTTACATTGTTATATATCCAGTATAATACTCTGTACATAATCCTTTGATGTTCTGAAGTAGTTTTTTGGTTATATATATATAGAGAGAAAGATATATAGATTTGGTTTACTATAAAATATTTGATCCATCTGGGAAAAAACTATTTTCTATATAAAGTAAAAAAAAGTAACTATTAATATTAAAGGAATTTTATTCTTATTTTCATCAAGTTACTAAATTATGTAGTTTGATATCTAAATAATGAATTCAGAAATGTATAGCTAAATCTATGACTTTTATGGATTATTCTTTAGGCTCACATTTTAAAATTTGAAATTGAATTGCTTAATTTTTACTTTCTCGTATACGAAGTATATAAAGAGAAAGTATTATAATCGTCAAAAAATCCGAACTCGAGATTTTGACGAATCTCCACGTTTTAGACCTCCCCGAGTCCGAAAAACACAATTTTGGAATTCATGTCTGTCTGTGAGAACGATAACTCGAAAACTATTAGAGCTACGGGGATGAAATTTGGTATGTGATATAATTTGTAGGTTTCTGTCAAATTTTGGACAAAATTCGTCAACGGGGAGTCTGTATGTTCGAAGTCATGCGAACACTATAACTCAAACACTTGAATAGCTAGATGGATAAAATTTGGTACACAGTTTTATCGTCATGAATGTAGGTCCGTATAAAATTTTGGGCCAAATCCGTCAACAGGCTGACTGTCTGTCGGTCTGTATAATCGCATACTTTTTTCCTTCTCCATGCGCATGTGTACTGTAGCAGTCTCTGGTAGCAATGCCTGTGCACGCGGTAGGATTACACAACTTTGTCCTTGAGACGGTAAGAGTAGAAAATCGGTTCGCGTTTAATCGCACGCATCTCTGAATTTGATTCTTTACGTAAATATTTTAGAATCACTTTAATCTACAACGAGAAACCTTCTGATAGTCACTGGATTCTGGATTATAGTAGGTTCGAATTTTTTTTTATCCACGCGGGAGGAAGGGAAACGGCACCTTTTTGGAAAGTATACGAGAAAGTTTAGGGGAGACCACTCCCGCTGGTTTTAATTCGAAATTCTATTGATAGGTATCTATTGTTTCACAAATGTTGGGCTCTCTGCGAATAAAATTCAGCTGGTTAAATGTAATTAATATCTCGGGAACGGATTCACGTTAAACTTAATTTTTGATGTAAATGCCCTAGAGCATAATAGAGAATAAATAAGTTTTTAATTACTCTGACAATTCTTTGGATTACATTCAAGCTGACATGTCTTCTTTTTTCAAAAACATTTTGCTGTTTTGTAATTGCAAATTTAACCAAAAAATAACGATTCGTGAAGATTCCTTCCGAGACGCCTTCTTTTCTTGCCTCTTTCAAAGATGCTCTCCAGACACTGAAGCAGTTACTCAACAAGTGGAAGGTTGAAAAAACGCGCTTTTATGAAGTTGCACCCACACACGAATTAAGGAACTTTTTTCTTCTGACAGATGACACGTTGTATGTTTCTGGATAAAAGGCTCTTGATGAATCCAGGCTTCAAGAGAGAGAAGACGAATAGCTTCTTTTTTCTTCAGTGTAGCTCAGGAAAAAAAAATGTTGTTGCAAAAGGCATAGATGTTACCTGGCTGCATTTCTTCTCTTAATTAGATCAAGCTTATTTGAGAAGATGGTTACACCCACTATTTCAGTAAAAATTTAGGATCGTTGAAAACATTAACCCTTAAATGCCCGCTTTTTAAAAAATTGATTTAAAAATGTTTTTCGACTTTCATTTCTTGAATAAAACGTGGGAAAATACTTTAAAAAATCCTATTTTGTTTTAAATATGGTTTACAATTAAATAACGGTTTGTTACCAACTGACAACACTGGGCTTTATTTCAGAAAAAAAAATTCCTTGATAAAATTCTATAATAAACTCGGATGGATTTTGATAACTTACTAGCTGTGTGGCCCGGCGTTGCACGGGCTATCACGAATAATAGGATATTCCCGGGCGGAGAGAAGTGAGGTCACGTGAGACCTTGGGATCCATATATTTTCATATGCCCCGCCTCCGTTTTTCTCTACAATCAACAAATATTGTCACTTACTTTCCCTAACAAACGTTACGAAATTAAACACTTTAATACAAAAAAAAGAAAGAAAAAAAGGATTTTTCCCATTGTTAATAAATCCAAACACAGTAGCTCGCTCAAAAAGAAATACCAACTTCCGTTAAATAAAAAAAAAAATGCAACACCGGATGCGAAAATTAATAATAGGGGAAAAAAAGAATCCGCCGTGAATGAATTCACCATGCTGCCAATAGATTGCAGCACGTCAATTCATTCATTTTGACGTTCTTAATTCATATCTTTTTCACTAATTACAATTTCGGAATTTAAATAGCCGGAATGGATTCCTTGGATTATTTTCCATCTTTTGGTACTTACGGCTAGTTTCAGGATTCAGTGGTTCGTGAGAAGATAGAAGGACATAGATACATAGGTTTGTTTACCTTCGAATTTTAATAGGATAGATAATACGGATAGGGAATTTCCTTCAACATTGTATAATAAAATATGGTATTCTCGAGCGTACAAATGAAGCGAAAAAAATGCAGCCTCAAGTGAAAAGCATCATTTATTTTTTCGTCAGCACCCAGGCTGCCATCTAAATGTTGCAAATTGATTTAATAACATTTTCAGTATGCATCCTATTGGCAACGACAAGCATTAGAGCTTCAGTCTTATTCTCAAGATTTTAGAAGACAAAATTGGGCATGTTGGTTAAAGACAACACTGGGCATTGAAGGGTTAATGTGATTGAGACTATGACAATATGTGCTACTCGGAACATGTTATTTTATTGAGCACAGAAATATGCTTTTCCTCTATTCTGTTGAAACTTCGTTTAAGGAGAAAAAATTAAATACAGTAGAGTCTCCCTACAACGAAGTCTCCCTCCAGCGAATTTCTCCCTATAACGAAGTTTTTAATCGCAATGTTAAATAACATTCAAAATATTCTCCATATAACGAAGTGGTTGTCTCCCTATAACGAATTTTTTCAGACCTTTATCTTTTCGATTTTTGTCATTTTTGAAGCCAGTTGCTAATTTTTGTGCTAACAAATCGCTCACACGTGTCTGTTTCTGGAACCACTCGCATTGTTCATTCCAGCGATAACACATAACAATAGAATGCTATGTGAAAGGTAATCCATTTGTGGGGACGTGGGTTTCTACAGAGGGAGCAACATTTCTAAGGGTCAAGATTCCAAGAATCGGGGTGGAGTGGGGGTGGAAACAGCAAATGGATGTGACAATACGCATTTTATGTTTATCCGTACTAGTACACCTTATTCTCTAAATTGGTGAATTGTCTTCACTTTTGAGCATTTTATTTACACAATAAAAATCAGTATAATTTTAACAAATTTATAATAAATATTACTTCATTTTTAATTGAAAGTCACAATTAAACATTTTTGAACTTATCGCACATACTAAAAGGTTTGTAACATTTACTTAAATAACTGCAAAAATCTCTAATCTCCGTATAACGAAATTTTCTCTATAGCGAATTTTTCAATTGGAACCAAGCGATTTCGCTATAGGGAGATTCCACTGTATTTACATTTAACTTGTGTATCGGATTGTTATTTTAGGTTTAGTTTTTCATTAAATATTAAATTTTTGTAATATAAAATAACAAACTGCTCGTTTGAAACTGAAAATTAAGAATTAAGTTGGATTCACGATTTCAAAAGCCCGCATTTGATAAAGGTTGAAATTCATAAATGCTTCCGAAAAGTTCCTCACTGGAAATACCATTAGGAACAACAACCAAAAATACCCCCAGTCGTTATATGTAAAAATATACGTTGAAATCTGATGTGCGAAATATATTAATCAAATACATTATACCGGGCTTAATTTGAATTCTACGTTGTAATATGTGTTTGCATCATTCTTTTTAGAATTTCTTCCATCTCAAATGAAATGTTGTTAAAATTTTAGAATTTTATTATGTATATTATTTCAAAGCTAAAAATTGCATACAATTTTATGTATTTTTAGTCCACTTTCTTATGAAAATACTAAATAAATTATCTGCGTATGATTGTTGTGGATATGGAATGAATTTTTAAAAACATTTTGGTAATAAAACTGGCATAAAGGAATTAGAAATATTTTGAAGTTGACTGGTCTGTCTATTTTGTCTGGACTATTTTGACTCGGTAAAAATAGTCCAGATGAGTTTCCAAAATTATTGCTGGATAGCATTAAAATTACAAAACGAAAAAAATATCAGCATAAACAGTAAACGTTAATGTAATAGTTTTGGCTTTCAAAATTTTATCCGTTTAAAAAAAATTACGGGCTAAAAGTAGTTGCGAAGTTTTAGTTTATGATGTTTAATTTGATTTCTTTCTCTTTATCACATGATTAGCCAAGCGGGGATAAGCTGCCTTAGACAGACAAGAAGACGGAATCTCCCTAGTATATCTGTAAAAATCTATGAATAAATTAACATTCGTAAAATTATTAGTCTTTGCTCACAATAAATTATGATTTTTTTGGTTAAATTTTGTGAAATTAATTTTTTCAATCCTTATGATAATTATGAGTCTTCCAGAGATAAAGTTGGGGGAAAGCATAAAAATGTATTCATTTAAGCATATTTCAGTTGATAGCAAATAGACATGTCATTTCGGATCTCTTGAATAGCACTTCTTCCCCAATCCTGAAGCCACAAAAGTCGAAGTCTCCCTTTAATGTGAGAAAATTTCTTTTTCCCTTTCAAATGACATAAAGTAATATAAAAAATTGTTCAAACTTGTTAGAAATGAAAAATTCGTTATGAAAAATAAAGTTACTATGATCTTTCTTTGGGATTGTTTAAGCGATTTTTGAGGTTGTAAAAAATGGATACTGGTGATAGTAAATTCTTTCTGCTTTTCTCCATACGATGAATCCTCATAATACTTTTTTGTGACCTCTGAACCCTTAATAAAGTCGGCGATGATTTAATATTCGAATCTGATCGAAATCACTTAGTTATAAACGGGGCCGGTGAACCTAGGCGATCACAACATTGGAGTGCTTTTCCATCAAATGAAACATCGAACTTCCGACCTTCATAATATATATTAAATAGCAATATGTATTTAACTACAACTGTAAATATTCATAATTATGTTAGTGAATTATTAATGTTTAAAACAAAAGTTAATGAATATTCCTGAAAATTGCTTTTACTTTTAGCGTAAGTTGAATAATGCTTCGATAATTTAAAGAAAATAATAAATTTCTTTATCAAATTTATTTATGCCTTGGCCATGCATACGAATATATATAAGTATGTGTTGGAAAGGAGCGCGTTAATTTTTCTTTGCCTAGGGTAGCCAGATACCTTGCGCAGGGACCTGATCATAAAATCTATAAAGCGAATCACCGAAATTCGTATTTTTTGTTTTATTGTTCTTTTAGTAAAGCGATTCGTTTTATAAAAGCAATAAATTTGTTTCTAATTAGCCTGCACAGGTTGTATTTTAATATAAAATGGAATAGAGTATTTAAATTACATTAAATATTGAATTAAATATTTAAAATAATTGTAGAGATCTGCAATTTTTTTCATGGTTAAGCCTCCAAGATTAAACATTTTTAACATTTTCTTAACCTAACGCCCGAAAAAAGTATTTACTCTGTAGTAATTATGAGCAAACAAGTGTAAATATTCTAGGAAAATCGAAACAATGCGCTATATGGGAGGCTGATAAGTTTGTACTAAATACTTTTTGCTTGTTAGAATCCAAGATAGAATTAATCGAATAGATGAAATATCTAATTTCTGTACAAAATATTATAAGTGGAATGAAATCATTAAATGTAAATTTAAGTGAAATTATTATACGTAACCATATAAAATAGTTTATTTTTGTGTGCTTTGATTTTTTTAATACTCGTGCCAATTTGCACTTTTAATAATTTTATGGCACTTCTCTGTACTTGAATATTACAGTTTGGTTTGAAAAATTAATAGCTTAATAAATTATTACTTTAATGCTGCGCAAAGGGGAAAAAATCTACATTTTTTTCCTTTACAGAAACCCAGCAGATGACAGTTAATTTCATCTTTGTGAACTCTATTAAAAAGTAATTAACAATGCTTTCCGTTAGTTTTCTGCAGCAATTAATTGCGTCTAGATATCTAATTTCGAAATCAAGAGCTGAAATCTTCAATCAAATCAAATAATAAAAATAATAATGCGTGACGAATTACAAGGGATCAATCTTCTCTGAAGTGCCTTACACGGGAACATATGGCGCTGTCACCCAGAAGCATCTATAATATCCCCCCCCCCTCCTTCCGATCAAAATTAGCCCTATTTCTTCAGGTAACAAACAAGCAGGAATGTTTTACATGACCTTACGGTGTAGGCAGGGGTTTTCTTTCTCAATTTTGGATGAGTAATGGCTCGCAATTATTCTTGTACGTAGCGTTCGGTTACGTATTTGCTGTTGTAACCAGCTTTTTAATTAACTTCGGTTCGTTTATCACTACAACTGGCTTTCTTCTTTCTTTCTTTTTTCAAAAAATACTGCAGAGTTTTTTGGACACTGTGTTTATTACTTTGAGATAGATAAACACATGCCATAGGACGTCAAGTGTACAATAAATTTTAAGTTTTATGGACCTGATTTTATCAGTTGAATATTGCAGGTACAGAAGTAATGCTTAGGCGGAATATATTTTTTACAGTCTGCTTCACCTACGAAGAAAATTATCGACATCGCTCTGAACGACGTTGAATATATTATGTACGGGTCGCATATATGTTAATTTCTTGTTCGTAAGTAGTTAACTGGAATTGCCAACTTTTTTTTATTCGTCAATAGTTTAAAATTTTAAGTATAACTCGAGAATCCGTATTCTATTGTGCTATGTCAGCAGTGTAATTTTTTAACATTACAATTAATTTTACAGTGAAGACAGAAATAACTACTTCAGTTATTTTAGAATAAATAATATACATTACAGGTTCCCACGCTCCGCGAAAACTCCTTGAATTTCATTTGCCTTACTCAGGGCCCTGGAAAAGTACTTAATTTTTCGTTCGGTCCTTGAAAAATAAGCAAGATGTCCATCCTATATTTTGGGACAGAAGAAAACCATTTTATTGATTTGATTTTGTCTTGACAATTCTATCACAAAAAAAAGTGTTTGTTTGGGAAATCTGTCAATCTCATCGATCTTTTTCTCGCTTCGTATGATAAAGGACGAAGCAATTTGACAATGTAGAAAAAAAAGCTTTTGAGGGTACTTCTCCTGTCAGATAACAGTCCTGCAATTATCCTAATGTATTTTAAAGTAATTGACATATTTGAACAAATTTTGTTTAAATACCAATGACCGATTTTCTCTGCGGTAATCTGTTTTCAAAATGTATACTATTTAATCTCGTAAAGCCTGGGAGGTTTGTGTTCATGTGACCACAGTAACTCAAATTTAAATAGCTAGGTGGATGAAAATATGGTACTGGTTATGTAACTAGGGTGAGAATCCGTTCCATTTCCTTATTTCAAAAATAAAAATTTAAATGGTTAAATTTGATTTAAATTTATCATTTTGCATCTTTGTGTTTTAAAATATGTAATTTTAGGGTCCTTGAATTTTCTTAAAAGGTCGCTTAAAGTCCTGGAAAAGTTCTTGAATTTTTTCCTCTCAATAAGGTGGGAACTCTGCATTGAAATTCGCACCCCTGCAAATTCTTCTGTAATAGATTGACTTTAAAGTCCATTAGTGTTTTAAATCAAAGTGTTAAGTTGAAATTCCAGCGATGTAAGCGTGTGTAGGAATTTTTTAATGTAAAAAATAGCTTTGATGTTTATCAAGGTATTTTTTTGAACTATTCACTTCGATGTTTGCTTTTTTTAATACTTGGTGTGTCTGTGTCAAGAATGCTTTGTTTCTACTGTGAATTTCAGATTAAAAAATTCCCGTATTTTTATATTTATTAAAATTTCTCTATATTTATGATGTGAATTTTATTAGTTTCGCATTTACTAAAAATTGTAAAATTGTAAGGATGTTTAGCGTTTTCTCTGTGTTTGCGATGCGTTCTTTTAACGCATCAATTACACAATAAACTCTACTTTCTCTCATATGATGCCGTAACTGTTAACGATGGCGAAAACTGGACATTTAGTGTAGGTTTCCCTTTCGCATGAAGTTAGAAAGCAGCTTAAAATAGTTGTTTCACTATAATTTTTGTTTTATGCAGTTAAGTAATTGCTGGATTCGTTTTTAAAAAAGATCGCTCAGAGGGGTGCTAAGTGATGGCTGTACGTGGAAATATAATATTGGAGTTCCACAGGGCTCCAGATAATTAATAATGAGAATGTTTACTTACAAGCGTACGCGAGATGATATCGCTCTTCTGATGAAGGCTACTGCTTCGTATCATTTCAAGGAAATGAGTAGAGCATTCATTTTAGATTTGAAAGTGGGCTCAAAATTTTGCTTGCGCTTCAATCCCAATAGGACGAAATATTATGTAAAAGCAAAAGGAGATCGCATCTTCCAGGCTTATATTTATACGAAAATCTAATAGTATATGGACAAAATCTAAAATATTTAGGTCTGATTTTAGTAAAATTTGTCATTTATACCACCTAAATCTATTCAATCTAAAATTTGTAATATCGCAAAGAAAGTTCGAAGGATTGCTCGAGCAACTTGGGGGGGCCTCGAAAAGAAGTATAGTAAAAAGCCACATTTGGTTGCAACAGGAAAGATTTTGACGTGTGGTAGAGATTTGGTATCGGATAAAGTTGATTTAACAATAAATTACCTGCAGCGGTCGCCACTGCTATCCATTAATACTCTCCATGTTCTGAGTGGATTTTGTCCACCTCTTGACCAAGATCCAGAACTGATGTTGTGATTGTAACATATTAAATGTAATTAAAATTCTCGTGATATTGGTGATCTTCAGGTTTTGATTTGTGACGGCCAGAAAGCCATTGGAGGTGGTCAGAATCGGTTGGTCATTATTTGATGAGAGCCAAACCTTTGGAAACGTTATATATACAGATGGCTCGACAATCCAGAACAGAGTTGGGCGTGCCTTCGTTTCCGAGCAAATGATGAGATTTACTCAAATTATTTCGACCGTCTGATGAGGCGGCAGCCTTTATGGCTGAGCTTGTGGCAATTCGGCAATTGTATTACTGCTATTACTGCTAATTGTATTACTGGAAGACAACTGAAGCAAGCGAAAATAACTCCCGATCTGCTCTTGCGTCCTTGGTGGCTTCGGCGCTTGAGAGATGAGTCATATTAATGAAATCGAGGATAACATTCAGGGGACATCCAGTTAATTTGGATAAGGGCTCATTAGTCAAGCACGCTCGTTTGCTTCAATTTGATTGGCAGATGGCCTCGACTGTGAAGCATGTGGATTTTCCTTTTTGTCAGCTTCGAGAATCCAAATTAAAAATGCCACTCAAGAACAGAATTCTGGAGGCATGTAGGCACAGATGAGTCAAGTGGTTGAAAGCTAAGAGGACCTATTCGTTGCTAGGCAAAGTGGAATATAAGCGAGGGGTGTGGTGATTTCTCCTTGAATCGAATTTAATTATTTAGTTAGCACTTATCTGGCATATTATTAGTTGGTTAAATTTTTCATCATTTTTATTTTATATTAAATAAAAAAATACCGGTAACATCAGAGAAATACAGAAAAGGTCGATTCGTGCTCCTCGTCAAATGAACTTAATTTTTCGAATCGATTGTACCTCTTACAGGATGGAAAAAAGAACATAAAATTAAAGTACTCCATCCTAAGACCCATTTGCAATTAGATGGTAGAAGAATACGCAGTTGACGCTTTCCACGCGGCAGTAACGTCACGTGAATTTATTCTGAGCTGTATGTGGTGCACGAGCACCCAATAAAGCAAAACAGCAATGAAAGGTCAGAACAGATTAAATGTCTATCACAATTAGCAACGAAAATACTTTTTCTATGGAAATCCATGAAGATAACTAAGCTAAGCACGCGATATTTAATTGAAAGAATATATTGCACTCAATTCCCTGCGAACCTGTTGGCCGATGAAAGCGGCTAGTAATAAATATTGCCCAGAGCAAAATAACTCAAATACTTTATCAACATCTTAATTGCTCATTTGAAATGTGCCAATCTCAAAATTAGAATGTTTTCTGGATGCACAATTTCTCTTAAAATTACTTCCATTCTTTGTTCATGTTTTTTTAAAGCTTTTTTTTTGTAATGATTTTTTCATAGCAGATTAAATATTCGATTTTAGTTACAACTTTTAGCTCAAGCAGTCGTGTGCGTTGTCTTGTATTTAGGTTGAGATTTTTTTTGTAAAATAAGGTAATATTGTGATTTCTTCTATCACGCAGCGCGTTAATTATTAATAAAATAATCTATTGCATCATAACAAATCGGGTTTTATTTCTTGATTTTTTAACTTTTTCCTTCGTTTCTGAAACTGTTATCCTTCAAGCATTTGTAACCTTAGTTTTTCTTCCTATTCAGTTGCTTCGAAATATCAAAATTATATAAAACTATTTCTGGATGATACTCTAAAACCATTGTAAGCATTTGTTTGTAGACCCATCTAACATGACCTTTAAACATGATATACACAAGACATATATTAAATTTACCTTTATAATTGAGTTTTTTAAAGTAATGTCTATTTTACTAATTCATGACATGAAGTAAAAAACGCCGTAACATAGAAACGCTGGTTTTAGCTAAAAAAAAAGATAATTTGAATGAAAGAAATTTTTGTAACAAGATTTCAAGATTTTATTGACATCTGCAAGCTTTCTTCATAGTGAAACCGAAGATATTTAAGTTGGCATGCCTGCACAAAGCCAGTTAGACGTAAGAGAAGCTTCTCTATGAGGATGTCTTTAAGATATGTTGCAGACCATAGATTAAATCTTAAGATTTAGGGAGCGTATATGTTTTTTGATGCACGATTCTTAGAAAATTGTAGGAGCACCGAGATCTTGCAGGATTAGTTCGTTTACTCACAGCAATCATACCACTGTGTTGATAATCAATTCTTACCCCTTATCTACTTCAATTATGTTTAAGGTACAGTGGCGAATCCAATTCGGGTCTGGGGGGGGGGGGGGAAATTGAGTCATAAAAAATTTTGTATCGTCGTGACGAATGTCAACCTCGTGGTTTATGTAAACCAAAACACTTGGACTTTACAGACTTTACTCACCTGACAATAAGATTCATAAAGAACAGTACAATACTTTCGATAATTTAATAAAAAAATACAATGAAACAACTAGCCAAAAATGTCTTCGACCGCGTCAGCACTACAAGTACAAGTGGAATGACTAGAAGCAGTAGGAAAATTTTCGAGCCTGTCAAGACGAAGCAATGTTGGCACGTTTTTATTATTTTTTTTAAAAAGAAATTAAGAAAACATTGTTTAAATAAAATCAAAATTCTGGTTAGCTCTGGGAGGGGCTGCGGCCGGATGGCTACCCTCCTGGATTCTTCACTGTTCAGGTAATTTGATTTCCAGAGCGAGTGTAAAGACTTTTTTACAGCGAATGCTCGCTGTCTTTGCAATAAATATCTAATTCAAAATCTTTCTAGAGTGGCACGCTGCGTTTTGGATTTTAGACTGAAAGCAGAAGTGGGCACCGCGTTAATAATAATTCCGACGGTCTCTCCCGAGGGAGCCACACCTTTCATTCTTCCCTTCTCACGGCGGCCATTTATCAGCGCCTTCTGGGTCAGAGGTCGGGCAGCTCCGGCAATTCGCTCTCACTCACTTTGTTTCAATGCGCTCGTACGGAGCCAGGAGAAAATCGGCCGTTTTACTCACTTGCCTTCTACTGCGGGAACTACGCCTCTTTCACATTCGCCAGATCAAAGACCCCCAGAACTTGGTTCTGAAATAGATGTTAAATTTGCAGCCTTCGGTTTGTTATCCTAAAGGAGTGATTTGACGTTAATGGTAACGTATGTTTGATTACAAATCGTGTTTCAGGTTTAAAAGCGCATTCCCTTCTCCAGGGAGCAACGCTGAAACTGCGAATTCCAATCTACGGACTCTTGGGGAACTGCAAACGACCGACTCATTTCGACAGCTGTCGTTTTTTTGTTCTTCCCGAACGAAAGAGGTGTTCGTCTCTGCCTTCTAGAATTGAACTGAGTTGACTGAACAAAATTTTATGAGCTTAATACCTTGTTCTTTGAGTAATGCTGAAATTGTAAGCTTGTGTGTGTATGCATTAGCCGAATCTAGGATTCCGGTCTGGGGGGGGGGGCGGCGGCTAGAGGTCCGCTAAAAACTTTGTATCGTCGTGATGAATGCCAAACTGAGGCTAAAATAAACCAAAATTCTTTACATTTACAGACTTGACTCGCCTGACAATAAGAATACAAAAAAAAAACTATACAATACTTTCTATAATTTAATAAAAGTACAATGAAATAACTAGCCAAAAATGTCTTCGACCGCGTCAAAGCCACAAGTACAAGTGGAATGACACAAAAATAGGGATCGCATTTCAGCGAGTCTGTCAAACCCGGAAGCAATGTTGGAAACGTTTTATTATTTTTTTTAAGAGGAAATTAAGAAAAAACAGTTTTAATGATTTCAAATATCAAATTCTGCCTTGGCTCGGGGGGGGGGGGTAGCCCGATAGCCCCAGTTCCATTGTGTGTATGTCATCTAGAAGCTACAGAGAAATTAAAATTGGCTCTTGCATTAACCTTGCTCTTCAACGTTTCAATTCATTTTTAGAAGATTTTATTTCTTCCTTCAGTTAATTAATCTGTTATGGAATACTGTTTTATTTATTTCAACTCAGTTTGCAGCATTTTATTTGAAGGCTTATATTTTCGAAAGCGAGTGGGATTCCTAATTTAACTTCCTTAACTCTTGAATCTTAATATTTTAGCGGCGAAATATTATTTGATGGCTAATTGGCCTCGATAGCAATAAAGGATGTAAACTAATTCATTCTGAATTGTGAAATGGTGTTCAGAATTCAATGTCATTTGTTTCTGTAAAAATCGAGGAATCCGTGTTCATTCTCAAATTAGTCTATCTCCATTGGAAATTTGTTTTTTACCAGAATAATGCGAGACAGTGGCGAATCCAGGGTGGGGGCTATCGGGCACCACAGCCCTCCCCAGAGCCAAGCCAGAATTCTTGATATTATATTATTCAAATCATTGCAGCTGTTTCTTAATTTTCCTCTTTAAAATAATAAAACGTTTCAATCAACATTGCTTTCCGATTGACGGGCTCGAAAATTTTCTATTTTGTACATTCCACTTTGTACTTGTAGCTTGACAGAGTCGAGAGACATTTTTTAGCTAATTTTCATTTGTAATTTTTTATTAACTATGGAAAGTATTATAGTGTTCTTAGTATATTCTTCTGTCAGGTGTGTAAAGTCTGTAAAATTGAAAGAGTTTGTTTCACTTTAACTTGGTTTCAATTCGTCACGACATTACAAAATTTTATGACCCCCCCCCATCAGACCCAATCCTAGATTCACCACTGATCTAATATTTTGGCCCGCGAAATATTATTTGTGATAGACTAAGTTAGACCTCGATAGCGTAAAGGATGCTAAAATAATTCATTCTGAATTGGCAAAATGGGTATTTCAGGAATTCCATATCATTTGTTTCTGTAAAATCAAGGAATCGAAAATTCGATTCTCAAATTATTCTATCCATTGCAAATTTGTTCACTTACAGAAAATAATGGCTAAAATTATAACAATTCATCACGCTATGAGTTGTTGAGGTTTTGTGTAAAATAATTTTCGCTACCTAATTACTTATTCATACGCGGACCCAGGAGATAAGTCAACTTCTTTAATTCATACCCCACCTTGATTAAGTGAGTTACAAGTATATGAGGAAATGTACTGTAATCTACCAAAAACCCTCGTATTTCAACAAATATCGACTTTTGGTTCTTTCTGAGTTTGAAAAAAGAACCAAATAATTTTTTTTATGTTTAACTATTTGACCGTCGTTTTATCGAGTTAGCTGTGTTTTGGTGCATAATAACTATAAAAAACCATATCGAGAGCTAGATGGGTGCCACAATTTATATTTACAGTCCTTACATACTAAAACAGGTCTATGAAATTTTGTATTAAATCCATCAACGGAGAGATGTTTATCTAGCACATACAAAATTTCGAACGCTGTGATAAAGTTAGCCTGAAAACGAACCATTTTTGCAAAAAAAAAAAAATGCAATGTTGCCATTCACGGTGAGATAAAAATATTATAATTGATTTACTAGCGCGTTGCCACTAGCATCAAGAAGGAAGATATTTATCGTTTTAACTATTGTACTTATTTGACAAATATTATATAGTATTTTAACTATATACACTTTATTTCAATTGAAAATATTAATTTAATTTACTATATTAGTGAGATTAATTTTTAACGTCATATGAAATACTTTTAAAATGTGATAATATTTATTTTTTCTTTTGCCTTCCTTATAATCTTCTTCTTTTTTTCTGTTTTGCATCGTTCTACCTCTTAATTCACTTCAGAACGTGCATTTTCATTCATTCATTACGAAAGTATTTATTAAAAAGCAGTGCGGAATTCGAGGGGGGGGGCTATCGAAGGCATTTGAGCCCATATAAACAAAATTCTTCCCATTTTTAAACTCGCTACAACTGCCATTTGTTCTTAATTTTAATTAAAAAATACTAATAAAATCGTGACAACATTGCTATCTGAAACTTGCCAGGACTGAAAAGCCTATCTTTTCTAGTCATTCCACTTGTCCTTGGCGTTATGTAAATGACATTCATGTTGGATATGTTATGCTTCTTTATGATTCTTATGAAGGTGAAGAGTCTGTAAAGATGAAAGTGTTTTGGTTTAACAGCCATGAGGTTTTGACATTCGTCACTACGATACAAGTTTTTATGATCTCAGCGCCCCTCCCCATCAGACCTAATCTGGATTCCACTGATACCTGTAGATATTGAGTAAAAAAGTATTGTATTTGCATGCAAAACGCAGGCTTTGCTCAGGCTCTCTCAGTCGATGTCAGTATTTGCTTCAAAAGAAGGGGCAAAGTCACCTTTAGCTAAATATCAAGCACATAAATCAAAAGCTTTTGTAGTGTTCGCCCATTTTTTCTATAATCTTTGTTATTTTAAAGCCCGAAAACAAAATGTATCCCTCCGCGTATTTTTCCTATAGACATTCGATCGCGCAAAACTTATGATAATTCTTCATTGGCGTTTCTCTTGGAGCGCACTTCACATGGCTTGAATCTTACATTGCCTTTTAAAACATGTGATATGTGGAGAAAGTTGCAAGGGAAAACTCGGACGGTTTTTAGATTTTGTCCATTTTGTAATTTAACCATCTTTTGGAAGCGAGTGCTTATTTTTTTCTTCAAGCGACCATTCGTAGTAGTTAAATCCTCTAAAGGAGAACTGTTTTTTTGTATTTAAATTTAGCACTAACGATAATGTAGTTTTCTGTAAAGAATAGGAAAAGTTAACTAGAAATAAAATTTTCTTCTACCTCTGAAGACGATTTTTTGCTTTCTTATACGAAGTTATACAAAAGAGAAAGTATTATCAAGAATCAAAAAAATTCGAACTCATAATTGTAGTATCTCTCTACGTTTTAGACCTCTCCAGGTCCGAGCTACAATTTTGGAATTATGTCTGTCTGTATATCTGTGAACACATTAACTCAAACTATGCTGAGCTACGGTGATGAAATTTGGGTATGTGGTCTTTAGCATAATTTGGGTTTCTATCCAATGTAGACCAAAAATCGAATCCAACGGGAAGTCTGCTATAAGCCCACGATCCATCAGAACCTTTATAACTCAAAAACCACAAAGAAGCAGAATGGAAAGATTTTATACAGTTTTATCATGTGAATGAAGTCCATTATAAAATTTTGGGCAAATCCCGAATCAAAGCGTTGACTGCTGCTGTCGGTCACTATAATTTTACTTTTAAGAGGGAATCTGTTTACCTCCACGTTCCATCTATTGGAAGAACAAGGAGGAATTTCATTACAGGTAGAATTACGTCAGTTTGATCGTCCTGAGCCAGTAGAGAGGAAGAGTGTTACGCATCTCTTTGAAATTTCATTCTTTTGCCTGTATTTTCAATCCTGTCTATGAAAACCCTTCAGTAGTCATTAGTTCCGATGTAACAATAATGATTCAAATTTTTTTTATTCCACGCGAAGGGGAAGGGGAAAGCAGCACTATACTACGAGAAAGTTTAGGGAGAGAACCTCCCGTTTTTCTTTTTTGTTTGACATTATGGAAATGTGGAAGAATACATATTCAGAAAACAGTGAGGAGTATTATGGGACGAGGGTGGCTGAAAATTGAATGGCCGACAGAGGCTCTTCTTTTAGGAAGTTTGTGAAAAAGTAGAAAGAGCTCTCAAATTTTTTAATATCAATATTATAATAAGATTTCTAATGTTTAAAGGATTAATTAATTCTTGTAATTTGAATCAGGATGTTGGATATCAGAATTGTGGTGCGTGTGTGTGTTATTGGGGGGGTGAGGTTAATTAAATGGACTGAAGCTGGACTTGCGTAATAGAGACGTTCAGTTGCATTTAATTTGAAAGAATGAATTCAAAACTCACTCACCTATAAAAAACAGCATCGTACACGAAAGACGCGGTACACATGCACTGAAACGAGTGAATTAAAACACAATTGCGTAATTTGAGGTACAGTGTACATCGCATTTGACAAAATTAGCATAAACGCATCCGCATGATCACACGCAGACATATGTAAAACGACTTGCCGGACCTGTTTAGCGATAAGCAGCGGATAGTTCCACGGAATCGAGATGGCAAAGCGGAAGCTTAGAGGTAAGAAGAAACCATTTGCATTAGGAATGCGTTGGAGGTGTCGAGTATATTTTGCAGATTGTTGTAGGACGGTCTGCTGTGGTCCAGACTGAATATGCATCGACTGTCATCCATATTTGTGGAACCATTCAAAAAAGGATCAAAACGACCAGCAGAAGACGTGAGCGCAGAATCACCAGCAACGAGTCGACGTCACCAACCTGTTGCAGTGTGAGACGCCGGAGGACACTAACAGCGCATACTGGCTGAGTACAGATCTGTGATGCTGCAGGAAAGCCCAGAAATTGCATCAAACTGTGTCGCAGCTAGACATGAAGGGAGGACTGTTCGCACGCAATGCCACAAGCTTGTCACACAGAGCACAGTCAGAGCGCGCGTTCCCGATTGTGATGAACAGCATATGTTAGACGGTGGACGTGTGCCCTTTAGGGACAGTCTCGTTAACATCAGAACGAATTCCCGAGACGTGTGATATGGCGAGACCAGGGACACGTGTCGGGCGACAAACATCGTGGAACAAGATATTACAGGTGGGTTACTTGTCTGGTAGGGATAGCAGACTCTCCCAGAAAACCTCATACACGTAGTTCGTGGGGAGTTCAGTCAATGTCAGATATCGCGAGAATTCTACGCCCTCTTGTGCGACTTATCCTTGCAATGGGTTTCCTACACTGCGATATTTATGGACGATAACGCTTGCCGACATAGAGTTCAGTGGTGCGGAGTTATCGAGTGAAACCGATTCACAGATGGCTGGCCTGCTAGATCACCGATCTGAGATCCCATAGAGCATTTGTGCAGGGGCATGTTTTGGGAGCGGGCGCATCACCCGGTATTAGCGTTTGGTTCCCATTGCAATTCTGCCTACCAATTTGGTCTGTCGCTCCGTGACGCGTAATTATATGTTTTGTTTGTCTTTGATTATTGGTTGATATGTGGTCTAGTAATGCCACACCCTACACTCGTGTTACAACTTTCCGCATATCATTTAATAGTTTTTGTTTTGTTCAGTTTTGCCCTTGACTTATTTTTTGAGCAGGGAATGTAGTTATATCAACAGGTCCGATAAGTTTGGCTGTTTGATCTATTTGGAATAATCCCTTCTCCAATAATACTGTACCAATTGATGTAGCATATAATGATAGCAATAATAATAAGCAAAACTGCTTGTGTCATACGACTCAGGGCACCTTCCTCATAGGTAAGAAGGTTGCCAATCTCTCTCTCAGTAGATTTTCTGTTTGTGAGTAAATGCGGGTATGGTAGTCTCTAGTTGCCCTAGTGGTCTTTGTCCAGATTAAATTTTCAAGATTTTCTACCTTCTAAATCTATCGTTACCATGAGCTGATAGGGGTTATTGATATTTGTTTACGTGTTGTTTTTTGTCTTGAATTCTTTCTACTAGGACTACTACTAAAGCCTGCAATTTTCCTATCTGTTCTAACCATGCCGGGTAGTTAATTTTACTTTTTTTGAGTTTAGTTCTTACCAGCGCCATACACTAGCGGCTATGAATTATGCATGTTTTCCTAATGTTTTACTCATTTAACAGGGAAAGATGGTGTCTGATCAGATGTCTATTGACTTCCCTCGATGCCATTTTGTATCCATTTGCCGCTTGGACTTTCCAATCTAAACAGTGTGTTTTTTCGGCATATTTATTAAATAATGGAGGAGGGGTGTCAGGCATGAGAGTTCATTTCCATTTTTATGGATTCGAAATAAAATGCAATTTGCAGATATCGAGGCTTAGAACCTTACTTCCGATAGACAGAGGAAAAGCTATCCCGTATTATATACTATATTAGTACTTATAAAAGTATGTTTGTGTGTGTACGCGTGCGATGTCAGACGCAGATCTCTTCGCACTTGACTAGCTTGAATGGCACATGTAGTCTTAATGGTGACTCAGTATCACCTTGAAGTGCAAATTTCAAATTTAATCTAGAAAATTTTTATTTAATATTTTGTGTTATTTTGGGTGGATTTTTCGCACTCAATAGCATGTTTCGATAACTGTACGACAAAAATATACACCATCGGAAGAGCAGATTTCGTTCTAATGAGATTAATTGTGAGATTTCTAACGAATTTACTGAATTTTGAAAAATTTTGAAAAAAATAGTACACTTTTAGGGTAAATTTTAATAAAGATTTCTTCAATTATTTAATTAATTATTAGTTTGTATAATGCCATTATATATTATATACGTCAAAAGTAATGTGGTTTTGTGTGTCAGTTACCACAAGTAATGTACTTGTGGTACTGACAAGTTCATTATTTGGACCGTTTTCTTCTGAAGAACACTTAGGCGCCTACAATAATCGTTAATTGAGCTTTCTAGGAAACATGTTTCAAACCTTTCCGAGTCAAAACATCGGAAATCCAAGTTCAACAGGGAGGAATATGTTGACAAAGTACAACCACTGATTCATACTTATCAGACTTTTTCATAAAGTGTTTGTCGAGCTAAAATCTCAATCGGGCTATTTCTCGATTGGTTTGATTTTATATTTGGAGTCGTGTCTAGGAATGCAAGAGGATTAAGCTCGTATACACGAAGAATCAAGAAATCGACGAAGAAAAATTGGAAGAATGGAATCAAACTTTCAGAAAACCGGCCCAAAATGTGTGCTATAATAAAACGATAACGAAAGACCAATGTTTCCCTCACTTAGGGTATATGAAAATAGGATGCAGATATTTATTATTTGTAATAATTCTTTCTTATCAAAACTTGAATGTGTAATGCTTTTTTTTTAAAAAAGCGTTCGTTTCCTCATTATGTTGGTCAGAGTAGAGTGATCTGTGAAAGAAAATGGTAAATCAACATTCCTCTGCTTCTCACTCGATGATGTTGCGTTAAATTAAGTTAAAGTTGCGTTTGACCCAATCTAGGTCCTGTGATTAATAAACTCTCGGTTTTTAAAATAGCAGAATTTTCAGTAAAAGAGACCTTTAAGAAAATCTGATGGTATTTTTTTTCTGAAATAGCCCTCTCATCTGGATGGTAATGTTTTTTGAAACCATTTGTTTTATCTAATGGAAATAATGCC
>BGPR01000981.1:139576-201051 GCA_013235015.1 Araneus ventricosus | reverse complement strand
ACGTGGCATGCAACCCATCCCTCCGTGTGCTATTAATAATAGCCCACTTTTCATCTTAACTATTATTTAAACAGAAATCTTATTCAAACGAAGAAAATTGTTGCTGCATTTATAACTGATTGAATTGTTTTAATGTGGGAAGTCTATGAAATAGTTCTTGATTTTTCTTCTCTTGAAGCATAGGCCGAACTTGTGATATTTTTACAGCTATTAATTTGAAATTATAGATAATTCTATCTTCGATAGATATTGACGTTGATTGTCAAGACGTTTCCTCTATTAATTGCTTAGGAAAGCCATATTAAAATATGCAAAACAGTAAATAAATCAAGAGGCCCTCGCCACACCCTTTGACCGGTTATCTATCTATTTCTCTTTTCTTCTTATGCATGGTTTAACAGAAATGAGAACCCTTCACTCATTGTCAAATTCTGTAAGACAAGTAAATTTGAAACGTTCAAGTACAAATTGTTTGCAATAAAAAAATTATATGTGCTCCAGAAAGTAGAAGATGTACAAAAAAAAAATGCCGAATCGTTCCTTTAGAGAAATTTATTCTTCAAATGAAACTTCGAAAAGAAATCATACAAATCAACTTAAATATTCTTTCTTGTTGCTTAAAAAAATTAAAAAGTTTACAGTACTAGTCATCTAATATCCTCTTTGGCTATTTTAAACATATACTTTCCTTTAAAAATATGCTTTGTTTTATTGACGGTCACCGGGAATCTTAATTTCAGTAACTGATTAAAGGATCATATTTCATAATGAGTTAATAATAATTATCATCAAAGTTGCATTGCTTTTGTGATTAAAACCGCAAACAGATGAAATGGTATGTTTTATTAATTACCTGAACGATTTCAACCTTTAAGCAGTTAGTAGCCATTTTGATTCAACGTGTATTATAATTTAAAAGAAAGAAACTAAGAATTTCGAATTTTTATTTTGAAAAGTAAATATAAAATAGCCTAATTTTAGATATATTAAGTGGCAATACGTCAAAACTTTATTTGTGAATTAATTTAAAAAGAAAAGCAATAAAAAGGAAAATTAAAAATAGTAATGCATTCTTTAAAAAGAATTGCATTTATGACAGCTGACTAGCATTCTTAATCGTATTTTGTAAACTGAATATCATAATCTTCCTGTGTCTTAAACTGAATGTGTGTGTTCGTTATTTTTTTGGAAACAATCTTTCGACATTTGAAGCTCAACCGGTGGAAAACGGTCAATAAAACAGTTGACGGTTTATAATAATTGAATGGCAGAAAAGCAAATATTGGCTATCTTGCGGCAACTAATTATGAAACAGAAGAACAGATTAATCTAGATTTACTTATCACGATATCCTGAATAATTCTCTGTACAGAATCCTTTGATGTTCTGAAGTAGTTTTTTGGTTATATGGATTTGGTTTACTATTCAATATTTGATTCATCTGGGAAAAAACTATGTTTTCTATATAAAGTAAAAAAAGTAACTATTAATATTAAAGGAATTTTATTCTTATTTTAATCAAGTTACTAAATTATATAGCTCGATATCTAAATAATGAATTCAGAAATGTATAGCTGCATCTATGATTTTAATGCATTATTCTTTAGGCTCACATTTTGAAATTTGAAATTGAATTGCTTAATTTTTTTAATTCGAAATTCTATTGATAGGTATCTATCGTTTCACAAATATTGGGCTCGCTGCGAATAAAATTCAGCTGGTTAAATGTAATTAATATCTAGGAAACGTATTCATGTTAAACATAAATTTTGATATAAATGCCCTAGAGGGAAGAGAAAAATAAAAGCTAAATTTTAATTATTCTGACAATTCTTTGGTTTACATTAAAGCTGATATGCCTTCTTTTTTCAAAAACATTTTGCTGTTTTGTAATTGCAAATTTAACCAAAAAATAACAATTTGCGAAGATTCCTTCCAAGACGCCTTGTTTTCTCACCTCTTTCAAAGATGCTCTCCAGACACTAAAGCAGTTACTCAACAAGTGGAAGGTTCAAAAAACGCGCTTTTATGAAGTTGCACCCACACACGAATTAAGGAACTTTTTTTCTTCTGACAGATGACACGTTGTATGTTTCTGGATAAAAGGCTCTTGATGAATCCAGTCTTCGAAAGAGAGAAGATGAATAGCTTCTTTTTTCTTCAGTGTAGCTCAGGGGGAAAAAATGTTGTTGCAAAAGGAATAGATGTTACCTGGCTGCATTTCTTCTTTTAATTAGATCAAGCTTATTTGAGAAGCTGGTTACACCCACTATTTCAGTAAAAATTTTGGATCGTTGAAAACATTAACCCTTAAATGCCCGATTTTTTAAAAAATTGATTTTAAAATGTGTTTTGACTTTTAATTTCTTGAATAAAACGTGGGAAAATATTTTAAAAAATCCTATTTTGTTTTAAATATGGTTTACGGCTATATTAAACTCGGATGGATATTGATAACTTACTAGCTGTGTGGCCCGGCGTTGCACGGGCTATCACGAATAATAGGATATTCCCGGGCGGAGAGAAGCGAGGTCACGTGAGACCTTGGGATCCATATATTTTCATATTTCTCCATTTTTGCCTACAATCAACAAATATTGTCACTTACTTTCCCTAAAAAACGTTACGAAGTTAAACACTTTAATACAGAAAAAAAAGCATGAAAACGATTTTTTCCATTGTTGATAAATCCAAACACAGAAGCTCGCTCAAAAAGAAATACCAACTTCCGTTAAATAAAAAAAATTGCAACACCGGATGCGAAAACTAATAATAGGGGAAAAAAAGAATCCGCTGTGAATGAATTCACCATGCTGCCAATAGATGGCAGCATGTCAATTCATTCATTTTGACTTTTTTAATTAATATCTTCTTAACTAATTACAATTTCGGAATTTAAATAGTCGAAATGGATTCCTTGGATTATTTTCCATCTTTTGGTACTTACGGCTAGTTTCAGGATTCAGTGGTTCGTGAGAAGATAGGACATAGATACATATGTTTGTTTGCCTTCGAATTTTAATAGAATAGATAATACGGATAGGGAATTTCCTTCAACATTGTAGAATAAAATATGGTATTCTCGAGTGTACAAATGAAACGAAAAAAATGCAGCCTCAAGTGAAAAACATCATTAATTTTTATTTTTTCATCAGCACCTATGCTGCCATCTATATGTTTCAAATTGATTTAATAACATTTTCAGTATGCATCATATTGGCAACAACAAGCATTAGAGCTTCAGTCTTATTCTCAAGATTTTAGAAAACAAAATTGGGTATGTTGCTTAAAGACAACACTGGGCATTTGAGGGTTAATGCGATTGAGACTATGGCAATATGTGCTACTCGGAATATGTTATTTTATTGAGAACAGAAATATGCTTTTCCTCTATTCTGTTGAAACTTCGTTTAAGGAGAAAAAATTAAATAGTTTTAATTGCTACCAGCTTTCAGAAGGATTAGGAATTTTTAATAATCTTTAAGGTTTAGTTTTTCATTAAATATTAAATTTTTTTAATATAATATAACAAACTGCTGGTTTGAAACTGAAAATTAAGTTGGATTCACGATTTCAAAAGCCCGCATTTGATAAAGGTTGAAATTCATAAATGCTTCCGAAAAGTTCCTCACTTGAAAATACCATTAGGAACCAAAAACACCCCCACTCATTATATGTAAAAATGTATGTTGAAATCTGATGTGCGAAATAGCTTAATCAAATACATTATACCGAGCTTAATTTGAATTCTACGTTGCGTTTGCATCATTCTTTTTAGAATTTCTTCCGTCTCAAATGAAATGTTGTTAAAATTTTATTTTATTATGTATATTATTTCAAAGCTAACAATTGCGTGCAATTTTATGTATTTTTAGTCCACATATAACACACTTTCTTATGAAAATACTAAATACATTATCTGCGTATGATTGTTGTGGATATGAATGAATTTTTAAAAACATTTTGGTAATAAAACTGGCATAAAGGAATTAGAAATATTTTGAAGTTTAAGACTCAGTAAAAATAGTCCAGATGAGTTTCAAAAATTATCGCTGGATAGCATTAAAATTGCAAAACAAAAAAAAATATCAGTGTAAACAGTAAACGTTAATGTAATTGTTTTGGGCTTTCAAAATTTTATCCGTTTAAAAAAATTACGGGGCTAAAAGTAGTTACGAAGTTTTAGTTTATGAAGTTTAATTTGATTTCTTTCTCTTTGTCACATGATTATTTTATTAGCCCAGCAGGGATCAGCTGCCTTAGACAGACAAGGAGACGGAATCCCCCTCTGTAAAAATCTATGAATAAATTAACATTCGTAAAATTATTAGTCTTTGCTCACAATAAATTATGATTTTTTTTGTTAAATTTTGTGAAATTAATTTTTTCTATCCTTATGATAATTATGAGTCTTCCAGAGATAAAGTTGGGGGAAAGCATAAAAATGTATTCATTTAAGCATATTTCAGTTGATAGCAAAGAGTCACGTGTCATTTCGGATCTCTTGAATAGCACTTCTTCCCCAATCCTGAAGCCACAAAAGTCGATATAATATTGTACTCCATTTATTGTGAGAAAATTTCTTTTCCCCTTTCAACTGACATATAATATAAAAAATTGTTCAAACTTGTTAGAAATGAAAAATTCGTTATGAAAAATAAAGTTACTACGATCTTTCTTCGGGATTGGTTAAGCAGTTTTTGAGGTTGTAAACAATTGATACTGGTGATGGTAAATTCTTTCTGTCTTTCTCCATACAATGAATCCTCATAATACTTTTGTGACCTCTGAACCCTTAATAAAGTCGGCGATGATTTAATATTCGAATCTGATCGAAATCACGTGGTTATAAACGGGGTGGTGAACCTGGGCGATGGTGGGGCGCCACAACATTGGAGCGCTTTCCCGTCAAATGAAACATCGAACCTTCATAATATATATTGAATTGCAATATGTATTCAACTACAACTGTGAATGTGTATAATTATGTTAATGAATTATTAATCTTTGAAACAAAAGTTAAAGAATATTCCTGAAAATTGCTTTCACTTTTCGCGTAAGTTGAATAATGCTTCGATAATTTTTAAAACCAGCGGGAGTGGCATCCCCTAAACTTTCTCGTATACTTTCCCAAAAAGGTGCTGTTTCTCTTCCCCCCGCGCGGATAAAAAAAATTGAAACCTACTGTAACCCAGAATCCAATGACTATCGGAAGGTTTCTCATTGTAGATTATAGTGATTGTAAAATATTTACGTGAAGAATCAAATTCAAAGAGATGCGTAGCGATTAAATGAGAACCGATTTTCCACTCTTACCGTCTCGAGGACAAAGTGGCGTAATCCTTCCGCGTGCACAGGCATTGCTAACAGTACGCATGCGCATGGAGTTAGTTTCAAAAGTGAACAAGTATGCGATTATGCAGACCGACAGTCAGTCAGCCCGTTGACGGATTTGGCCCAAACTTTTATGTTAATGAATTATACGGACCTATATTCATGACGATAAAACTGTGTACCAAATTTTATCCATCTAGCTCTTCAAGTTTTTGAGTTTTAGTGTTCGCATGACCGCAGACAGACAGGCAGACTTCCCGTAGACGTATTTTGTCCAAAATTTGACAGAAACCTACAAATTATGTTTAAAGACCACATACCAAATTTCATCCCCGTAGCTCTAGTAGTTTTCGAGTTATCGTGTTCACAGACAGACAGACATAATTCCCAAATTGTGTTTTTCGGACTCGGGGAGGTCTAAAACGTGGAGATTCGTCAAAATCTCGAGTTCGAATTTTTTGGCGATTACTATGCTTTCTCTTTGTATACTTCGTAGACGAGAAAGTAAAAAATAACAAATTTCTTTATGAAATTTATTTATGCCTTGACTATGCATGCGAATATATATAAGTATGTGTTGGAAAGGAGCGCGTTGATTTTTCTTTGCCTAGGGTAACCAGATACCCTTGCACAGGGTCCTGATGATGAAATCTGTAAAGCGAATCACCAAAATTCGTATTTTTTGTTTTATTGTTCTTTTAGTAAATCGATTCTTTTTATAAAAGCAATAAATTTGTTTCTAATTATCCTGCACAGATTGTATTTTAATATAAAATGGAATAGAATATTTAAATTACATTAAATATTGAATTAAATATTTAAAATAATTGTATATATCTGCAATTTTTCTCATGGATAAGCCTCTAACATTAAACATTTTTAAAATTTTCTAAACCTAACGCCCGAAAAAAGTTATTTACTCTGTAGTAGTTGTGAGCAAACAAGTGTAAATATTCTATGAAAATCAAAGCAATGCGCTATTTGGGAGACTGATAAGTTTGTACTAAATACGTAAACGTAATTTTGCTTGTTAGAATCTAAGATGGAATTAGTCGAATAGATGAAATATCTAATTGCTGTACACAATATTATAAGTGGAATGAAATCATTAAACGTAAATTTAAGTGAAATTATTATACGTAACCATATAAAATAGTTTATTTTTGTGTGCTTTGATTTTTTAATATTCATGCCAATTTGCACTTTTAATAATTTTGTGCCACTTCTCTGTACTTGAATATTACAGTTTGGTTTGAAAAATTAATAGCTTAATAAATTATTACTTTAATACTGCTCAAAGGGGAAAAAAAAAGCTACATTTTTTTCCTTTACAGAAACCCAGTAGATGACAGTTAATTTCACTTCTTTGTGAACTCTATTAAAAAGTAATTAACTATATTTTCCGTTAGTTTTCTGCAGCAATTAATTGCGTCTAGATATCTAATTTCGAAATCAAGAGCTGAAATCTTCAATCAAATCAAATCAAATAATAAAAATGATAATGCGTGACGAATTACAAGGGATCAATCTTCTCTCAAGTGCCCTACGCGGGAACATATGGCGCTGTCACCCAGAAGCATCTATAAAATCCCCCCCCCCCCTCCTTCCGATCAAAATTAGCCCCATTTCTTCAGGTTACAAACAAGCAGGAATGTTTTACATGACCTTACGGTGTAGGCAGGGATTTTCTTTCTCAATTTTGGATGAGTAATGGCTCGCAATTATTCTTGTCATTCATTGCAATGCTGTTTCTATCTTTTTTATATTAAGTTTTCTAGGGTCGTCGACATGATTTGAAGTTCCGAATGAATGTGATGGATATGGTTCAATTTTCACTACTGTAATTAAAAGATTTAACCGGAAAGTAGATAATTTGTTTTCTTTTTTGAGCAATTAGCAGTTGGTTGCACGTCTCATTTATCTTATCTGGAATACAGAAATTGGAATAATCAAGTTTTATGTATAATATTTACGATTAAAATGAATTATAATAACTTATTGGTTGCTAATAAGAAAAGGGTCCGAAATGTGATGCTAACTCTGTAGAGAATTTCATGTTATTAACGTTTTCCTAGATTTTTGTATTTCAAGGATAAAAATAGTACTTCAGTTAAAAGAGTATCATAAAATTAAATCATTATTAAAAACTAATTAATTACGCTGTTATATGCTTAGAGCTTTCGTCCTTGCATGAAACAAAATTAAGAAGTTTAAAATGACATAAATGGTAAAAAATTGTGGCAAATTCTTTTGCTAAACTCAGCAAAGTACATGTGTGAATAGTGTGCGATATTTAGCACCACTTTTTAAGAAATTAATCAAAAGTCAGCCGCAATAATTTTTGGTGACCCAAATGCTTTTTCCCTTATCGGCTTGCCGCGAACTTTTCTGAGAACCTTTCTGAGCATGATGCAATATAATTCAGCTCTTTTTTTTTACTCATGGAATTACACTTGTAATTATGGTCCCATGGCTCCTAATCAAATGATTAAAAAAAAGATGTTATTGTTGTAAGAATAAATTTCAATGCAAAAAAATTAATTCTTTTTTGTTTCACAAGATCACGATTAAAAATATCGATTATTACTTTCTCGTATGCGAAGTATACAAAGAGAAAGTATTGTAATCGTCAAAAAATTCGAACTCGAGACTTTGACGAATCTCCACGTTTTTGACCTCCCTGAGTCCGAAAAACACAATTTTGGAATTATGTCTGCCTGTGAGGACGATAACTCGAAAACTATGAGAGCTACGGGGATGAAATTTGGTATTTGGTCTTTAAACATAATTTGTAGGTTTCTATCAAATTTTGGACAAAATCCGTCAATGGGAAGTCTGTCTGTCTGTATGTCCGAAGTCATGCGAACACTATAACTCAAAAACTTGAATAGCTAGATGGATAAAATTTGGTACTGTTTTATCGTCATGAATGTAGGTCCATATAAAATTTTGGGCCAAATCCGTCAACGGGCTGACTGTCTGTCGGTCTGTATAATAGCATACTTGAACTCCATGCGCATGCGTAAATGCCTGTGCAAAGAAGGGATACTCCGAAAACCTGGCAGTTTGCCAAAAACCAATTCTGGCGTCTAGATTTTGTAAGGAAGCAAACATTTAGGGCGTCTCGTTTTACTTGCGTATTGGAAGCAATCTCTGCGCATGTGCAAGCTATTCTCCTGTTTTCTTCTCCGCACGCGGAACTTGCATTGCTAGAGTTTGATAAAAAAAATAAATATTGCGAAGTTTTAATACATACGTATCTTTTTGAATATGATTCTTCACCTCAATATTTTACTATCACTATAATCTACAATGAAACACCTTCTGATAGTCATTGCATTCTGGGTTACAGTTGGTTCGAACTTTTTATCAACGCAGGGGGAAGGGAAATGACAAATGATTGAAAAGTATACGAGAAAGTTTAGGGGAGGCCACTCCCGCTGGTTTTTGAAATTATAATGCAGTTTAAAAGATGTATCACTTATAGGTGAGGAATTCACGCCATATTATGGATGGCAGTCAGAAACGAAACAGACAGCAACACAACTCGCAATATTTAACAAGTTTATAAACTGACAACGCATTTTATAAAAGTTTACGACATCGGAAAGAAATCTTACGAAAGAAAAGCAATAAAAAAAATTCAATTTATAGTAAAATTGTAGCAAAGGGTTATTCCTCTTTAGGGTTGAAGGACGTGGGTGTGTATTTATCTTTCATTTCATTCAGCTCTGTGAAGCCTGAAGAGCGAATTTCAATTTCAAATCGCCTGTTATCGGTATAATTGAATATTAAAAAACATCAGCACCTTCTCAAACGAGTTTTTAATACAAACTTTATTTTAAAAGAAGACAAATGTTTACATTCATTTCTAATAACCAGCGTGTCGTTCATCCCCTATGCCGCCCATGTGCTGCACGGATTCTTCTGAATTAATTAGCAGCGGTGAATTTGAAACGCATCAAAATATATTTTTTATTCCGTTTTAATATATTATAATATTTTTAATATATTCAGAGCATTCACTTTCAACAGCCTCGATACTTGTCTATTTTTTTAAAATCATTTTCAGTAACCCAACCCACTCGGTGTTTTTGATCAACCTTCCCAATCGAGGCTTTAAATCAATCCATCAATCCATAAGATCAATACGAAATGCACGAAGTTAAGCAGTGTGGTATGAAAAGTAACGACATATTTCATACCTTCCACGTAATCAATTACTTTTCACTCGCACCCTTTATAGCAATTCCTTAACCCCGAAATATAATGACTAGGTTTCTTCGAAGATGCAATTCTCTCCATTTTTTTTTTTTTATGACCACCATGGCTGCTCTTTGTTTACTGCTCCGCACGGAGGGGAACAAAGAGGAACCTTCGGGAGATTTATAATATCTTCATTCGCGGCTCATCTGTTTTCGTAACTTTTACGTGTGATTCCAGCGAGCCACTGAGAGACAGGTGGGCGTGGGCCCCGAAATTTGGTCTTTTCTAACGAGTCCTCCAGATCACGGTGGCGTAACGCGAGGCCTGTAATTGGGATGTTACACTCCGCGGGACAGATTAAAGGGAATGGCGGCGACCGAGAGAAAGAGGTTAAGGATGTTTATTATGCGTAAGAACAGTGCGTTGCGTCTCCCTGACCTCTGGAATGACTGATCAGCAAAATAAGGTTTAGAATGAGTAATTTTCTTTTACCCGAAAGCCTGTCATTAACTCTTATTATAATATGTAAATTTGATTAAAAATTTTGTCTTGACAGAATGTCGGATTTTGTGGATGACACTTTTAATTTTTTTTATCATCGCTGTTGGGAGAAAGGCGAAAAAAAGCGTACTTATTATTTTGGACTAAAGGGATGAATGAATTTAACTTATTTTAGATTTTCTTTCTAAAAGATTTCTGCATTAAATAGGTGCGGAAAATGAATTGTTATCCTTCCAAGAACCGTTTTAAACACTAATTCAGACATGACACATTTCCGCGGAAACACGGATTTCAGCTTTTTTGGCATTGGATTTTATCATTCTCAATTTTCTTTTGTATAAATTCTACAATATTTTCAATATCTCAAGCACTTTTTATATAAATTTATTTATTTTATTGTTCGATTAATCAATGCATATTTTACTTCTCGGTATTTATGTTTGGCGCGATTCATTATTTATGAAGTTCAGCTTTTTTTTGTTCCAAGCCTGTGCCATGTCTGACTAATTGCTGACCCCACATTTGGGCAATGGTTTAAAGTTTTGTACCATTGCTCTTGTAAGTGTTGCACCTTTTTTTGAGAAAGAGAGCTTCAGAAATAAAATTGTCCACTTAAAAGCATTTTTAAGCAAAATTTTCGGAGAAGTGCGATAAAGACTGGAATTTATTAGATGTCAAACTACTAATAAATGTTCGCGAAGGACAATATAATCATATCTGGATAAACGCTGTACGAGAAAGTTGTTTCGTTTAACAATCCTGCCTACAACGCAGATATATTTCGTAGGCTCTGATTTTCTTCTCACTGGACTCCCGATTTCAAATTTTATTTCTCCACAGAAATGTTGGTGAGCGAAGACTCGGTTGGCCAGTGCGTGAATTTGGGAACAGCAATAGAAGGGGCATGACGTTAAAATGGCTGAGTTTGAGAAACACAGTTAAATTTTCTAAAAAGATAAATAACAATAGAAATCTGTATTTCGCAAATTGACCGTATTGACTTCTAAAATGATTTTTAAAAAAAATCAAATAACGCTATTCATCATAATACATTACATGCAGCTTATATCATTATTTATATTCATAAATTTCTCGAATAATTATCTGTACAGCTTTATTGGGCGTTATCTACTTCAACCATCGATATTCATTTCGACGAGGTGGACCATAACCCTTTGATATCGTAAGCACGTGATGTAAATTTCCTTTTTGTTGCGAGCAAATACTATATTTTAAACTGATAGTTAAAATCGTTCTTTTTCCGTGCAGTCAGTTAACAGCATCTAACGAACCACAGTGAATGAAAGAATCTGAGTCTGATCTAAGGCATTGCTTTATTGTTTGGACAATGGTTTAGTTAACATTATCTCATTTTTGTATATAAGCATTTTTGAAAATTAATATTAACCTTGAATTTTTCTACCTTCAAGGACAATTCGTCGACTTAATGTCAAGCACTATCTGCAAAAGAAGAAAAAAGATAATGTTGCGTTTCTGCTTCAAAAAAGCGGTATCTAATATCAAATATTTGTATTCTACTTTTGTTATTAGAATAGAATAGAATTCTGAAAATAATTCAAGTTGCAGCTCTTAAGTAACCCTTCATTTTTCAAGTAAATGTAGTATATTAAATCAAAAAATGTTTACGGGTAGTGTTGTTTGTCATTAAAACGACGAATTATTCTTTTCGGACATTTTTTAAAAGCTTGCATTCATATGTTTGTTTTAAAGTACATGCATTATCAGAATTTCCTGAAAATACGGACACGCATCAGTTAATTAGAAACGTGCGTACAGTTTTATTTATACAATTAAAAGCCTTGTATAAGCAAATTACCTGAACCATATCATTTATACGTGTTCGCAATACCTATATAGAAATGTTATTTGTATGCGAAGTAATGAAGAGTACAGTAGTATAAGAGAGAGTAAAAAAGGAAGATTTCTTTAACTTCAAAAAGGGACATGATCGCAAGAGTACGTGGTGTGGAAAGAGTCACGATAACTAGAACAGAACTATAGATTGAAAGGAAACGTGATATCTAATGCTTTTTGTTACTGGAATTGGAATCCGCAATTCTTAGAACACGATAGCTTTTGTTTCGGAACGGTGTTTCGTTCCAAAAGCACAGACACAGTAAAGCAGTTGGTGCAAAACTAACGAAGGATCGTTCCAGTTCATTTCTATCAGAGCGGCTAAAAGGAAATGGAGAAAAAATCGATCGAGCAAAAACATCAGACTTCGGAAAAGAATCGTTAAGTTTCTTTGTAGTCATGCTGAGGACATCTCTGTCGTACATTGGAACACAATTGAAAAGATTGAGTGATTGAGCGAACCGCTTCAACACTTTTTTTTAACCGGTGGTATGGGTTCTTTGAGGTTCTTCTTATGTATTCATTGGTATCGGTTCTTCTTAGCAACTCACTTAAACATTCTCGTGGTATCTGGGCAGGTTTTACTTATTTAGTTGGTTATCGCTAGAAGGTATCGCATCTGCTGAAGAGAATTTGATCCACAACAAATCAGATTAATCTTTCAATTTTGCCCCTTTTATTGTTTAAAAAGATTATCTATGTATGGCAATGCAATTTATCAAGCAAAAATTGCTACGTAATGGCTTTCTGACTGTGACAGGGTATTTTACAGTTTTTCTGACCACTGCAAAGCCCAGATTTCAGCCGCATGGATGTAAGACACCAGGTTCTGGCTTTAAAGAATTGTTTCGCATTGAAGTGCAAAATTCCACTTCATTTCAGAAAATCTGTTTTTAAGTACAACTGTGAAGTCTTAGACCTTTTTAAAACCAAATTTATTATGATTGTAGAAACATTTTGCAGCTAAATATATAAGAAAAAGTTATATTCATTAATTATATTTCTCAATAAACCTTGATTTGCCATAATTGAAACAGTTTAAATATCATCACTGTCGGCTGCGAAATGTTATTTAGATAAATATCTGACTTCACACATATTGAAGATAATTCTCCCTCAAACTGAATTATTTCTATCAACTATTTCCCTCTATCGGGTATTTTAAAGATATTTCCTGTTATAAAATTTAGTGTAGCATCAGACTCCAGAAAATAGTCTTTCTTTATATAAAAATAATTTATTTAGACTATTTACATTTTCTTTACAAATAAACGTTGTTCAGTTGGACATCAATTTTTGTAGAATTCTCCTGGAAGATAAATATTAATTTGAGAAGTTTACATTTTGATCTTTATAGATCCCGGGCGAGGATCCAATTCTATAGGGAAGGGTGGGTGGTTAAATCCCAAACCCGCCTGCAGGTAAAAATACTTCATCTAAGGAACCCTCGAGGGGAAAATGCACCAAAGATAAAGGAGGAGAAACAGCAGTTAGAACTAAATTATTTATAAAATATAATTCGAGAAAGGTATCTACGCGTATGATTATTTACATATTAGACAAGAGAGATTTAGGGTTTGTTAGTTACTTCGTTAAATATCAATTTTACACCACGTTTAAAAGAGGTTATTTAGGTAGCAGGTAGCCATCGCCCATCGCCGCCGCGCTAACAGGGAAGACACCCCCATAGCTGCCTACGCGCACCAATCTGCCGCATGACCGTTCTTCTTGATTTCAATAAGTCATCTCTCTAGATTCAAACATGACACTCGGTTTTTTAACGGAGAAAACACACGCACCACATGATTAGCACTGAGAGAGCGCGTGATCGTTATCTTCCGATATCTTTCCGCTGACACAACAACTATTCAAATGAGCTTGTTCGGAAAGTGAAAAAATATTATTAGGAAGGAATTGAACTTACGATTTTAAGCTAGACGAGGAGAAAACAATTCCTACATTAATGTTTTCAATCGTGTCTAATGTGACCATGCGTCCCGTTTTTAAGTGGCCTGTCCCGCTATCCCCAAGCACAGCCTTGGACACCGAAATGTTTAGTTTTCAGAAAGACAGTAACCCAGTGGCGTAGCGTCCGGGAGAAAATTGGGGTATAGGGTTTTAATGTCGCTTTTTCAAGCCAAATATGCTGAGAGGGCGAAAAACAATGCCCACACGCAGGATTTGGGTCCGGGGAGGGGGGGCTGAGGCCATAAAAATTTCGTATCGTCGTGACGAATGTCAAACCTCAAGGCTAAAGTAAAGTAAAACTGTTTAACTTTACAGACTTGACTCACCTGACAATAAGAATCATAAATAACAATACAATACTTTCGTTAATTTAATAAAAATTACAATGAAATAACTAGCCAAAAAATGTCTTCGACCGCGTCAGAACTACAAATACAAGTGGAATGACTACAAAAGTAGGACAATTTTCGAGCCCGCATAGCCAGACAGCGATGTTGAAACGTTTTAATTATGTTTTTAAAGAGGGAAATAAAAAAACAAATCGTTGTAATGATTTTAAATAAAATTGGGAATTCTGGCTTGTCTCTGGGGGGGGGGGGCTGTAGCCCGATAGGCACCCCTGGATTCGCCACTGCCCACGCGCCGTTTGCCCTTGCTAAACGACTGGAAGCGAAAAAATCGGATTATGTCCTCGCAACTCCACTGGAGCAACCCACAGTGACTATTTCTAAAACAGGTGCGAAAAAGCAAAGTCGTCCCACTGTAGTTTCATTTACTACATTTTGTTAGCTGCATTTTTATGTGTTCGTTTATGTTCTTTTCAGCAACAAATAAAAACTATGAATAGACATACGTTTTCCTGCTATTACTAAAAATACTTATCATTTATATTTTCTAAATAAAATCTATAATCTTGCGTAAAAATTAGATATCTCGTTCTGAGGCAAAAAATAAATGGTCGCATCTCCAGCCAGTGACGGACTGGGTCTGAAAAAAGTGGTTGCCATCAGACAATGGGGGCCCTGTCACATCCACGTTACAATCTCAAATGAATTTTTTGATATTATTTATTACAAATTAATATCTATCGGTTAATATAATCTATTCCTAATTTAAAACTCTATTATATATATTACTAAATATAGTATACACGTATTATTGAAAGTAATAAATAGAAAATATAAATGTAATTTTACGATTAAATATTAAATAATTTCGGCGGTTATATTATAGCATACTGTAATTTTGGAACTATATTGTTATATTGAGAATATTTTAACCAAACTGAAAATAAAGTGCAAACTATTTACCAATTTAAAATTTTTTTTTAAAGAATAATTGTGACTGTCAAAGATCAACAACTCAAATGTACCGAACATTACATTTGGTCCACTTCATTAATGGCAACTCAGGAGACATTTGAGTTCACTAGATGACTCTGCAAATCTGTTAATAAGTACTCTGTATCCAAATCATCTGGGAATTCCTTTTTATAGCAACGTACAGGAATTCCAAGTTCTCCTCAGACAATGAATGTCTTATTATGGTCTTTAAGATCTTTAGTCGACACATATCCTGGGGGCCAGAATTGTCTTATGTTAAGGGGGCCCACTTGCCTGGCCAGTCCGCCACTGTCTCGAGCGACAGTCTGTATCTCGAGCGACAGTCTGTATCTCGAGCCAAAAACATCTTAAAACGATTGATAAAACCACCTGTAGCTCAGTATGTTGGATTATAGTTCATTCACGCCAGTCTCGTTACACTATATTTAATTTATAAGGAACATACTTTTCAATGCAAGGAATAATAAGCATTTGCACGTAAGGAATATTTCACTTAAGAATAAAACTTCTTGTGGATTGTTAAGATGCGGATATAATGAATTACCCAATGATCATTATTATTCGTTTGCCGTAACATATCTTAAGCTTCAGGAAGGCTTAAAAAACCATGAATAAAATCCCTGAAAAGTTTAATTTACTTCTTGGTTGTTCCGAACATTATCAGGTAATAGTAAAAATACACACACTGACAATCATTTCAAGATTAAATCTTTACACACAGGAGCGCCGCTTTATATAAAGTGAAAGCATTGTGCGTCTCGTGATGTTTTAAAACGCTTTGTGGTAGGTGTTGCGATACTATCACTAGACGTGTTCCATGATGGATTAATACGAAAACGCCTATCTCCCAAACAAGAAAGACTTGGATGTCAGTCTTTGTGAGGCAATTAAGTTTTTCTTGATGCTTTTATGTCGGAAAATGAAAGTGGAAGATTTGAGAAGAGTGTTTAAACTTAGACCATTAATTCTTTGTTTATGAGAATATCTTTGTTGTGTATCATTAAGAACTTCTTGAGCTCAATTTTTGTAACAAAAAGCTCAAAATTGTGCATTTCTATTCTAAAATTTTATGTTTCTATCATTTGTTTTCATTTTGACAGATCTTCAAAAAAAAAGTTAAATGCCTTGAAAAGTAAATGTATGGAATTTGGACGAACTGAATTCAGATTTTTAAATTTTAATTTTCCTCCAAAACTATTAGAGTTTATGATTTCTTCCACTATTTGAAACAAAAGGCATTCGAATTTGAAAGATATGTTGCGTTGTTCTCAAAATATATGGAAGTGCGATTATTCCAGATATTGAAAATATAATAAAACTAGGTTACAAATATAACACTAAATTCGTTAATGCAACTTACAGCTACTAAATACGATTTAAACCGATCTTAGATAATGTTTTTGTAAGAGTGAGAAGTCTACTCGTGCATTTTCTTTTTCTTAAACTATTGATTGTTGAAAATGCTTTTCGCTCGTCATCGTTTTTAAATTGATGCATCCTTACAAGCATAAGCCGTTTCGCTTAAATATCAAGGTATGATCCGAGGCTTATCTCTTTTTGGGTTTTGTAGGGAGTTTCTTTCAAAAAATATTTATGTGAAACGACGAGAAAATGAATTCATGCTTTACGCATCGGAACTGAGGCACCTACCACCAAAAGAGAGTTGCTAAAAAAACTGCCTTGAAAATAATATACAATTTATTTCATCTTTTGAATTAAATTTTGCATTTTGTTTGTAATTGTAGTATTTTGCATAACGGCACGCGAAAGAGAAATGAGCATTCTTTTTCTTTTGCTATTGCCTTAATCAGAAAATTTCATGTCATACTTTTCACAAACATTATTTTTTATATAACAAAACGGTGGCGTAGCTGCAACTTTTGCCGCCGGGGCGTTCTTTCAGTATGTCGCCCTTCCATTGCACGTTGCATAAACCTTAAAATAAAACCAGCGGGAGTGACCTCCCCGAAACTTTCTCGCATACGACCAGTAATGTGGGGTGGGTAAACACCCAGTGGGTAGGTAAGTATTTTTGGGGTAAGGCCTGGTTATTTTGAAAAAAAATTTTGAATGGTGATTTGCAATGAAAAATATAAAATTTATGAA
This sequence comes from Araneus ventricosus, assembly GCA_013235015.1. Lineage (NCBI taxonomy): Eukaryota > Metazoa > Arthropoda > Arachnida > Araneae > Araneidae > Araneus > Araneus ventricosus. The sequence continues at coordinate 183,718 of BGPR01000981.1, read as the reverse complement.
TTTCCAAAAACGTAATATTTTGCAAAAAAATTGTGTATGTTCGCAATTTTTACGCGCTGAGGTACCACAGCTTTATTTAACATTTTTGAGTACGAAATCTTACTATAGATATCGCACAACATTTCACTACACCTCTGGTTAATCACAGGAGTCCATCTGGAAAATGTCAAAATAAGTTTCGTTTTGGGGATTGGCATAATTTCCGAAGCGCGTGTTTGCGGCTCGCTACAATTTTCGCCAAGATCAAACGCCAACCATACTCACTTGATTATAATATGCAAAACGCTCGCCAACACACAACCGTAATGTGCATTTTGAACTAAATATGCAATTTGAGCACCTGTTTTTCAACCGATTGAGATGGAAATTGGGCACAGATCTATAATCAATGTTAGCATCCGCTATATCAAGTTTTATTTAAGTCAAAGGGCTTATGAGATACAAGTATGCGATTATACAGACCGACAGACAGTCAATCCCTCGACGAATTTGGCCCAAAATTTTATACGGACCTACATTCGTGACGATAAAACTGTGTACCAAATTTTATCCATCTAGCTATTCAAGTTTTTGAGTTATGGTGTTCACATGACTTCGGACATACAGACAGACAGACTTCCCATGGACGGATTTTATCCAAAATTTGACAGAAACCTACAAATTATGTTTAAAGACCGCATACCAAATTTCATCCCCGTAGCTCTAATAGTTTTCGAGTTATCGTGTTCACAGACATACAGACATAATTCCAAAATTGTGTTTTTCGGACTCGGGGAGGTCTAAAGCGTGGAGATTCGTCAAAATCTCGAGTTCGAATTTTTTGACGATTGCAATACTTTCTCTTTGTATACTTCGTATACGAGAAAGTAAAAAATTCAAGGGTTAAAAATTGATTTAACCTTCCAGTGGGCGCGTGTTTGCAGTTTGCAAGAGATACTTGAATTGTGCATCGCATTACATATTTATATCGTTATTTTATATATTTAAGTGCAAATTTATTTATAAAATCTTTGTTTACTATTAGGCTAATGAATACAGATAACATAAATAAAAGTTGCATTTATTTTTGAAAAACAACATATTATATATATATATATATAATATGTGTGTGTTTTCGTTATTGCAGTGGCGGACATACCAACATCTTAGTTGAAGTTTTAAGTAAAAGAGTACAGAAAATTCCCGATTCTCTCAGATAAGTGAATAACAATATAACACGTTATCAAAGTGAAGGGAATATTGGCTATTTTTAATAAATTACGTAAAAGCGTTTTAGGGAAGATGCATGGCGTCAAGGAGTCGCTGATTTCGCGATTTGTGCGCGCGTGGAAACGATTAAAATATTCTTTTAGTAATAAATATGCCAAGACGAGAGATTTAATATACCTCTAGCGCGGGAAATAGAACGAAACTGGAGTTTAAGAAAAGTGATTTTGGAATACATTAAGACTTTAAAATATATAATATTAGAATCTGAAATAAAATTGAGATTATTACATTTATATATAAAGATCATGCTTTAATGAAGGTGAGGTGTAATCCGTATTGGTCATGGAAGAGATAATGTTTGGCTTAATCATTGAGGATATTAGGTTATTTCTTCATGGGTAAAGAATTCAGTTTTTACGTAGCTCTGTGACCAGTAATTCAGAGCTGACGCGCGAAGCAGCGCCACGGTGTTATTCAATTACATGTTTGAGTCAGAAAAGGGTCAGATAGGAATGCGCGCAAAGTTTAAGTACCCCGAGAAGGGAATTTTCCCGGAAAAGACTCGCGGCTCGAAAAGAAAGTTGAAGTGCGCGTATTACGATGGCAGTAGAAGTGATTAAAATGAGGCGTCGTTGAAAATGATTTAAGAAAGTTAAAAATTTAAATATCGCATATATATGTAAAACGATGCACGATTTGTCGTAAAATTCGCGTAAGCGCACCCGCTGGAAGGTTAATAACGCAATTCGTCGCTGGACGCCGTAGATCTCTGCAGATAGGTTGTGAAACCGTGTGTCCACCACCAGATTTTCTTTTGCATACCGGCAATTTACCAAAAAAAAAAAAAGACGAGAAATATGAATTAATTAGAATATATTTTTTATGTACGCAATGATTGAAGTAGTGCCGTTGCTCTTCTAAGTTATAAAATTGTTTTCCTGCATGTCTGATTTTGCCGCACCTTTCGAAGCGCCGATCGGGGCGAACCGCACCCTATAGCTACGCCACTGTATTTATTTTTAAATTTTATATAGACTTATAATTTTTGGTTGACGAATTGTGAATGAAGGACCTGGTTGTTGAAAGAAAACCCTGTTTAATCGTGAGAACGCTTTTTAACAAAAGCTAGTGAACCAGTTTCCTTCGAGAGAAAACAATAACTATTCAAACTAGAAAACCATTCAGAACTGCGCATCAACAATACACTGTAGTGAAAGATTTATCTTGGAGCGAATCCTTTCATGTTGAGTCTTTCTGCGCAGACAATAACTCACTCGACCTGTCAGCCGTCTGGCGAAGGACAATAGACCCGTTTTATGGATGCAAATGGCTTCATTAGAATATGACTAATGCATCATGCGGTGATAATTTTTAGTATTTCTTGTTCGCCATTTAATTTTTCCTTTGTCAGCTGTAAAACTTAAGATTTATTACAAAATGAAACGAAAAAAAAGACCTTTGGCTGGAAAAATGCTTTGTCCTGATGCCCAACTTCATGAGGTATTCAAAATATTATGCGCGTCCGTAATTGATCTAGTCGAAATTGTTTTATTTGTTTTGGAGTTTGAATTATTTACAGTTAACAATCAAGAAATTTAATCGATGAGTTACTCTATGTTAATTCGCCTTGAACAATGGCAACGTAAAAAGCTAAATGAAAAAAAATAATAAAAAAATTTAAATAATAAAATAAACGTCTTTGCATCCGAATGGGCTCAACTCATAAATGATATTTTTTTCCATTTTATTTTCATAGAAATTGATATTTTTATAGATCAGTCAGGTGGATAAATTTTATATTATGTACGAAGAGTATAAGATAAATATTTTTAGACGATGCAAGATTGATTCTGTGTCTATTATTAAATTCAATGAGGGATTTCAAATAATTTCATCAATTTAAATTCAGTTTTGAATTATTGAATCTGTTTTATCTCTAATTTTGATTTAAATTGTTAAATTAATTTTTTTAAATTTTATAATTTTGAGTTCAACTTTTGAACATAGGGTGATTGTTTATCCTACCAACAAACTGAATGTTCATGTAAAGCGTGTAGTTACTGTGACATGCCATTTGCAACTATCGTGCAAATCACATTTATTATTAAAACAACAGTAAACAAAGACTAACAAATATTTAAAAAACACACAGCTGACACTGATCATTCACAGCAAATACTGACATTTTATTATAACTATAGAAATGGAAGCTTACACATTAGTTGTAGTACTGTTTCGCCGAAACATACGCCGGCCAGCTCGCGAAATTGTTGATGATACAGCTCGCCAAGAGAGTTACGCAATATTGTTGCCTTTAAAACCATGGTTTGGCCTAAATCATGCGCTAATTTCTCTTTGTTTGATGCTGTATTATTTTCTTAATAAATTTAAGAAAATTCTCTGAATTGAAAATTCTTTTGCCGCAAAACAGATGTAATGGGCGGAAACGGTGATGACATTTACGAAGTTCTTATATCATTAGTACCGATATGTGTTTTTGCTATGTGATTTGTTTATTCTTTGTAATTTTTAAAATAAGATGCCCTCGAGTCTAATTTGAATTGATCATGACAAACAGAAATATATTCAATATTAAAATTATCTCCAGTCTTTGAGATAAAAGTTGTTTTATTTATTTAGAGCGAGAAACGAGAAGCACAAAATATTAATTAACCTATTTTAACCTTTTCTAAAATAGAAATTTGTTTGACTTTACACCGGAAAAGTCCCTTTCAATCGGAGAAAAAAAATACTTCATGTGGAAAAGCTTATTGTAGGATTCAAGCTGTTTCTTTCCGTCTTGGAAATTCGTTCAACTCGCGGCTTTAGAAATGATACGCAGTTATCGTAAAATAACCAATAATTTTACTATGGATGTAAAAATTCTAAATTAGTTTTTGGTATCGCAAAAAAAGCCATCAACTTTCGAAGTATTGGTTTTTCCATGATAATTTTTGTATTTGAACTGTGACACTTTAAATAGTTTTTTTCGGTTCAACTTTTTCAGAATGTAAATTACTTTATTCTCTCTAAAAAAGAGTCTTTTAAATTGGAATTTTTATTTGGATTTGTTCATAAATATATCTATTACATTGTTTAAAAAAAAACAGCGGGAGTGGTTTCCCCTCAAGTTTCTCGTATACTTCCTAACACATGTGGAAAAAGTGAAACGGCAGTAAAACCCACAAGGCGTCCCTAACACAGGTGGAGAAAAAATAAGGCGAACGGCATACCACGAGTTTCCATCGCATAGCAAGGCAAAAGGCGGAAGTAAAATAAAGAAGCCCACGCCATTGCGTAATATGTCTTTGCTTCATTCCAAGATAAAGGAAATCGAATATGAAAATTGAACACATTTTTTTTAACCGATTGAAACGAAAACTGGACACAGATCTACAATTAGGGTTAGAACACATACTGAACTTCATTTATCTAAGTCGTTGCATTTAGGAGTTATGGTGTTCAGAAGCATGCGATTATACAAACCGACAGACAATCAACGAGTTGACGGATTTTGTACAAAATTTGATACAAACCTACATTCCTGATGGTAAAACTGTACACCAAATTTTATCTATCTAGCTATTTAAGTTTTTGAGATATAGTGTTCGTATGAACACGGACAGACTACCCGTGGACGGATTTTATCCTAAGTCTATATATATAAAACGCTAAGGTACGTGGCTGGAAAAAGGGTTTATTTCCCTTTCGCCGATGGCAACGATGGATTTGTTTACAAAACAAAACCAGTAGCCTCCCACATGTTGGGTATAACTTCATAATAATAGCCAGCTACTACATTTGTTGTGGTGTAGAACGACTTTTTCTCGAAAAAAATTAGTTTAAGACGTAGAGTTCACAATATTTCCTGCAATATAATGGAACTTTGGATAAAATTATTCGAATGGTATCTTTTAACTGAATTGTTCGTGAATATAATAATATTATTCAGGTTTATATTATAAAATACGTTAATAGTAAACAAATTTTAGTTTTCTTTGGTAAAGAATTATTATAAATATAATATTATTTGTATCTGAAATAATATCGTAGATAACTGTTAGAAAGCTAACTGCAAAAGCGGCCGAGTAAAAATATACATGAAATAATGTTATTCACATGAAAATCGAATGTATCATTAGTGAAAGATTTCGTTAAAAATCTTATAGTTTTCAGAAAGCAGGAGTTCATGCGACTATTTTCTTTTACCAAAAATATTTTTCGAAGTTAAGTAACTAAGATTAGACCAGTTTTATACTTTCTCGTATACGAAGTTTACAAAGAGAAAGTATTGTAATCGTCAAAAAATTCGAACTCGAGATTTTGACGAATCCCACGTTTTAGACCTCCCTGATTCCGAAAAACACAATTTTGGAATTATGTCTGTTTGTGTGTCTGTATGTCTGTGAACACGATAACTCGAAAACTATTAGAGCTACGGGGATGAAATTTGGTATGCGGTCTTTAAACATAATTTGTAGGTTTCTATCAAATTTTGGACAAAATCCGTCAACGGGAAGTCGGTCTGTCTGTATGTCCGAAGTCATGTGAACATTATAACTCAAAAACTTGAATAGCTACATGGATAAAATTTGGTACACAGTTTTATCGTCATGAACGTAGGTCCGTATAAAATTTTGGGCCAAATCCGTGAAAGGGTTGACTGTCTGTCGGCCTGTATAATCGCATACTTGTTCAACTCTATGCGCATGCGTTCTGGTAATGCCTGTGCAAAGAAGGGACACTCCGAAAACTTGGCAGTTTGCCAAAAACCAATTCTGGCGGCGAGATTTTGTAAGGAGGCAAACATATAGGGCGTCTCGCCAGGTCCTGTTGCGCAAAAAAATGCGTAGAGGATTTTATTTGTTTTGATCCTTCAAACCACGCGTGGTTCTAACTTTGGTTAACTTGCGAGGGCAGTTTATTTGGCGTCTTTTATTATTCTAGCTTGTATGAACTACATTTTCCTATAAATATGCTATGATGGTTCTATACATCCTATTTAATTTTGATTGTGCTTTCATAATTGATCTTTATCAAACATGTTATGAAGGAATTACCCTCTTAAAGAATTTGAACTGTATTTAAATATTTTGCAGCGTATACATCATTTTTCAATGTATTGATTATAAAGGAAGGATTACGCCACTTTGTCCTTGAGACGGTAAGAGTGGAAAATCGGTTCGAATCTAATCGCTACGCATCTCTTTGAATTTGATTCTTTACGTAAATATTTTACAATCACTGTAATCTACAATAGGAACCTTTTGATAGTCATTGGATTCTGGGTTACAGTAGATTCGAATTTTTTTATCCACGTGGGGGAAGGGAAACGGCACCTTTTTGGGAAAGTATACGAGAAAGTTTAGGGGAGACCACTCCCTCTGGTTTTAGTAATTATGTGGAAATTAATTGGAGATACTCAACTCTTCGATTTTTCTTTACATCTTAACAGTTAATTACTTCTTATTTTTCACAATTTCTTCATTTCTATGAGTTTGCTGTTTCTTTTGTTCAGTTGATATGCCTTCTAGAGCAAACATTTTAACTTCCACGGAATTCTTATTTAGCTCGTTTTTCTTGCCTGGATTTCGTGTCTGCTAAATTTGATTCTTACGGTGTTAACATATTTGCAAAATATTAATAAACACAAAAGTAAAAATTGGAAATTGAGGTTAAACGGTAAAACACTGTTTGCAATTTTCATCCATAATTAATGAATACATTTCATAATGCCCGTGCTTTATTTACATGAAAAAGCACAGGAATTCTCTTGGGAGTAATTCTGTGACAGTTATATTGTTTTAAATCATTTTAATTTTAACACCTTTAAAATTGACGAGTGTATTCCTTATCACGTCTTATAAGATTTTAGTCTCCAAATCCCCTTTTGCTCAAAAACATTACATAGTTTAATTTAGTGTTAAAAACTTAATCCTAGAAAGAAATTTCCATCACCACTCTAAGATATCGTGCATAACTCCCAACATACAGTAACTGCAGCATACAACACTAGATCTTCAAATAACAAGATATAAAAGGTTGATTTTCACTATCCTTTATGCTAGTATTTAAGAATTAATGTGAACAGAATATTACAGCGTTTTTTTCGTTGCCTTTTGCAAAATGCTATCTCAAAACATAATGTTTGCAAATTTAAATCGAATGAAAAAAGTTCTGTTATTTGGAGCATATGATTACAGATTTAAACCATTAATTTAAAGAGACAAAATAATTGCTCGAAACCGTACAAAGGAAGACCTGTTTGTGCCTTTATTATGGCGAGAGAATGCTGGGGGGCGTTTTCTTTCGTCGGGTTGTTATTAGACGAAGGAAAGACAAACTACAAGAACAAAGAATGCGAAATGTGATTGACAGATAAATGCTGATAAATGGGACTTCGAAAGGTGGAGTCGGAAGATATTGAATCCAAGACTTGTTATTTGTTGAAATATATCTGCCCTTTCGTGAATCGAATTTCTTAATCCATCTTCAGTATAGAGTGAAGACAGATTAGAATTTATGTATTGTTGTAAAAAGCATTTTGAATTTTTTTTAATAAACTTTTCCTTTTCCTTAATGGCTTTATAGCTCAAGTGCAAGATATGAAATGACAGTGGGACCGAGAAGTTTCTTAAAATACTTCTATGCTATTAGCCGTGAAGCTCGATAACCCTTCAAATCGCATAAAAGTGCAAAATGAGAGATTATTTTTGAACATTGGAAATTATAATATCAACCAAGAATTGATCCTGATTTTACAGCTTTAGTAAAAAATCTTATGGTTTAGAAGTGGTATGAACATCTAATGAAAATGTCTTAAAATTTAAGATAAATTTAAAAATATTATCAGAAATATTTAAAAATACTATAAAACAAATTGTTGAAAAATGACTGATTTTCTTGTAAACTGTTTGCGTGAATTTATAGATATGCGGAATAAAATGAAAGTTTTCAGATACAATTGCGTATCATTTTTCCACGATTTAATTGTATGCTATATATGGCTTGTTCTAATCGTTTTATTTGAAACAACTGAAATGTTTAAAATTATTAATAAATAATAAAAATGCACAGAAAGTGCCGATATTACCATTTTAAAACAGTTATTTACTTCTTGGTGGATAACACATAAATGACGTACCGTCGCACGCATTGAGAAAGAATGTCTGATATACAAGACACGAAAGCAAATTTTCCCATGTAGAATTTTTAATCAGCTGGCAATTTAGATTTTATTGATTAAGAAAAAAATTCTAAAAAAACTATTTATTTACTTATAAAAAGATTAGAATTGAGAATTCGCTTATCAAGAGGGAAACCATAACTTTAAAAAACATAGAAAACTGAATTATTAAAAAAAACTTTTAGCTAATTTTTTTTGAGATAATAAAAGGAACAGTTGAGAGAATGTTTGAACTGCAATCAGAATGTTTCAGACATTGATAATTTCTAAGAAAGGCACGACTAAGGTACGTGTCAGACAAGTAGCCCGAAGAAGTTAATTTAAGGAATATTTTTTATGAATTAAATTCTATAGTATCTTTACAGATTTATGCTTAGAATTAAATGCATAGTATATAAAAATAAATGTTCAAAGAATTTTTAACTATGGTAAAATTTTATGCTGTAAAATTAACGTATCCATGTACAGTGACCGCTCACTTATACGCGCTCTCTTTTATGGGCGTTTTTCACTTATGCGCGTTTTTTTCGCGGTTCCGGCCAGGGGTATAGGAAAACAATAACTTTATTCATTTATGAGCCGCACTAAAAAAGCACCTCTCACTTATGCGCGTCGCAAAAATTTTAAGGTTTCTTTCAGCAGAGCAAAAACCCTTTTTGTTCTGCTTCTAGGAATGCATTCCCTCGCCCTTACCCTACTGTTCAAATTCCAGGAACACATTCCTCTAACTTATACACAGGGGTGAACGTGGGGGTTCTTGTGATTGATGTCAGTAAAAGTCGCATTTATACAGCAGGCGTTTAGAGAAGTTAGTACGGTAATTAGCATGTGGCATTGATTGTTAACGAAAGAACCATCTTTGGAGTTTTGGTTAAATGGTTACGCTTTAAAATGGCGAAAAGAACGAAATTGTCGCATTTGTTTACAATGGATGTTATTAAAAAATTCGAAGAAAATACTTGCACCTAGAAAAAAGCTATAGCAGAGCATTTTAATGTCTCAGAATCGACACTACGAGGGATATTTTTAAAAATCTGGATCCTTTCCATTTTTTTGTGTTCTTAAAAATAATTAACGGAAGTTATACACGCATTTGCATCTTTAAACTAATCTTATTCACATTTATCAGTAGTATATACATAGTATTAGTTAACAATATATGTACATTGTATTGATGTTTCACTTTTAAGCTCCCTTTTGTGGTTTGTCACTTATGCGCGTCTCTCACTTATGCGCGCTTTTTCCGCCAGCGCATAAGTGAGATATTACTGTACTTCATTTAAATGTAAGTGAAAAAGCTTATACCATTCATATTTTCAGCCATATAAATTACACTGTTAATTCAAAAAATAACTCTGTACGAGTAAAATCTACTTCATGGAGGTAATTATAACAAAACGTGACGGGTTTTATAATCACTTTCGCATTTAATTATTGTTTTTAATTACATATGAAGGCGGTTCATTTCTACTCTTGATTATGTGAGGTAAGTTCTTGCGAAAAGTCGTGGGTGTGTTGGTTAATATTAGAGTAGATATCTAAATCACGCCTTTCTTGCATCGGGAGGTTTTCTTCAATCCTTTAAAGTCTTTTATCAAGTATTTTATTCGCCTTTGTTCCTTTCTTCGAACTGGGAAACGTGTTAGAAATCTGGGGGCGAGATTGTTGCAAATATTTATTTCTTTTGTTATTGCTACTGAAGATTTTCACACTGCATGATATTATCGCTTAAATTAAAATGAACAATTTTCTTGCAAGCAATTAAGAAGGTCCGTTAGTATTTTTACTTTATTTGATATTTTTTCTTCAAATATAAAAGATAAAGCCTGAATTCTTGAGCATTTTGTAACGAACGTAACGTAATGAGGATTTTATAGCATCACAATTTTCATCACGAAAATGAGCTGTCTATCTGTTACTTTGAAGATTATCATTTGCAATGGCTTAAAAAAATATGCACGAGTCTCGTGCCTTCGAAGAATTTATTTTGAAATGAAGATGGGAATCTCGAAACACTCTTGGCAACTGATCAGACATGTCGCATCATTATAAAACGGTATGAAATATTAGATTTATCTGTTTATAATACAGCTCGTGCATTTTCTAAGGAGTCTGAACAGCTGTCATGACCAAATTGCATTCCGCTGTTAAAAACGATTTTAAACCTATTTCGATTCTGTTGCCATTTCATAAATGATCGCGCGAATTTGTGCCAAATTGAACAAGGTTTCTTTTTAAATTTCTCAAACTACCTCCTTCATTGTGACTTTTGACTCATTTTTTTCCTGTTGCAACACGGTAAAACTGTGTTAATTAGGTCTCTTCTTCTAATAACCGTAAACACCAGCCTTTTCGCAATTCCGACATTTGCCAAGGACACGTACCTCATTACTTTCACACTCCACTTCTATGTCAACTAATTACTATGCATTATTAACTGAGGATTACTGAATCATTTTTTTCTCTGCTTTGCATATTTTTTTCCTGGTGCATAAACATCCGTTCAAAGAAAATGACGTGAGGACGCAATTGAACTGAAAATAACGACATGTGCTGTGTCTTTCGGGCATTCGACAGAAATGATTTAATTATAGCAGTATTTACCAACGGTTGCTTGTGTTCCCCTAAGAGACAAAGAAATATATTAAGAGCGCAATTGAATACTCCTTCTTCTCGTATTTGTCAGTAATTGTCTATACATGAATTCTTTTTTCCATAAAAATGCGCAACTTTAATTAAAATTTCGGGTACGAGGGTGATGCTTTTATTTTAAATTTCGAAGCAAAACTTCTATTAACGCATTGCGAGAAAATTGCCCTACAAAACAGACAAAAGTGTAAATAAAGATGCTACGTTATTTAAGATTCTCCGAAGCATTTCGTTGGGTAAAATGGTGTTTGAACGAACGCAGTTTAAACAAGAGATTAACAATTGGGTCTGTGCTGGAACTTTTTTGGTTATTTTTTGAAATCGTCTTTAATGAGAATGGAGGAAAATAGGTAGGAAATTGTATTTATTTAATTGTATTTACTTTCTAAAATACACAAATAATTTCATTAAGTGTCGCTTGAAAGGTTAAAGTTCCAGTTGAAACTTTGTTTCATATAAATTCGGTACACACTGCAACTATGCGAATACACGCACATCTTATTGAATAATATTTGTTTAGTTGTTATATTGATTTTTTTGAATGTCTTCTAAGTAATGTCGCCTGGTTTTTAAGTTTTCATTACTAAGGATAATTCTTTATTAAATATTTAGAAAATGTTATTTATGATTGCATACTTCTCTGTATTTTGATCTTTACTTATTGGATCTAAGATTTGTATTGTAAATTTTCAAATTATATTGGATAACTATGGGTTTCTTCTTTTAGGGAGGTTGAAGGAAACTAATTCAATTCAATATAATATGGATTAAGAAATGCTTTTTGGTTAAAATCGCAATGTTTTTATCGTTGAATTTCCAATTATTTTCATCTTCGTTATATGTGTTTAAAATACATCCAAAATTTTAATTTTTCATTGCATCGTCGAGCTTTTCATATTTAAGTGTTTATAAAAGATGTCAGATTTATATCTTATGTCTTCGGTAAAATCCTCAACTATACGAATTTAGTAATCTGATTTTCATGCATTGCTTTTCAAAGAAAGAACACCGAGAAAGGTTATTGATTGACTTTCAAGAAAAATTTCGAATGATGAAAATTTCACTTTCAGTTAAATAAAAAAAATACTTCTTAGTATTATGATATTATTAGTGCGAATTTAGAAATTTTGTAGTTTGGAATTGGACAATGATATAAGCAAAAATGAAAGTATTAATTGTTATAATAGGAGAAGATTAGTAGTGCTGAAATAATTACTGCTGCTTTTTTTCTAAACATTTCTATTTTTCTTACTCATTCTATTTACCAGGCGTTTTCAACTTCTACCTTAGTGTGAGCTATAAATATGCTCCTAAGAAGTTTCGATATTAAAATTTCTTCAGACATATGATCTATCTAGTATTAATTAGCATGTTCATCACATAGAGCATTTATAATAATGAACATCCTAAGTCAAAGACTTGCAACTGGAAATATGTATCATTGAGAAAAAAAAAATGGATGCATTCGGGTGCGCAGGGAACTGATTGTGGCTATTGGCGAAAGCATGAAACAGGTTCAACAGTTCGCTCCAAGGACGATTTTACTTTTTCTTATGGAATTAAAGAAACCCAGAAAAGCCTCTGTTATGTGTGCATAAAAAAAAGCTGTGGTCGGTTACTTTGTACGGTCACGTGATCCGACGCGTGCGGCTTCCTACCATGCTTAAGTTCGTGCATAAACTGTTAAACATCCTTTGAATGGCCCATTGCAACTGGAACTCTCGGGGGATTCATCTTCGTTCGAAAAGCATGCAACAAGCATACAAAACAAGTGGGAAGACTTGTGTACCTATTATTATGAAAAAAAAGACTTCAATTTGTTTGTTTGCTTCCTGATCGAGCATGTATCAAAAGGCAAACTGCCATTTTTATTTTCTTGCGAATTTTCTTTGATAGTTTCTTTTAAATGTTAAACCGAGTGTTTGTCCTCTTTTGCTTTTTCACGTAATCTTGTAGAAAGTTATTTTAATCACACGCTTATTACCAATGAAAATATATCGCAAAAAGGAATTAATATTAAAGATGGTTTGAGCATAGCTTCAAATTCGACATATTCTTATCTGTGTAAATCAAATTTTGAAAGAAAACGTTTAAATAAATGAATATTTCTTAAGAAGGGGGAAAACTAAGTACTGTTATTTTTTTATGAAAATTCTTTTCATTTTCATACTTTCCTCGCTAAATTTAATTTTTATTATTAACATATATACGCTTTTTTTATACTCGATTAATTACTTTTTATTTTCTACTTAATCACCGGAGCTTTATGCTAATAAATTTGCCACTTATGATTAAAATTTAATTTTTAGTTCGAAATAGACTGATTTCTTCTGTCTGTAATATATTTTTCTTTATACAATGCAGTGAAAATTACCATCCCTTTACAAAATTCCCATAGCAATATTAAAAATTCAATATAGGAGAATTTCATTTCATTTATCCCTAACAATTAATAATTTTTAATATTTGACATTCCGAAGTAAAGCAATCTGATCTCTCTTTGTAATATTCAGATACAGGGGATAGTTGGAGGAACGGTTTTAAAAAAGAGTTGAAGTAATGTTGATGTAGTTGGAGACTGGCGACGACTTAAATCGCAACTTTTAATTTCCAGTTCGCTAAGCTCTAGAAATGTTGGACTGCCAAATATTAAAAATTAATATTAGTGATTGGTCATCTTGCGTACCTGAATGAAACTGAACGATTTATAGAATTCAAAGAGCACAAAAGGCTTAAGCTTGTTATCGAGTTCAGTGGCGAATCCAGGATTCCGGTCGGGGGGGGGGGGCCGAGGTCATAAAAACTTTGTATCGTGGCGATGAATGTCAAACTTCAAGGCTAAAGTAAACCAAAACTCTTTAACTTTACAGACTTGACTCACCTGACAATAAGAATCATAAAGAACAATGCAATACTTTCGATAATTTAATAAAAATGACAATGAAATAACTAGCCAAAAAATGTCTTCGACCGCGTCAAAGCTACAAGTATAAGTGGAATGACTACAAAACTAGCAAAATTTTCGAGCCTTTTAAGCCAGAAAGCAATGTTGAAACGTTTTTATTATTTTTTACAGAGAGAAATAAAAAAAAAACCCAGTTGTAATGATGTTAAATTAAATCAGGAATTCTAGCTTAGCTCTGGGGGGCTGTAGCCCGATAGCCCCCCTGGATTCGCCACTGATCGAGTTACATAAAATATACTAAATAAATTTATAGGAAGAATCGACCTTTTCCCCAAATGTTGTTCGCTAGTGCAATGACGGTATGGTGATGTCTGGTAAAAGTTTTTCTTACGCCCATCAATTCTTTCCACCCTTTTATGTCGCAGAGTTTGCAAGTAAGAGTTCGAGAGTATCGCCAGTGGTGGCCTGATGGGAGATTCGCAATTTCGAGCAGGGAGATCCGATTTTCCCGAAGATCCGTCTCGCACACGTAACGGGCAATGGCGATCTTTGAATCCGGTCGTATTCACGCCGGATCGTCATCACTGCTGAAAATTATCTGGTCCGTCCCGAAACGACCCACGTATACCTTCAAAAAGGGACGAATAAACCTAATGCGTAATTTGTTGCAAATGGAAGATGAATTTACATTTTATAAAAACTATGGTAATTATTTCTGGATTTATGACCATCATGACGGTGGCGTGGCGTTTAGGTCGTGGTATGATTTTTTTCGCTCCTCATCGTATTTGACTTTAAAAAGTGACAGAAACGCAGTAACGTTTTGTTACCAGTGGCGTAGCGAGAGATGATATGAATTTTTTTTTTATCCCAATCGTCATCAGTAGTTTAACGAGCGTAAATAGCACCAAGGGTATGGTATTATCTCCCCCCCCCATCCTATTTTTCTTTAAAAAGGACATAAACACAGTAATGCTTCGACTCCACTGTGCCTCCTAAAACTGGCGCACGGGGCATCTAGACCCACCTGGTCGCTACGCCACTGCATCACGACAGCAAAGATGTTTGGATTCATTCTCAAATCCTTTCATTACGCCTACAGCAATTTCTTTAACCACAAAACGAGTTTGATGACGGCGTATATAAATTAGGTTTAATAATTTTGATTCATTAAAAATATTGTTTAGTAATAAACTCCACTCTTACAGTGGTTTAGCTAAGATAAGTGGCGCAGCTAGGGTAAGTGGTGTAATAATAATATATGATTTCTTCGTTCCCCCAGTCATCATTAGGGGTCTAGCTTGCATGAACGATTCCCGAGGCATTGCACTTTTTTGATTCCTGATCATATTTGTCTTTAAAAAGTGACATAACGTACTGACGTTTTGTAACCATGGCCAGGGTCATAGCCAGGGTAAGTGGCGACAGGAGAATAAAGCCTTATTTTTTTTTTTACTCCAGTCGTCATTAATGCGGCCTGGAGAATGGTATTACTTTTATGCCCACTCATCATATTTTGCTTCAAAAAGTGACATAAACACGGTAGTGCTTCGACTCCACGGGGCTTCCTACGACTGGCGTACGGGGCATCCAGACCCCCCCCCTTGCCCCCTGGTCGCTAGGCCACTGCACTCTTAATGCACGCAATATGTTATTCAACAGCACTGTAATGCAGGATAAACTAAAATCAAAATGAAAAAAAAATCCCTTCACTCATCCCTTCATTCTTTACAGCATCACTGTGGAGGGAAAATTTGAGAGTTTATATAACTTTTTTCTATAAAACGTTATTCTTCTTTAGAAACTCGTTTTAAACTTTTCCCAAAATTTTTTAAATAAATACTCAACCAAACTAAATTTATATTGTTTGAATATATTTTTGATTTTAAAAGTATTAATAGTATTTTTAAAAAATTGAGGAAATACGGAACTTGTGACTATGCGAAATGGCTTAAAAAATGTTGTGAGGTTTTTTCCTTCTTTTCTTACGGTTGAAACTTTCACGGAATTAAGAATTGTTGTGAATCTAACTGAAGTCAAAAGGGGAACACAACCATATGTGCATTAGGACAAAATGAATTGTTGTAAATTATGTTTACAGTGCGCAGAAAAGGTAATTGACCTTTCTGAATTTAGTCACTTACTTAAATTGGGCTATTATGCCTTGGAACATGACGATTGCGACTGAAAAAAGATGTTAGATCCTGCAGCAATATCTAAGGTTCCTTTTCTTCGCACCGGAATGTGATAATTGTATTTTGTAACCCTTGAACCGTCATGAGCGTGCTCGCATGCTTAAGGCAACGCGTGCAATTTTCAAGATTTAAAATTTTAAGCATCATTAAACAGTGGATATGAATGAATGACACGGATTTTTCTACGATCAACGAGGTAAGGCAATTATTGAATTGTAAAATCGTGTGAAGATCATTTTTATGCACGCTAAATGGTACAATTATTCTATAAGGTAGATTCCTCTTGTTATTGTAGATGTATATTTATTTGAAATGGAACAAGGAAGTATTGTAGAAACAATTCGAAGGATCATTCAAACAGCCATCAAAACACTTTTGAAAGCTGTTTCTGAGAGACTTGATTTCTTTTCAAATATGAGCTCAAATGAAATAAAAACTTCTGTCGTTTCGGTAAAAAAAACTAGTGCTTCTGATTAAGTGAGTTCTTTCTTTTTTAATTATAATTATTTTCCAAAGATTCTGTAATAAAAAAAACTTCCTCGAGTTTTGTCTCTCTCCTCTGAAAATAAGAGGCAAATCATGGATACAAAATACAAGGCAATTGCCCTTGATCCTAATGAAAATCCTAAACACAGGATAGTCTTCCTAGAGGATAGTTAATTTTTCTAACCTTAGAAAAAACATGGGTCGCTTCATTTTGAATTACTCGCATTAAATGTGTCGCATCTTACAACTCATTTACATATATTTGGGTCTAAATATATTTATTATTTGAATTTATATCCGGCATCGTTACTTCTATGAATTTGAAATAGCATCTTATTCTAATCCTAATTTTGTTAAAATAATTGGAACGTGAAGTGCCCCCACCATTGTCTGAATTAGTAAATTTTATTCAAGTAAAATTACCAACCTTCAGTGTAGAGCTGCCTAGACGGGAAAAAATATATAACTAAATCTTTTTGCTTAATGTGTTCACATTAAAAAAATGGCTTTACAGACCATTCTCCTGAGTGGAAATAAAAAATTTAAGGAAAAAAGATATTTAGAAAAATTTTAGCATTTATCTCGCTTTTTAAAATTCTACGCAAAATTCTTTTCTTTATATAAAATTATTTATAGTTCTGTTGGATAAATACATCTGTAACACGTCATTAACTGCCTTTTAAGTTTCTTGATTTTATACTTTTAGATGTCCAAAATGTGGAGATGTATACTCACACAGAGAAACAAAGGTACGATGGCTGGTACAACAACCTCGGCCATCCAGAATGGGGATCTGTCGGTAAGCATAATATTTCAAAATCTATGTTTTTTGTAATCTAACAGTAATTTCATTTACATTAAAACGTGAACAGTTATCAAACTGTTTATAGTTTAGTTAAAATAAGTGCGATGCTCGCAAGAAAACATGAGGAGAAACATGTTTATTCAGAACATTCTTCGTTTGAAGCAATATTAGATAATTTCATCGTCAATTTCATGAAATTTAATGCACTTGAATCCTGAGAGAATTATAAAAATAGCTTAATTTAATAATAATCTTTAAAGAAATCATTTTTACTTGGCCTGTTCTCACAGATATCTATAAAGTATTTTAGTGTCTTGCGTTTTAAAAACAGAACAAAATTTTTTAAAAAACTTAAATTATAATAATCTTTAGCACGTGCGATCTTATGTTGTTTGAAATATTAATAACATTCGTTTCTTACACAATAAAGCTTTGAATAGGAGAAGTGAAAAAGTGAATAAAAATTTATTCTAAAAACAGTTAATTGTGATCTTCCCGTTTTTAAATCCCACAAGTTTATTTTAAAACTTTAGATTCCAAAACAAAATAATTTTTAGATAATATTTTATCTAAAAAATGGCACTGCTCCAGATTTTGAGTATGGATATTGCCTATGGAGATCGTATAGAATCTGAACATTTTTAATTTTGAAATGTTTTCGATGTTTTCTTTTTATTTAGATTGCATAAAAAACACAAATACAGCATTTAATTAAGACCACTGACCTCGCCAACAAAAGTTGACTTGGATATTAGCGGAAGAAATGGATTTAGAGGCTACTAACAGGCTTTTTATTTTCTAGTTTTTCTTATTATTAGCTATCTAATAAAAAATTATGCCAATTTTTTCATAGTCAATATTGAGATTTTGAAAATAATAGGGAGAAATAAAAGTAAATAATGCTTTGATTAAAAAAAGTAACGTTATTCATTGTCAATGGATTCCTCCTAGGAAGTAACGACGTATAGCTTTCTTTCACCTTGCCGAATCAAAATCGTACTGTTTAAACACTGTAATATCTCTTTAAATAGTTGAGGAAATTCCTAATTTTCTGAAAAATAACGCTTAGTCATCTGTTGCATTTCGATAAAATTATGCCTCGTTTTTGTCCAGTCCAAGACTATTCGGGACTCAATTTTACGAAATATACCCTGTTTTCATTAAATAATAAGCAATGGTGCTGTTTTGCAAGACATTAACATCGAATTTCGTATTCGTAATTTAGATGCAAGCATTTCCTACCAGCTCGTACAGCATGTTTCATATCGGTAAGAGAAAACATATAACAGTGAAACAAATGGGCAGATATTGCAGGACTTCTTTTTCTATGTTACGAGAACGAATTCATTTTTTGAAGATTTTTCACGACACTGAAATTTATACCAGTCTTTCTTGAAGGAAATTGATGACCCTAGAATCCTGGAGGGGGGGGGGGGCGGCATTTCTAATTAAACAACTGTAAATATTGCTGAATTTCCTCCACTTGCATTTCTAAAGCTATAAATTCCTGTGACTCTTAGACCCGCCGAAACTGGCCTTTTTCTTCTTTGAGAATGCGTGTAAAGAAATACATTTGAAAAAGATTTCTAAACAGGGTGTTTCGGAACTCATGGGCAAAAATTTAAGGGGCGATAGAAAACATCTAAACAAGCAATTTTCACCATACAATGCATGGGCGGAGAGCAAGCGGTGAACCGCTAGGAGGTCTCCGTTACTGTCACATGAAAGAATGAAACACCAAACGGATGGAGGAGATACTAAATAATTTTATTGATAGCATGTGTGGCAAACTTACAGAAAGTGCTCAAAAGAAGACATGAAGGTTGTGCGTATTAGAAATGCCTTCACTAGTAAAGGTACTTTCATCCGTGAATAACACATGTGCACTAAAATCAGGCTGCGTTGCTAGCTGTTGCAAAAACCAACGTGCAAACTCGACACGTGGCGCGTAATCTGCAGGTATCAAGGCGTGCACATGGTAGGGGTGTAATCCTTCGTCCCGTAGTACTCGCCAAACAATCGAGTGGGGCACATTTACGGCACGGGAAACCTCTCGCGTGCTAATATCCGGATCTTCCACTCTTTGCTTCCTTGCTTAATCTTTCACTCCTTGCGGAATGTCCTCTACAACTTGTGGCGTCCGAACACTCCTGCCACGCTCTGTATCATGCATGCCGGTGACAAAGGATCCCGTTTCACACATGCACCGATGCAATCGCTCGAGCATTTTTCGGTCTGTCACGTGTCTTCTAGGGAAACGCTGCCTCTACAGTCTTTCGGCTTCCAAAGCGTTCACAGTCGCAAGACCATACACAAAATGCATGTCCGCCTTTTTCTGATTAATATACGTCACCATGCCTTAAATGGCGTTGTGTAGAAATGACGATGTGTAAGAAAACTCGTGCTTTATGCTTTCCATTACAGCGCCGTCTAGCGGTTCACCGCTTGCTCTCCGCCCATGAAAATTGCTTGTTTAGATGTTTTCTATCACCCCTTAAATTTTTGCCCAAGAGTTTCGAAACACCCTGTAGAAACGATGAGTTGAAGCCATTACTGTTTAGTGTTTAAGCTAACATCAATGCTTACACAATCCTTAAGATAGCTTCAGGTAAGAGTGGAAAAAAAGAAAGTGCACAAAAGACGGTCTAATTGCATTTATTCTAATATTTATTTGTTTTCAGTTTAATTCCGTCTATCTTTGCTTTAAACAATGTGTGGCTTGTATTCACGGTAGTATCATAGTACATTACCTTGGTATATGCAAAGTCACTTAAAAATTAATAGATGCTGTCGTCTGTAATGGAATGTGAGGAAGGAAATGATAAAATTATTATAAAACACTTAAATCTGATTAAATTCGGAATTTTTCTTTAACCTTGCGTTAGTATGGCGCGGTATTTCTGCACCCAACACAACTATTTGTAATTAAATTTACTGGGTTTCTTGTATTTTATGCTTATTTATGTTTTGGGCATGACGGTGTCCCTCCGCAGTAATGACATTAGAAAAGTAGCCACACTCATGCAGGATTAAAAATGCACTTAATAAAAATTTATATATATACAGTCGACGCTCGTTATAACGACCACACATTATAAAGACCATTCCATTATAACGACCAGTGATAAAATCCCCAACTGTGTTTCCCTATGAACTCTATGTTATTTCACTTCCTGTATAACGACCGTACAGTGTCGTTTAATCCCAATACAACGTCCGAATTCAGCGAACACTCTTCCCGGTATTTTTCCAAAAAAAAACGTGTTTCTAAACGTAAATGACCTTGATTATTGTATGGCCAAGCTTCGTAGATGTAGAGTCTTTAGTATTACAGGTCAACTTTGGGGCGGGGGGGGGGGAGAATTACCATTCACCACAGCGCGGAAATTAGAATAGCCTAGAATAAAAAAAAAATGTTTCAAGTGCTATTGAGACTTTAAAATGTTTTTTTGAAAGACAGAACATTATTTATCATCTTTAACTGAAATGGAAAATTATGTTTTGCAAAAACCACATATGCAGAAAAGACAAACAACCATTTCTGATTTTTTCTTTAGAAAATAAATGTTTTGTAAGTACATAACACCCTTTATTTTCTACTTTAAAATCTGTTTTAGAAATATATTTTTAATTGATGAAATTTTATTTTTAACACCAATGATAAAAAATAATTTGAGTATTTAGTTGGATCTCTTTAGAAATCGCCTATTTATATGGAACTGCTTGAGCGTGCATGTGTACAGTTTTTAATTATATCCACTATAGCGACCACTCGTTATAAAGACCTTTTGCTGTGGGACGCAGAGTTATAACGATCGTCGACTGTATTATCAATATTTTCCAATACAACACAATTTCAAAAATTGTTTTTGATGCAAATTGAATATTTTTCGATATAATGCAACTTATCACTTTATGATGGATTTGTTTTCAGAGAGTCAGTTAACAAGAAAGACTCCCGCCTTTTATTCTGATGGAGTCTATATGCTGGCCGGCGAGGACAGACCAAGTCCGAGAACTCTGAGTCAAGCTTTAATGAGGGGCGATGATGGCCTGCCGTCTTTACGGAACCTAACTGCCCTCTTCACCTTCTTTGGTAATATGCACAGACAGTATAACTAATTTCAGTATAAATAATATTAATAACGTATAAAAATTATAAATTAATGTCTATTTTATTCATAATTAACTCCGAACAGTTCCTAGAGCTAAGCACTTTTTTTTTTATCGTATCATCGAAAAATAGGATTCTTGCAAAAAGCTTTAAAATATTATCCAAATGTTGAGTCTGTTCTGGGCTACTAATTTTAATTAATACGTGTTTAAATTTATTAAATCAATTTTTGTTGTCATTTTTTCCAGTTTAGTAGAACTAATAATTATCAATTCAATTTTTGATTTGAATGAAATATTTGCATTTTAGTTTTTCAGCTTTTTCTACTGGTTTTGCTTTATAGTTTTCTTGCACATCGAATCGGAGGTATGGTTGTTTAAAATTAATTTTGATCAAATCCAATTATTTCAATGCACCGGAAGAGCTGAATATGGAATTAAATCATAGATGTCATTCGAAAATTTAAATTCGTTTAATTAATTCATTAATTTTATTTATAAACTTTCTTAAGTTTCTTGTATTAACCAGATTCAATGAATGATTGATAATTATAAAAAATTGGATTGGCCTGCTAACGAAATGCACAAAAGTTCGAAAAATTAATAGTTTGAGAAACTGACCATATGGACATTTAATCCATCCGACAGTTTTATTTTTCCGTTTTAGGAATTGTAATAATTTTATAAATTTCCTTTAAATGTCTGAACTAGGCAGGTATACCATTTTTTAAAATGATTATCAGAACAAAAATCTTGATTCTTCCTCAGCTGGAAGAAAGTCAGACTGACAAACCATATATTGTCGAGATTCTCACCTAGGATCTGAAGCACTATTCTTTCAAAGCTGTGATTAATCTTA
The DNA here is from genome assembly GCA_013235015.1 of Araneus ventricosus. Classification (NCBI taxonomy): domain Eukaryota; kingdom Metazoa; phylum Arthropoda; class Arachnida; order Araneae; family Araneidae; genus Araneus; species Araneus ventricosus. The sequence continues at coordinate 161,311 of BGPR01000981.1, read as the reverse complement.
AAATAAACATTGAAAAACATTCTTGATTGCCTTTCATTCAAAAGGAAAACAAAAATTGCGTAGAAAATGTCGCGTGACCCTGCAAAGAAATCGCACACATCTAAATTACAGTCTGAATGAGTGACACCTATCTCCATAATGAAGCATTGACCAAAAGAGGAGATATAGTTTCTCTCATTCAGGCTAAACTTTTGATCTTTTGAAAACACGGGTAATGGTCACTATTCAGCTTTCACAAAGGTTACAGCTGTACGATAACGTCGGTGATTAAGGAAAGATAGAAAGCCTCATTCAAACTTCCTTTTGTATAAGAGGGTACTGGATTACAGATGTAATCTGATGTTTTATGCTTTCATGTCCTTTTTCTTCTTAAAGGTGAAAATGCTTCCTTCATCAGAGGTGAAGAGGAATCATCTTGCGAACATGAGTTCAAAACTTATTTTTTAAGAGCTCAGTTTTGAAGGTTACAAATGTTATTCGTATTTTCCATTGAAAAATAAACCTAAGAAAAACACTGTTTTGGAAGGTCAACAATTGAATGGTACCTTCGAGAGCTTTTAATCAATGAAATTTTGAGATGAGAGTTGAAGAAAGTAATTCTGTTTGTATGCTTCCATAAAAATGCGAAGAAACTTAGGTGATTCCTCAAACTATTCCGCGTTTAAATATGTTGGAAGTTAGTGTAGACAGATGATTTTCTGACTATTTGAAGATAAGTAATGCTCTGAAGTATTTAATATACGAGCTAATCTACTGCATTATTTTTAACTCATTATTTAAATCTTACTCATCGCAAAGTCTCATTGAAATTCGCGAGTGAACATTTCTGCACAATTTTAGACATTCTGCGTTTTAATTTTCGGAAATATAAATTGCTTGCATATTGACTGCTCTTTCTGTTTTGGAAACTAAGTGGTTTCGTCAGAATTAAATGAATACTTCTAGGAAAAAAACACAGTTTGTTACAATCGAACCGAATTAAAGATCGAGTGAGATTTTTTTTAAAATTATCAAATTTTAAAATTGTGTTCAGATTGCATTAAACTAGATTTAATTTTCGATTTAAATTGCTTACTCAGAAAGCTAATCTAGGTTGAAAGCTGCAGTTTTAATTGAGATACTTCATCTAAAATCGGATCAAGCCCTTTTCTGGATGTAGATTTAGTTTTCAATGCCTTAACTATCAAAGTAAAGGATGAAGCTTTTATAATATATTTTATATTTGCTTGCGGGAAACATAACTTTCAATATCGCTTATGGTCTTCGAGATCACAAACTTCAGCATATCACTTTTGTTATTTTCATATCCTTATTACGAAATTAAATCTTGGTTTTGAACTCGCGTCAAACGTCAAACACATGTTTTTCTTGCATTTTTAAATAGGTTTAAGCCAAGAGCCTTCACCTAGTATTTTTGCAGATGCTTCAAAATCAGGATTTAATGACCAAGAGCTGGCTCGTCAGGGAAAAAAAAAAAAAGAAAGATCGTGGCATACTCCGAGCGCGGAGCAGCCGTCACCTCGTCATTAATCAAAAGTCTAATTCATTCTCTGGCCAGCTTATCTCAATCTACAGCAGTCGTCTCGCCGCCAATAATTAATGGACTTCACTGCAAATCACTTCGGACTCCAAGTGGGAAGAGACGTCTGCCCGAGACGACGGGAGCTGCCATCAGCCTCAAAATAATGCCTGTCGAACTCGAGCGAGGGGAGACACGCCTTTGTTTTCGAGGGATGGCGAAGATAGCGAGCCCGAAATGGAAGTACATCACTGGACACGAAAAGAAGAGGGTCGAAATGCGAGCAATTACCTTGGGAAGATTCAATGATTTAGTCATTTTTATCTTGTAACGTCCGATATGGCAACTTAATGGGAGCTGGAACTCATTGTGATAGTTTCGATTAGAATCTCAAACTCTTTTGTTTTGGATTCTAGCTACAGAAGTTTTTTAAAATGTGTGCTTTAAAAAATTGTTTTAGCCTTTAAAAACAACATTAATGCACCATTATTACGGCAAAATTGCAATAATTTTGGACGTAATGACCAGTTATCAACACGATAAGTGTCAGTGAAGTAAGAGCTCTTTCTATAGAATCCATCCAGCATTTTTTTAAAGGCAAGGAATGTTTTTGGTTAAAAGAATGAAAAACTTAACTTCTGTGGCATAATATGCCCGAGTATCTAGCGTTAGACGAAGCATTAAAGTCAACAACTCGACAAAACTGAGTTAATTTCATTTTTTCATGGTCGGTAATCGCATTATGCCACATGCTAAAATTCACATAATTCGCTTTCATAAAATCGTAGTATTTACTTTCAGAGAGAATAATTTACATTCATAAATGAATAATCGCTTGCATTAACTAAGGATTTGATCATTTTATTTGCAAATATCTGCTTACTTTCAGATTTTTTGGTAGAAACTTTAATAAAGTTTGAGTGTAAATGTTCTCTGATGGCTGCAATATTTCATATTTAAGCAATAAGTATGAAACAATTAACATTTCTCTTTGAAATACTGCATCTGTTAGTAAAATAAGTTTAGGACACGTAATTATTTCTATAAACTGAACTCTCCAGCACATTTCTATAAGTTTATATTCGAAATTTAGTTGGTTTGATTCATTTTTCTCAAACATGACAGCAACTTCTTTCATATATAGATAGAATAAAGCGCGGATCAGAAAAAAAGCATTACGTTGCAAGGAAGACGACTACAAAGCAAACAATTTCGGAGCGAAGGTTTTCCTCTCAAAGGTACAACGGAAGGTCCTAGTTGCCCCTGTGTAGTTTTCGGCAAAGTTCATTGAACTTCAGACGAATTATAACAATTGGAATGTCGAGACTTGATGAGAATTGGTCTGTCGTTGAAGTGTGAAGCGAATTAGAAGAATAATTAATAAGGCGAGAGAGAAAAATTCACCTCCAGCTGGTTAAAGTTTAAAGTGAACATGCAACGACCGCACAACATGTCGCGGAATGGTCCGTCGCTCTTTGGAATCTGGTGGAGAGAACGTGGAAAGCCGCCATAGTTTACTCTGTGAAAATCCAAGTTTATCAACGACGGGAATCAGCACGGCACGTATTGAAGAAAGAATTCAGAATGATTGACAGGTGTCATTGCGTCTGAGCTGTCACAGTGCTACATGTCATCAGGGAAGTGTATCATTCAGGAGGATGGGGAATTATAGTTCTTCCTCCTGAGTGATAGTTCTTCCTCCTGAGTGATAGTTCTTCCTCCTGAGTGATAGTTCTTCCTCCTGAGTGATAGTGCCAGGTCCCACAGTGCCTGCAAAACTCAATCTTTGACGGATAGATTCGAGTAGAAGGCGTGGCATCTCCCATAGAGATCTGACTCGAGCCCGAACGATTACTTCTTTTCCCCACAAATGAAGGAGCATTTGTCAGGAACAAGGATTTCTTCAGTCTATGAAGTGAAGACAATTGCCAAGAAGTAGCTAAATGAGCAGGAACAAGGATTTCTTCAGACGATGAAGTCGAGACAATTGCCAAGAAGTAGCTAAATGAGCAGGAACATGATTTCTGCCAGGACGGGGATGAAAAAGTTTGTCAAAATGCCTCAATAGATTTGGCGATTACCTAGAAAATGATATATTTGTATCCCCTCTAGCATCTAATTTCCATTTGTTACCAGTTTCTATTTTAAAACTTTTATTGCCACTGTAACGTTTTGTCTGATCAACCTACGCATTTAGGTCACAAAAAAGCGTTTTTCAGAACTTTTTAAAAATCTTGTTAGCAAAGAATATAGTGTAGGCCGAGAAATAAATTTACTATCTACGCCAAAGTTTATTTTGATAATCGAGTTCCAAAATAACTTGCGAAATGAAAAGATATAGTTTACCTGAACATATTTTAAAAGTTGCATTAAATGATTTATACTAGTAATTACTAGCTGGAATGCCCGCGGGCATGTGCGTATTATTAGTGTTAATTATATATTGTTAGAATTTTAATTTAGTTTTGAACATTTTCTTTCATTGTTTTATTAATATTGTTCCTGAATAATTAGAGAAAAGGAGAGCGGGAAAATGACCAGGGTATAATGGTAATTGCAGAACATTAAGCTCTTTTTCCCGATGAATTATTACAAATTTTCTCATTAGCAATACCTCCAGAAAAAAACGAGTGAAACTTGAGTAACTGATTAGAAAATATGATTGATATCTTAATCTGATGAAAGGCAGAGCATGCCCGCAAGAAGACATCTGATCAGGTTTGGTCACGTGATCGATACCTTTCCACAGAACGAAATAAAAAGAAAGAAAATATAAATTACATTTATTTATTTATTTTCCCGTCACAAAGATGTACATTATTCCGCAAGTCTGAAAAATAAGGTTTAATCATTCCTCTACTTCACAGTTTGTAGCATCACTTAAACGTGCCTTTCCAGCCGATTAAAGTAATTGTGTATTTTTCTCATCTGCCTCCAGGTCAAGTGGTCACGTCCGAAATACTGATGGCGAGTGAAGCGGGCTGCCCGATCGAGCTCCATAAAATAGAGATCGACACGTGCGATGACATCTACGACAAATCGTGCAGGGGGCATAAATTCATGCCCTTCCACAGAGCGCTGTACGACTCGAGGACAGGCCAGTCACCGAACAGTCCAAGAGAACAGGTACAGAATGACATAACATGTTGTGATGTATTTCAGCATGGCATGAAGAATCGTGGAGCCTTCTTTATCAAAAATAATATATTTATTGGACGTCTATCACAGCACAAACACGAAAAACAAACACATACACTTGCATCGCAAACGTTACAATCACTGACTTGCATCGAATTCCAAGTTCAATCTCATAATCATAATTCCTTTCCGTAGCTAGGCAACGTTAGCAAAAGACAATATCGTTGCCAAACTATTTTTATTACCTTTAGAAAAGAATTAATGCCAAACGATATTTTTAATTTCTTTTTTCAGCGATATTTTAAAATTAATTTCTTTTATGACCAAACGATTTTTTTATCTAATTAATTTCTTTAAATATTTTAATAATTCTACAAATATATATTTTTTTATTCCACAATGTTCAGTTATCAGTCCTTTCGTTTGTGAGAAATTTCCAGAGAGTAGAAATACTATTTCAATTTTTTTCGCTTTTCTCTGCTTGATGAGATTGCTAAAAAATATAAATTAATTCTGTTCTGTCGCAAAATTTCCAAATAGCAAATGAACTAGTAATAAAGTCTGAATGTCGTGAACTCATACCAATTGAAGTATTTAATTGGCAAGGGAAATAGAATTGTAGACATGGTTTTAATTTTTTAAATTAAAGGTAAGGCTTATGTAATTATCTATGTTTATTGTTTACTTCTCAGAAATGCTGTAATCTGGCTGAAATTAAAATATGAAAAATTCAACTATTGTTTGTTCCAAATAATTGGTTGTGAAACTTTTAATACGATTAATAGAAGAACAAAAAATAGTTCAACGGATGTCAATTGAATTCTGTTTAAATTTGTTGAGCAATATTAAATTTAAATTAAGAATTTGCTTTAATCGGTGTACATTAATCGCTTGAAATAATTCAGATGAGTGTCATTTTGGTTCGCTGATTTCTGATAACAGCTGAAATAATTTGTGTCCATTTTTCATTTTTTAAGTCTTTCTTTTTATAATATTTTGCTTCGGATTCCATTCAAGCGGAATGAAATCAAATCTGAACCTGTTAGTCTGTCATTCATTCATTATATGTCAATCTTTAGAGGTTGTTCCATGTAAATTAATCCACTTCAAGATATGTAAGAATATCAATAAGGTATGCATGAATTTAATATATATTCAGGCATTAAAAGAAGACTTTGAATTATTTTATTCCTTTAATATTGGTGTTTGTTGATCATTTTTACAACATATGTAATCATGGAATTACGAATATCATATTTATTGCTGTTAAAACAGCATTAATTCTTAAATTATTAAATGACATATTTTGAGTGATGATCAGTAAATGAAGAATGACATACGGGTTAGTAAATGCTTTTTTATAATTCCGTAACGCATTTCGACATTCGAACATAAAAAAAAATACAGACGTATCATCACATGATGTTTATTAATTATGATTAGTATTTTACTCTAAAATTACTTTGTCGGTGTAACAAAGCATTATTATTAAAATATTTATTAGTTTATTTTATTCTATAAATCTGGGTGATTTTCTGGCTTTAGTAGCATTTATAAGATTTGCTTGAAGGAAAATGCTTTTGCTAGAAAAATGGAATTAACTGTATTGGAAGCAAGTACAACAGTTTAAAATAGCGGAACAGCCATTTGTTAATTTGGGCTCGTTACCCGTAGATATTTGGTTCTTGTTTGTACATGTTTGTCTTTCAAAAGTTGCGGCAAACTTGTGAAAACCTACCTTTAGAGCGTACTTAATCTGATAAATATAAGTTCATGTGTAAGCAAGGACCATAAAGCAATCGACTGAAGATATGCCCAATAACGACTACTTAAAATTCCTCTCTTCTAATAATTTTTCTACTAAGAACTATATTTGAAATATAGATATATTGGCACACATATTTAAAAATCGAGGGGTAGAGATATGAACTATACAGATTAATTCGAAGAAGCAGTTTTGCCTTGACGTGTGACAATTTTCTTGCTTGTCACGAGAATACAAGATAAAATGCTTCTTTTCAGAAACCAAATTTGCATTCTCAATACAACCTACATCATTTATCTGAAAAGTGAAAAAGGGCACGTCGGTAATTGTTCTAGGGATTAAGGGCATCACGAGAAATTTCAATCAAACTCTTTGAAAATGAGACCCGATATCCCTTAATTTCCATAATCTCTTCAAAGGAAATGCATTATAATTCGAGTGCTTTTATTGATGAAAATCGGACCAGAGTTCGTGCCGGCATTTTTATCGGTATATGTGAAAATATAAACGAAAAGAAGCCGAGTCGTTGCTTTAATAGAAAAAGCCCACGCGCTTGTATCTTGAGGAAAGTATCGATTTATGAATTCTCCCCAGGAATCGTGACTGATTCTGAACTTCGTGACATTGATATTGATTGGTGCGGTCACGTATGCAAGGGCATTTGCGTTTAGTGATGGAAAATGAGCATGGACTTTCGAAAGAAAAATAAAAAAAAAAAATCATGAAATTTGGGAGTGGAACGAAAATGATCTAAACTCGTATGTACACACCATCATCCAATTTTTTTTCTGCTTCTACATTAAAAAATAGTTTAACTATTTACAATTGAAATGTCAGCTGTTGCCAAAGAAAATGAATTTGTGTTATGAAAATTTGGTAATAATTGGGTCAGTTGAATCGATCGGAATTTTAATCGTAGAAACATGTGTTGAAATATTTTAATGTAACACAGAGTCGATATTGGCTTTGAAATTGTTTCTTCTAACGTCGAAATGAAAGTTACGGCTTGGGAGAAATCTGTGTGAATAGGCAAAATCTTTCTGAGCGCATTTAAAGAACCCTGGTTAACCGGACTGTAGGGGGAGAAGCAGTTCCGGCTAACAATTTTTTCGGTCAAGCCATGCACGTCTACTACTATTTTGTATCTAATTACAGTATAATAGAAAAACAAAAATTAAAAAAGGAAAACAAAACAAAAATTAAAAAAAGAAAAAAGTATAAATAAGAAACAGGGCAGAGCGGGTAAGTTATTTTACATTCTCTAGTATCTTTTGGATTTTTCATTACGGATTTTATTTGCTTCTTCGGTTTTTTTTCGAAAGGAAAAGTTTCTTATATTGCGGTTGGACAGAATTCAGGTCACAAAGGGTATACTTTTGATTTATAATCTTGCTTTTCTTTTATATCAGATCATTTTATATAATCAATAGTACAGAAAATTTAAATATATATATGATAAATGTCCGAACACTCTAGATTTTCTTATTTTAAATCACTCAGCTTTTAAACTTTGTATTCCTTTGTTCATGTTAACAAAAAAGAAAATTATTAAAGGGAGTTTTAATAAAATTTAGAATTTTTAACTTAAAGCTTGACGTCGAATTCCGACAGAAAATACGACCTGGAAGGATTTAGCCGCAATAAATATCATTTTATAAGCTTGTATAAGATTTTGTTACAACTTTAATTATTATAATGTTAAGAATTTAACGATAGATACATATTTTGAAATTCTGAGATGAGCGTGAGGCTTTTGAAACTATAAATCTGTGTGTTCTGGGTGATGGCGTGTACTTTGTCGCTGGAAGTTAATTATGGAGGAATCTTTGCAATAACTTGGAAAAAAGAAAGTGCACGGAAGAGTAATTTGGCTACTATGCAAAGTACTGATCTCCTGAGATGTTTTCTGAACGATGTTAACACCACGGTTACTATCAGTTTTCCCATGAAATATTCATAGATTTATCCTCTTGTTCCATCCTTGAAAGATAGTCATTCATAAGTGGGTCCGAGGACACGTCGTGCAGTTTTTGAAATTAGCCACTCGATTAATAAAGCTGACCCTTCTCTGGAGAAGTTCCATCGATAAATTTTGATTGATTAGTGTTACTTCGTGACACCATCGTCAATAATTACTCCTGTTTTAAAGGTGAAGTTGATATTTCTTTAAGGATGCGAGAATTGTGCAACGCTCTTATCGGGGCTGAATTCATTACCTTGAACAATCGCGCGCTGTTTTGCAGCGATTGGCTAAAAGAGTTCGAATTCTCCCAAGAATGTTACTTTCCTCTCCATGTTCTAAACAAATTAAGAGATAAAGGCAAATTTGTACTTAATCGCATTTACCTCCAAAATACTATCTGCGGTTGTTTTGAATTACAAATTTCCACTTGCAGCAAAGCTGCAATTAAGTTCGTTATCGACGAAATTCTTTCTCCAAGCTCAAATCTTTAATATCCACCTCGATATTAAGATATGTTTGTATGAATTGTTGGAAAACTGGATGACGAGATTACTTGGAAACTTTAAAGGTGTGTCTCGTCTTCGTTAGTGCTCGGATTTCATAGAAATGATGTTTATTCTAGCATCGGTTTTGACGCTGCGACTCATTTTTCTACCAATATTAAGAACTTTACGGACTCTGTCTTGAATTTTAAAACTTTTACTTTTAAGTAGATTTATATATCTGCTATAAATAGAAATACTAAACAAAAAATTAAAATTAAAAAAGAAAGAAGTATAGATAAGAAACAGCAGATTTAAACATAAACGATGACAATACATCTTTTAGCGTACTAACGCAACAGCCTCACGCGATTGCATCTACAGATGTTTAAAACGATTAATATTTAAAACACATAAAAATTAATTTCGAAAGTAAAAAATGTTCAAAAAGGAAGAAATGAATGAGAAATCGAATGGCGAACTTTATCAAAGACCACTCGCCATAAAGATCTTACCCTTGACAGAAAATTTTGTCCAATTTGGAATCTTTATGGCGAGTGGTCTTTGATAAAGTTCGCCATTCGATTTCTCATTCATTTCTTCCTTTTTGAACATTTTTTACTTTCTAAATTAATTTTTATGTGTTTTAAATATTAATCGTTTTAAACATCTGTAGATGCAATCACTTGAGGCTGTTGCGTTAGTACGCTAAAAGATGTATTGTCATCGTTTATGTTTAAATCTGCCGTTTCTTATCTATACTTTTTTTCTTTCTTTTTTAATTTTAATTTTTGTTTTAGAATTTCTATTATTTGTATCTGTATTATATTAGAAATAGCTGCATATGCGCCTTTATATATAATACTAAGAATTTTTATTAATGTTTGATTAATTAATTTAATAAATTTTTAATTAATATTTTCATTAAAATTTAGTCAATTTATAACTGTAATTGATATATCTGCCTTTATTTCGTATTTTATGCACATAATGTATTCAGAAAGCAAAGATAAAGGAGATTTATCTAGCTCTAAGCTGCATCAAAACGTCAAAAAATTAAACAACCAAATTTCTTATTTTTCTTTCTTTAAATTTTGCTACTTTAATGAACTTTTAAACTTATAAATTCCACAGAAATCGATCACTTTTTAAGTAAACATTTATTTGAATCATTCTACCGATAGATAAATAGTGATTGTTGCTTTATATAACTTATTTAACTTTTTGGAAGCAACGACTAAAGAATATTTTGTCGTTGCTTCTCAAATACGCCTATTATTGGATGATTTCTATTCTGAAAAATAAGTATTCTTTGAAAGCAAAAGCTTACGAAGTGCCAAGGGAAAAAAACATATTATATAACACAGTTTTCATCAAACTACAGATATTTGCTTAAAATTATATGTAAAATAGTGTTATGTAAGGTATTGTGAGACCAAATAATAGACGCGTTTCGAAACAGTCGACTAGAACATTTCGAAGGAATTCTGTAATTTCTGTTCTTAAAACTGGATTACTTTGGAGGAATAAATATACAGAACGCAAAATAAACAAACACGCTTAATATAGAATGTTATGTAACACGCGTTTTAGCAAGATACAGATATTTACTTCACACAAAATAGCAGTGAATTGATGTTGTCTAACGCGTTTTTAGTCGAGATAAAGACGAGTTTATTCTTAAAACTGTCACGATTTTTTTTCTCCGTCATCTTCCATAAGCTGTTAAGGAATAAGCATTTCAAAGTGTCGTATCTTATAGGTTATTAGATATCGTCCTACGCAGACTTTGCAGCTTCTGAGTATATTTTAAAATGTTCGATGAGCTATCGGACCGGACTCGGCAGCAGCTGCCTTGATTTGTAAAGCTAATCCATCTTCGAGAGGATATCGTTTTCGTAATTGGAAGTTGCTGATATCACGTTTGTTCATGCTTGAGATAATATCTAGCGCACTGAAGTAGAAGCATTAACAACTTGTATACCGTTACACATTAACTTTCGAATTACTCTATTAGAGCTCAAACCCAACTCTGTCCTCTGTGAGCCAATGAACTTTCTGAGCATTAACACATAGATACGTTATTAATCTATGTGTATCTAAAATGCTGATCATGCAATAATATCATGCATCTAAAAAGGCTGATATCATGGTATTAGTACGATAAGTTATTTTCTATAATTAGAATTTCGTTAAGAATGATTAAGGTTGTGGATAAATTTATAATATTTTGCAATATTTTTATAAAACTGCGTCAATATTCTTTAAAAAAATTGATTGCCAAATTTAACCATTAACATTATTATTTTGGATGCTATTTTCGTGTACTATAAATGTTTTGCATTGCCATTTATGTAAAGAAAAACAGCGCCAGTCGCTTAAAGCTATTTTTATGTATCCTTTATTACAACTGCCATTTTCTTATTTTTAAATCTCAATGTAATTCTTTAGCATGAAAATTAGTATTATTCATTTTAATTCTTAAAGGAAACTTTGAAGTTTTTCTGAGGAAAAGAACTGTGAAATACACTATAAATCTTTTCGTTATGAAAATTACTTCTTTGAAACATTTATTATTCCAACAGATTTATTAATTCATTTAATATTCATTTTAATATCTGATAAAGTGATGTGTAATAAATGTATTGTATAGAAATAAAGAAAGCATGCAAATATATCATTTACCAAATGCGACGTTAAAACATTAAAATTTCCTTTACCTGTCAGCAACGGAATTTGGTCAGTTTTTGATGCATGATATGGCTAAATATTTCGGTATGAATTTCCAGAATTTATCTGTAAATGTTTTAAATATAAGTATCCATGAAAAAACATTAAAATTTCCTTTACCTGTCAGCAACGGAATTTGGTCAGTTTTTGATGCATGATATGGCTAAATATTTCGGTATGAATTTCCAGAATTTATCTGTAAATGTTTTAAATATAGGTATCCATAAAAACTATAAAATTCCTTCATTAAATTTTTTTCTTCAATTGGTCATAAGCCAGTAAATGCATAAAACTGTGAGGATTTTTGTACTATTTAAAATACAGATCCATAATTTCTTAAATGGAATGTAACATGTTTAAATTGGCAATATGTATTATGACATAAAATCTATTATGAGTTTCGAAACACATTTTGCACTACATCCACCCGCTACGGAAACGAAGTGGTGTAACTTGTGTTAAAAGAAGCAAATTCGACCGTCGGCTTTCTTGCAAGGTTAACAATGTACAATTTTCTTACAAGGCTTGAAGTGTAAAATTCTTCATATATAGTAATTGAAGATTCATGATATCATATCGATTAGATGAACATGTTAGGATTAATACGCAGTACAACAAATTCTTGAAAACAGCTCTTTGGAAGAAAAAAGTTATTTTTTTGTATTTAGCAACAATAAACTTCTATAGTAAAATTCCCCAGTTTTAATGTTCTTCTCGCGAATTGTTCCTGGTTTCAATTTTTCAATTGTATTCAGTTCAATATTGAATGCATGAGTACTAATTTTGTGTTATTTGTTTACACAATCACGGTGAATCGCTGTTAACTAAAAAACAAACAAACTAAGGAATCATTTGTTTCGGTTGACAAAAGTACATCATTCACCTGTTTGGTTAAATTTCAAAAGAAGTACATATTTTTCAAACTATTATTTCAGTAAATCTAAAACAATCGGAGAATTCAAACGTGTTTAAAAAAAAAAAAACTTTTGTTGAAATGCCGTTCAACAACTGTCTGCAATTCGTAGTTTTATATAATCATTTCATAAGATTGTCAGTTTACAAGTAAATATTCCCTACTTCTGGTCTATTAGATAAGCTTGTTTGTGGCTTATAATACGAATGGTTAAGTAAGACTTTCTCATTTCTATTCTTCACGCGCGTCAATGTCAAGGCTTTTCCGGTATATCTATGCATTGTTATCAATTCGTTTAATGACGAGGTTTGTTGCGCTCAACTCACGACAGAAACAAAAAATCCCGGACGAATTCACTTCACGCAGCAAAACAGCATTGGCAATAGCAAAGCTTTTCTTTCGCAACGACATTTCTTATTGAATAATAAACAATTCAGATAGAAGACCGCCTATTCTTATCTCTGTTTGACGTTAATCTTCTCACGTGCAGAAATTGACAGTTTTGCCCTCCAAACCAAATAAAATATCTGCCCATTGTCAGTTAAGCTTAGCGAACATCCAGGCCTCCTATCTAGCTTTAATCCCCACAAGGAATATGTCATTTCTGTCTCACGAGAGCTGCAGAAGTAATCCCTGCAGAATGATACTGGAGGCTTTAAATATCCCGTTGTCATCGAACACTGTGGGAAAAATGGAAGCAAAGAACCGCTTTATCATTTATCCCGCCCGGCTGTACAAGTACAGGCGTGGCATTTCAAACAAAGGTGGGTTCTTGTCAATAGACTTGAGTATTACTCCATCATCAAATGTTTTGCTTGGCGGTGTAGATTTCAGCTTAGCTGATTCAGAATTATCTTTGCTTTTCGGTCGGCTGCAGTGGCGAATCCAAGATTCGGGTCTGGGGGAGGGGGCTGAGGTCATAAAATTTTTGTATCGTAGTGACGAATGTAAAACCTCATGGCTTATATAAACCAAAACACTTTAACTTTACAGGCTTTCATCTCCTGACAATAGGAATCATAAAGAACACTACAATACTTTCGATAATTTAATAAAAACTACAATGAAATAGCTGGCCAAAAAATGTCTTCGACCGCGTCAAAGCTACAAGTGCAAGTGGAATGGCTAGAAAAGTAGGAAATTTTTCCGAGCCTGTCAAGTCAGAAAGCAATGTTGTCACGATTTTATTACTATTCTTTTAAAATGAAAATTAAGATTAAACAGTTGTAGTGATTTTAAATTAAATCAAGAATTTTGGTTTAGCTCTGGGAGGGGCTGCAGCCCGATAGCCCCTCCCCTGGATTCGCCACTGGTCGGCTGCGATGACATTTTCTGAAAACAATTTCGTCTTTAAAATTGAGTTGAATTTCAGAACGTGTTCAAAGGAGATTCATATTTTTTTTCTGAGTAAAAATAATGTAAGCTAATTATAATATTCGATGATTTATATCTTCGACACGACAAGAATTCACGACACATTTGAAATTTATTATCTTAACTGTGCAATAAAATTACAGTTGAACGAAATGTAGATCCTTGCAAAAATTTGAATTCCGTGTTTTGAATAATTATTTTTTCACATATATTAGTAACTAGCTGTTACCCGCGACTTCGTGCGCGAAGAATTTGAATTATTCTTTTTTTTTAATTCACGAATGTAAATGTTTTGTTGCATTTTGAAAAGGGAAAGTAAAAGTTCTGACGGTTGATAATATTTAATTGGACGGCTGACAGGAGTGTACTGTACATGTATGCTGATATAGTTATGTAAATTGTTTATCTATGCTAATATACTTTTGTATACCACGTTATTTGCACGGATGTAGAGGTTGTGTGGGCTGTACACACGTGAACAGGCCACATATAGTTGCCCATGGGAAAAATATGGTTTTTTCAAATGTACACCTGCCACTTTCAGTGTCTGGCCCTGAGCCTCGTAAATGACATTTTTAAAGGGATTTGTTACCTTTTGAACTGAGATGATAAATCCTTCGGTGTTATCGGAAGGCGTGGAATTGAAACACTCTCTCTCTTCTCCCTATATCAGTCATAACAGTAGCTTTCACGACGTTTGTACCTAGGTGTGTAATTTGTAACCGTGTGCCATTGCGCAGTCCCGGTATATCGAGGTTACGTATTAGTAGTACTGGCACACCGACTTTCAATCTAGGCTTGTCGGAAGGTGCCCCTGACAATTCTAAGATGTTGAAGAGCTCTACAGGATATGATGCTCCTTGTTAATGCCCATTACCGTATCTCCAGATGGATATTATGTAATATCTCACTGTGAAAATTAAACAAAACATCGAGAGAATAATTCACTAACGTCATTGGACCACTGTGTAACCGTATTAAAAGCTGTAAATGCTACTACTACAGGAAACCGGAAGTGAAAAGTCTTTTTTTTGTTGTTTATGGTCAAAGAAAGCAATATTTTCTTATATTAACTTTAACTCTGGCAAAAGCCCGCTCGCGAAACAGTAATTTGGCTTGAATTTATTTCTATAAGAATAAAAAGTATTGTTAGAAATTACGTTACAAAATTATTTTTAAACCTTAATAATAATCAGAGGAAACATTTCATCGCAATGGAATTAATAGCATTGAGAAGATCATATTCTGGTCTTTAAAATGGCATAAAAATAATTGTTGTCTAATAAAGATTTCAGAAGTTATTGGCAAAAAACGTCTAAGCATTAGGCTTAAAAGCGGCTAATGTTCGTTATTTAATTAAATATCTTAAGAGCTAATTGACTCTGAAAGTTGAAAATAACACGTTTGACCTGAAAATATGCTCTAGCATGTCGTGTGTAAATTTCCTGTCGCTACCGTTCACCGTTTAGGAGGAGTTCTTGTGATCGACCGACAGACAGACAGATACATGTAATTTCTGTCTTATTTTATAGATATTTATAAACATAAGCAAAATTTTCAGAAATAAAGATAAATTAGTTCAAAGTCTAACCGTTTCCTAGCAACGGAGTAGCTATAAATTTGGGTTATTTCAAAATCGTCTGGGCGTAAAAAATTATTTCACTTTAAAAAATGAATAAAAATTGAAGAAAAAGTGTCACAGAAATAAAATTGGTATCATTGAAAAGGTAAAATTTTGAACTTTAAGATAGTATGAAAATAATGTTTATCGAATAATTTGTTCCGGTGTTACAGCGGAAAAAAGATCACGTGATAGTTGATTTTAAATATCATTTATTCCACATGTTTTCGCATTCCTGAAGGATCACGTGACAGTTGTTGAAAAATAAAATAATCTTCATCGAGAATCGCTGAGTCAATGGGCTTTGTTAATTATTTAATTGTTGTCTGTAGTCAAAAATAATTAATTTAACGTGATTTCACCTAGCCTATGTCCGTTCTTGGGTTTCAAGCTACAACTCTGCCAATTTTCATCCAAATCGGATTGGTAGTTTTGCCGTGAAAGCTTAACAAACAGACAGACAGACACACTTTAACATTTATTATATTATTAAGGACTAGTCGCCTTTGGCGACCAGCTTGTTTGCCGGGAATATAATTTCAACTGAATCTCTTGTGTATAAATTGATATGTAAGGTTCCCTTAACAAAGTAATTTTAAATTTCAAATTTTGATAGGCATTTAATCCATGTTCTCTCAGTAGCCTTGCACCTATTCTGTTCGTTGTCTGCATGCCCGTCCCTAATGGAGTCGAGTAACTGTCTGTGTCATGTAGCATGCGTTGTCGGCATCAACTTCACTCTCTTATTTCTCTTGCAAAATATTCATTTCATTTTAATTTTAAAATGTCGCGTCACATTTTAGGTAGCATTTAGCATGTTAGACGTTTAGCATGCACATTTAGCATGTTAGCTGGATGAAATTATGCTGATTAAAACATAACATTAAAGTATTACCTTAGCTTTTAACAATGGAAGAGAAATATTTGCTTAAACAATGAAAACGGTTTGCATTGCGTTGCAACAATGAAAAATATTGTTATAAATTATGCCAAATAGTTTTTAAAAGTTATTAAAATTAGAGAAAAAATTGTGCAGCAACTTAATTGATATCATTGAAAAGATAATTATTTGCACTTTCAGATGGTGTAAAAATTATTCTTGCGCTCTTATATTTTTTGGAAGTTATTAAAGAAAACCTCCAAATTTTCACTTAATTTTTAATTAATTAAAATTTAAAAAAAAAATTCCAAAAAAGTGCTCCAAGGTGCACATTCCCACCCTCCAAAGTATGTTTGTGCCAAATTTCGTAGCTCTAGATTTAGCGGTCTGTCCTGTATAGTATACATGCACACATTCTCCTTTATTATTAGTAGAGATATTGCTTTGGTCTCTTAACTATAAATAATTTAAATAAGAAAAACGGACAAAATAATTAAATTTGTGCTGTGTGAAGTGTGAGCGTAAAAGTATTTCAAAAACTATTGCTCTTGAATTTTTAGGTGCAATGACCTGTCACTTTAAGCTAGTGGATGACACCTTGCCGTCTTTTTTTGTGAAATTTTGACTAGCGAAAAACCAGAATTGTTTTTTTTAAACAAAAAGAATTTGAATGTTTGTATTTTTAAAATTGCCTTTAACAATTCCCCTGTGTAGAATTGCGTATATTTCATTCTTTCAAAACGTTTGACTGCATAATCCTATTAATAAATCACATAAATCTAAACTCTAAATACTTTGTTAGGGGTCGTCGACAATTCAAAGACAATTAAATTACAAATAAAGAAAGTTTCTTTGAACTTCGTGCACTTGGGTGGTAGTCTGTTGAAATGCCGAGTCCATGATGTTCAGATATTACAATATAATCAGAGCATGTATCTCTGGCTACCGGAATTGGGCGGGTTTTGTCAGGAAAATGATGGGTTATTATAAGGAACTTTGAAGAGATAAGGCCTCAACTCTTCGTTAATGATTAACAGTAGAATTCGCTTTTCTCGTCCATATCAAGATCTACTTTGCTCGGAAAAAATGATATAATGGCAAATCATCATTTGTTTCTCTACTGTATTGAAGATTAACGAAAAGGAAATGATATTTGGGACTTAATTGTACTCCACTTACTTGTTGTTAGTATGTTGTTTAGCAAGATTCTGAGAATATTCGAGTTATTTTCACTGTATTTTATGCGTGTCATTGGAATGAAAATGGATAGATTCAAAATTAAAATTTCTTTTTGTGTAAAGACCTTTTTAAATTTTGCAAAATGACAAGCTTTTTTTATTGTGACACATTAACATCGCACTTTGTAAAAGTATGATTTCATATTTATTTGAATAAGAATAAAACCATGTACATAAATTCATATTAAAAAATCACAACTGCACTCGATTACACATCATAGCGACATGAAATTTCCTCAAATTTTTAACATTCTTCACTGAATGAACACTCGAGTGACCTATCCTAGTTTCTAGAAATTGCTACACTTTTTCCCATGCCGTCCATATTTCTACCTCTTTGCTGAAATCTGCACATTTTTTCAAATGCATCAGACTGTGAATAGACTAAATGCGACTCATACTAAATAAAATTTAGTATCGAATTATTTGTCAGCATTTTCAATATTGGTTAATTATATCGGTATTAATTTGTGGTTAAGTAATAATAGCGATTTTCATGCATGCTACTTAATTGGAATGTGAATATTCGTGTTAATATTTTTTATTAATTAACTACTTACTATTTGTTGTTAATTAATTAATTATTATTTATGTTATTAATTAATTAATTAGTATTTATGTTATTAATTAATATTTATATTATTAAGTAATTAATATTTATGTCATTAATTTATTAATATTTATGTTATTAATTAATTTTATATTCGTATTAATTACATGTTATTCGTGTTCCATTTTCGCTAAATTTGCATCAGATCTTAAAAAAATGGCACCGAAAGAATTATGAACAAAATATGAAAATCGGAGATTAAAAAAAATTCCTAGCCTAAGTTGAAGCTTATCATGCTTCTTAAAGTTTTTCGAATGTGAACCTTCCACCACCTTTTTGAGTGACAATCTTAATATTTGAGAAACATTGAGTGACATAAAGTATCTTTTTGGTTTGTGAAAGGAGAAATTTTTGCGTGTGCGTTATTTAAATGGAATCGCGTATTCTTTAGTAAGGAATGTTTAAAATGAACAAAAAAAGTAAAAAAAAATTGTTGATTAATTCCTTATATTTTTAATTTTTTAAAAAATAGTACGATTTCAATTAATAAAGATTATTTTTTGTTTATCTGAGATATTTCTTTTGGTTTCCAATTAAATGTGCTTCGACTGGTATTAATGTAGTTTAAGAAATAATTTCTTATTTAGGTTTCAGGATGTTGTTAAAATTATACTTAAGAATGGAAGAGAGAACAGGAAAATATGATTCATTTAAATCGTATGTTTTTATGCGTGCTGGCGAAGGAATTGACATAGCAAAGTATACTTTGATGCATTTCATGAACCTTTACTATCGCTATTTTGCACTCGGTTGAAATACGAGACTGGTCACATTTAATTCTAGCAGAGACGGACGAAGATACATAGCTATTACATTTTAAGTACTCATTTCTAAACGGATCACGTAGCAATACTTTGCAAGTAATAATAACCGCCTTCTTGCGAGACTTAATAAAACTGTTAACTATCTGAAGGCTAAGGTCTTTCTCACGAATTATCTGTAAACTATCTGATTATTATATTTATGTATTTAAAGCTATAAATAATGTTATGTAAGCTTTGCATGACTTGAAATGGCCCAACAAACGTGTATGATTCCACTAGGTATTACAATCTGTTCAATTGATCTACTTTAAACTGAAACCGATACGTTAATGTTTATATTTTGTAATCAAAATCTTCTTCAAATTTTTTGTATAAAAGGATTATGAAAAGGAAATTGAAAATTTTATTATATATCAGTAACTTAGTTCAAGAAGTATATTAATGTTTGCATCAAGAATAACGTGTGCGATTTTTTTTGTTACATCCAAGTGGCTATAAAATCGATATGGTTTCCAAAAAAGGATTTCAAATGCTATTTTTGTTCATACGTGAACGAAATAAGCCTGTTGCGTTGCGTGATGAATTGTTTCTTTATTTTCGAACGCTTCGTCAAACTCCTTTTTTTGTTTGAAAATTTACAAATATATAAAAATAATTAATCGGTTTCTATTTTAGGGATGTTTAGAAGTGATGATCATGTACATGAATTCTACATTGGATTGACTTTTTTTTATTGTTAAGTTAATTTGAGTTCCTTTTTAGTCGTCAATAAAAACGGACAAGCATTTCAGTGACAATTTAGACAGATCTGCTACCTCAAAGAACTATGTTTGAGAGTTACTGTGATTACCCGTGAAATTGTAATCTGTAATATTATTAACTAGCAGTAATTGCATCGTAAATTATTATGTAACGATTCCTTCAGTCTTCACACGATAAACTGGTATTACATAAATATGGGATTAATTCCTCGTCACCTCTTGGTGAACCACTCTCGCAGCTTAGTCTTTATTAGGCTATAAATACCGACACTCGTTAAGATGATGGGCATCTGACAAAGATAAATGATCACATTATATTACATTTAATAACCAATCGGGTAAAGTCGCTGCACTTACAAAAAGCTCCTCATTTCAAGAAGGGTAGCGGTTGAAGTTGACGAGATAATAACATAAATAACCTGTAGGAGATTCATTTGGTATTAAGGAATACGTTACGCATTTAACAACAATTTAAGAGTCTTCCATCATTCTTTAGAGTAGCTACTCATTGAAGGTGCTTTTACTTAGCCGGTACAAAAAATGATTAATAATTATATCTGGGCCGATATGTTTACCTCTGAAGAACGCTTTCCCATGTGAACTTGGACATATTGCTAAATGTTGCAAGATTTGATCATATTTCAGCTATTTAAAGTTATACATTTATCGTCAGGAGACAGATGCTATTACTTTTTATTAAATGGCCCTGATTGTAAATTTTATCAATGGTTTTGTTCTTAAATTGGGGAATAATATTTTCAGGTTTTCTGCTTTAGGTGAATATTGTTGCTCTTGGAAATACGTGGTTTTGGACAGTTCTGTCACGAATATCCGAAAGAATTAAAGTGTTTTATTGGCTCTTTACTTTATTAATCCTTTGATATAACGTAAAAAAACATACCTCCAAGATAAAGTATTATTCATTTATCAAAATGGCTACCATTAGCCTTCACGCCATAGATTGCAATCTCAGAATCCATTCATCTCAAAAATTAAACAGAGTCCCCAATGAAAAGCATGTCTTTAATCACCCAAGAAAAGCATCTCGGGATTTCTATACTAGAAGGAAGTTGTACTCGGCGTTCAAGCTGTTAAGTGGAATGTGTACTTAGCGTGTTAAAGAAGCTGTTGCATTTAAGATTAGATTCATTTGATTAATATTCATATTCAACGATACGAAACGAGCTAATAACGATAGTCCGTAATTTTATATAATGGAACCGAGGCACAAACTGCGCAATACACCGATCACGAAGTGAAACTGAGCCGTGGGGCTACAGTTGCCCCCTCGCTGTTAAGAACATTACCCGACCAAGAAGCTGTAGATTGCAATCTGCAAGCCGTGTAATTTTAGCGTCTGTGAATCATTCGAAAAGCAAATACTTGAACCGCGACTTTCATTATTATTAACTTGATTGATTGTGATTAAGTGAGACTCGTAGAATTGATTTGTTTGATTGCTTTTCAGCTGAACCAAATGACGAGCTGGATCGACGGGAGCTTTGTGTACAGCACCAGCGAAGCTTGGGTGAACAGCATGCGTTCTTTCCAGAATGGAACTCTGAGAACGGATTCTGGCGGGAAGTTTCCACCGCGGAATACCGCCAGAGCGCCGCTCATCAACTCGCCTCCAGCCAGATACTTGAAGAAGTTGAGTCCTGAGCGGATGTTCCGTAAGTTTCTTTTGAAACGCCGACTTTATTTTAAAACATTGTTTCTTTGGACTTCATCTGTGTGGAACTGCGAGTAAACATTCATCCATTTATGCCATGGCTAGGGTTGCCATGCATTTCACTACTCGGTCCCGTATTGCTACTAGACCCGTATTGCTACTGGTCCCGTAATGCTACTGGACCCGTATCGACGAAATTGCCAACACCTAGATTCTATTCAACCAGCTTTTATATCTAAACTATTATTTAGAGAAAATTAATACCAAACAAAATTGCGAAGTTACTATGACATTGAATATGGAAA
>BGPR01000981.1:105870-139566 GCA_013235015.1 Araneus ventricosus | reverse complement strand
AGCTGTTGTTGCGTTTACTTAATTTAATATTTAACAAAATATGTCGTCGATTTTTTTAATGGATGAAAAACTTCTCGAAAACATAATGCAGTAATTGATGAGATATCGTTACAAAAGTCTTTCTCTGGGTCTATGGTGTAAACAGTCCAACACGCAGGATAATGAAAGTTTATTCACAAAAAAACATAGAAAAACACATAGCACAGGAAACGATAGATCTTGCACAGATTAGCAACGTAAAGAGACAATAATTCACAGGTAATAAAAGTTCAGCACTTTGATATTTAGCAACACAAACAGTCAGCAAAGCACTAATAACGACGATAACAGCACTTTCAATAGCGCTCAGCTCGCCAGCTTCCTAGCTCGCACTGCAGACGAAACTCTAAAGTCGTTCCAGTCGATCAGCACTCAACTACTCAATACCGCTCGGCGACTTACTAGCTCGCACAGCGAATAGAACTCCAAAGAGATTCCAAAGACGTTCGCACTCCAAGGCGATCCCAGTCGATCAACACGTTCAAAGTCGATCAGCTTTCTCTCACTCCATGATCCAAGCGCACTCCTTGTGTAGTCTCCCCAGCAGGCCGTGACGTCACATGGAATCGTCTAGTACATTCAAGCGTATCTCCTCTCCCAATAGAGATATAGAGGAAATTCCAGCACCTTTGATGTCCCATATTTCGTCGCTAAATTTGTCGCCGAGATGTTTGCCAAGTTTGTCGCCAAGGTCAGGGGTCCGGGCTGCTTTCAGTCATCCCATACTTACCCCTGTGAAACTCTCTTCCCAACCATAAGACTAACATTGCTGGGAAGCGACTTTCCATGTTCGTAACAATATTAATGTCTGTGTGTTCTCCAAATTTATGATTAGAAGATATTTTAAAAATTAAATGTAATCTGGAGCAACAAATCGTTTTGTTGGAGAATTCCGTATGCATGTCCAGAAATTTATTACACATAAGAAACGCTGAAAATTTTAAATTAGCTCACAGCTATCTGAAAGTTTTTTTAAAAAAACTAATGCAATTGATGGAAACGTTCTGAGTATTCAGTCTTAATAAAGAAAAATAAATATTTTTGTCGTTTTAGAATTCATATAACTACGCAAATATAAATAACAGAAATTTCTGAGGAAGAAAGGTATTTTCACTGTTAAGTTAATGGATATTCTTGCACAATTTCTGAATTGAAGATAATAGTATTATAACTTTCATAAAATATTAACATTGTAATATAAAAAATATATATTTGCAGAATTATTAAAATATTTAAAGAAAAGAATTTATTTAGATAAAAAAAAATCGTTTGGTCATAAAAGAAATTAATTTAAAAATATCGTTCGGCTGAAAAAGAAATTAATTTAAAAAAAATCGTTTGGCATTAATTCTTTTCTAAAGGTTATAAAAATAGTGTGGCAACGATATATTTGTATTTTGCTAACGTTGCCTAGCAACGGAGAATAATAAGAGATTGAAGATGGAATTCGATGTCAGTGAGTGATGTAACGTTTGTGATGCAAATGTATGTGTTTGTTTTACATGTTTGTGCTGAGGAAGACGTCCAATAAATATATTATTTTTGATAAAGAAGGTTCCACGATTATTCATGCTATGCTGAAATATATCAAAACATATAAATCTTATAGAATAGATCTTCGTATTAATACTGCATACGTCTTAATGAATAATTACGGTCAATAGATCTACAAGGGACTCGTTTCATTTTCATGTAGAATACAGGGTTAGTCATAAATCTCTATACAAATAGTGAAAGCGGTGACTGATTTCTTTTTCGTTTTGAGGAAAGTGAACTAATTGAGAAGAGACGCCACTAACGAAGGGAGCAGGGATTGAAATTATTCTGTTGGCTGGGAATGGTACCACCCCTTACGTAGCGCGCACTTTCGATGCAACACGCAGAAAGCAGATACCCACGACACCGTGGCAAAACTAATCATAAAATGCAAAAGGACAGGTTCCGTCGTCGATGCAAGCAGATCTGGAAGGTCAAAGACGGCAGCAGATGAAGGTGCGTCAACACAGGTGCTGACAGCGACGACCAGGAATCCGACAAAAGGAACCCGACGTCTGTCTGCGCAAATGGGAATCAGCCATGCGCATTTTTACGGACTAACAAGAGGCACCCGTACAAGCTGAAGATGTTGCAACACCTGACAGAGGACGATCCTGACCGTAGGGTAGAGTTCTGCGAGTGGACACGGAACATGCACGAACATGTTCCTGGTCAAAATCGGTCAGAGCAACTGCCATCGTGTGTCGACATGGAATGGAGACATGTGGAACATATTCTGCGACTGTATCATCATATGATGCCATTGGTGCGAATAAATAAACATTAGTCACCGCTTTTACCATGTGTATGGAGATTTTATGACTCGCCCTTTTTTTATCGCCTTGCTTCTCAAATTTGTTAGTAGACAATCGTATCGAAGTATCTAAAGGAAAAGGTCATTTTAAAGATAAGGGTTTTAGCTAAGAAATGCGAGGATATTAATTTAATGCTGGCAACACTGATGTAGACACGCCATGCAACGGAACCAAATAATGTCGCTTATACCACACGTTAGTTACATAC
The DNA here is from genome assembly GCA_013235015.1 of Araneus ventricosus. NCBI lineage: Eukaryota > Metazoa > Arthropoda > Arachnida > Araneae > Araneidae > Araneus > Araneus ventricosus. The sequence continues at coordinate 136,968 of BGPR01000981.1, read as the reverse complement.
CTACCTTACCCCAGAGAAAATGGACGCTCCCTTCCCACATCACGCGCATGCGCACCGACGAGAAGAACAGAACTAGCTGTAGTGTTAGCTGGCGGTCTAATGTAGTGTTGTCCACAGAGAAGAAGTGTCACTATGTTTTCGAAACAGGAGCAACGGATGGTGATTCTCGGGTACGATTGTGATGGTGTTATCCTCACACATACCGTTCCCTCACAGCAGACCGTCAATTACTGTTCATTTTTGTAACACAACCTGCGACCAGCTTTGAGAAAGAAGCTACGGCACTTTCTGCAGAACCCACCTATCATTTTGCAGTAATATGCTCGGCCGCATGCAGCGCAAGCTGTGGCTAATTTGTTCGATCGATGGGGCTGGGAAGTGCTGTAGCATCATACCATACTTCCCAGACTTCGGCCCTTGTGACTTTGACTTGATTCCCAAGATGAAGGAACCACTTCGTGGAATTCGCTTCAGAACTGTTCCAGAGAGTCTTCAGGCAGTAGACAGCTCTATTCGAACCATCATCACGACAGGTGCTGCTAAAGGTATCCTACAACTTCCACATCGCTGGCAACGTGTTCTACACAATGCTGGTGACTACACTGGAGGACAGAACACCACCCTATGTCCCTGTACCTTGTAGCCACGACAGCTATCAAACAGTTTGTCGGACACAGGACTACATTGGAGGACAGTAAAACTTGGTAACATGCATCTCTTTTCTATCAGTTATAAACAAACAATTGCCACTATTAAAGTTCCAACCCTCGTATTTTGTGATGCTACAGAATTGATAATGTAAGTATGAATTAAAAATTCAGTTTGTAAAGAACGTATTTCACGGTATGTTTACTGCGAATAGACTACCTGGAGATGCAAGTATTCAAAACACAAGTTTGTCGCAGGAATTTTTAACTCGTAATGTTTCTGTTTTTGGTCAGAAAATATCATGAACGTAATCCTAAAATCATGCAAAGTTTTTCAGACTGTTCATCACTTGTTTTCCTTCATGGACCTTTGATATTACATGCGCTTAGAAGAGCTACATTCGCAGTATTACGAAAAGTATCTTTGTGATATGGTTCGTGCCTTTCTTCTCACCTTAAATGTACACGATAATTTCCCGAGTTCGTGTAAAACGGGAACGCCAAGAAGAATCCCTTTGTTAGCCACGTCTTAATGAGATCGCAAAACTGCTGAATAATCAAACAGTGATTTTTCATGGTTGTTCACTTAACCTACCACTTTTCAAATATACGTTTCAAACATGCCTGGTCCTATTGTTGTGTTTCGCTGAAGAGTGATAGGTGTCAAAATATGTGTTTCCACGGTAAATCCATCATCGCTAAAGTGCATTTCGTGATCTGGAGGCTCTACAAATAGTTCAAGATTTGGCATCGTTATGAATCACGAATTCCGATTCAGAATGTCAAGCTCGCTTGAAAGAGAGTAATTACAAGTTGCGGTCTGTGAACTCAGGCTGATCAAAGTAATAAATTTTAGAGCATGCTACCCTCCGAGACAGTAGCATATATAATGGGCGTAAACGTGAACTCTTGAATTGCCTGAAAATGTGTGGCGCTGTCATGTTCCTGTATTTAAGCAGCTTTTCATTTGATGCATTGTAGTATCGTGGTTTGATTTTTAATGGGTGATCAAAAGAGAACAGCTATTATTCACTGTTACTTTCATGGATATTTCTGCATGAAACTATTTATCTTAAAATTTTTCTGATGTATGCACTGCGAAAATACGTGTCTATCAATATTGCTTTCTTTTTAATGTTTAATAGTCCAAAACAGTCGCTAAATGGCTAAAGAACGACCACCAACGTATCATGTAGGCATTAAAATAGTTTGAAAGATTAATATTTGGAGCGTAAAAAGATTCTATCTAGTTTGATATTCAAGAATTATTATCTTATTGGGACGATGCATAAACTATTAGTTGAATATTTTTAGTTATGAAGAAAATGTTAACAAAAAATTCTTGTCATTAAATAAAATATCATTCAAAACAAGAGAATTTTGCCTGAGCGCTTACTTGAATCCAAACGAGTATATTTACGGTCATTAGCCTACACGAGATCTACCACTGAAGAATGTTAACAAAAAGCTTTCGTTGCCCATTTGCCATGGAAAAGTTAACGGTTCTTCAAGGCGAAAAATAAATATTCAAGAATCAATTCGAAGTTGCTTCAGCAAAGGAACACTCACACTGCCTATGATATTGCTACACGAAATCTCTAATAATTTTTCATTCCAGTCCATTCATTGACCAAAACGGATTATAAAAGAAAAAAAAAAGGGAAGAAAACCCCCGGAAAACGTTTTCTTTCAAAGATAAATGTCATTTAAAAAAATCTTTAGCGCATTGAAAAAAATCCCCATAAAATGGGGACAAGAATTTTTGTAGCATAATCTTATCAATTTTAGTAGTAGGATAATATCGAATCGTAAGTAAGGTAATTGTGGTAGAGTGTATGCATGTAATTATTAATGCTTCTAGCAGAAATGTGGAAATATTTTTCGTAAAATTTTCGACAATCTGTTTCAATTTTATTTGCAGAGATTTTATTTTTAAAAACTGTGCGTACCATTTCAATTAAAATACAGATTTTATCTATAACTATCAGATTTAAGCTATAACCAAAACTTTTGACTGTATAGAATAAAATGATTTCCATGGTAACTAAGATTAAAAATACGTACATTGCGTACCTAGTAATTCTCATAAAAGATTAGTTTATGTAAAGTTAAATATTTATATTAAGTATATTCTAATCAGCAGTATTTGCGCACCATTTTATATAAAAATAATTGAGCTGTACATGTTAGCATTTGTAAAACGATTTCCTATTGATATTTTGTTTAGTTGCGTACACCCCCATTGCGGTCGTACAAGATCACCCGCTTAGATTCTGATGGATGTCAAATATCTTGTTTCTTTTTCGCATACATTTGACAAAAATCCGCAGACATTGCATTTGACTGTTTATCCTTTTGTTCTTTTTTAAATGAAGTTAACAGCAGTGATGGATTAAGGAGTGACCAGAAGAAACCCTGTAGGGGAATAAATGAACTAAATGGAAATTTTGAGACTGATGGATGAATGTTACTTTTAGACTTAAAAATTATTTCTTAACTTAACAGTTTAAAATATTTTTATGTATATTTCTTAAATTTAACTTTAGAATTCAGTGATAGGGTTATTGGGAAAAACTTACCTTTACCTATCGACTTGACAGACTGAGAAAAAAAATTGTCAAGCAGCCAATATTTTCATCATTCTAATGTTTAATTTATCCCAACAAACTGATGCTTGTTGGGATTAACTATTCAAAGCAAATTGATGTTTGAAATATTAAAAAAAAAATCTATATGCGTTTATAAAAAAAAAACACGAAGTAGCGATTGCGAATATGTCTCTATCTTTTATTGAAATGGGATATTAGTTTGGGATGGTTGTTTTTTGTATGTTGTTGAAACCGAGTTCGGAATTGAATTTGTTCGTTTTCTGGATTATGAAAATGACAGTCTTCTCTAGCAATAATTTAAAAAATTCTGAACTAAAAAAAGTACTACATTTTCACCCTTTACGAAATATATTATTTTTGCTATTTTCAACATCTTGTTAAATCCTAATTGCTGGATTAGTCTTACGGCGATATTGATATGTTTTACTTTAATGTGCATTTGTTTTGTAACGATTCTGAATTTCGGAAATTTTAACGAATACCTTATTGCTCAACATCTAATATTATAAGCATATTACTGTTTTCCAAAATGAAGCACAGCGGTCTGCACGATCCATCATTAATAATGTAACATGTCGAGATGTAGCTTGAAAATGCAAGATTAATGGCTTTAAAATCGACTGCGGGTTTGACGAAACGCCTTCCTTTCGAAACAAGGTTATTTTCTAAAACTTGACTCCTTTCGCTATTTTGAATACTTTGATAGGACTGCGAGTATTACGGATAACTAACCTGCATGCTGAGTTTGATTTTTGGGTTTAACAAGAATCTAATTAACCCTCCATCAGTTTCCCAAGACGGACGGATCCATGATCTCTCTGGACAGAAAGACTATATTTTATAGGGAAAGCAGTAATTTTCGGTTTAACAAGGGCTTGTTTCACTGCCTCTTTTTCTTTATGAAGGATATCTACAGCAGCGGCGTTATTTCATAGGGATCATTTAGAAATTTAAAGAAAAAACTTTTTAAAAAATATTTATTTGCTACAATTTTGGGAACAATTTATTAAATAATCCGTAACAATTAAGTAAATTATAAATCTTTCCGAAAGGTATATATTACAAGATATCTTTTGAAATGAGGGTTCTTTGTGTTATGGTTATTTTAGAGTTTTTTTTACAGCTGATAGGTTTTCTTGTACATATAAGTTTAATGTAAGCTAAGCGAATTCATTTTTACATATTGCTGATCGGGGAATCTTTTGTAGAATCTGACGTTTTCTATAAATGAATGAAAAAGAAATAAAAGATGTCATGTGACGTCCTCGATCCATTATTGTCTAACATTTTTACTTATTGGAAAGAATATTATGATTCTTTTATTTTTTTAAAAAAAATTTAGCAATTGCAAGAATTTTTATGCTGCATATACACTGTCAGCTATTTTAAAATATCTTGCCTTCACTATGATTCTTTAAACTGGGCGTGTATGAAACAATTCTATGAAATTGGAGCAATTAACGTCTGTTCGAAGAATCAATACTTTTTATTCCAATTTTCTTTCGTGCTTGGTAAAAATTTGGAATAAAGTCGATAAGTTATTAAAGCAATGATTAGAAGTGATAATAATCGTCGAGTATTGGATAATTTTTCTCCCTTTAATTTAATATAATGAATGGCACTAGTTAAAATTGTGCATGATATTTCGTTTAATGTAATTTATTATGAAAATAATTGCGAATTTGTGGTGCATTCTATTGGGAATCACTATTTCTTTCAATCCGATTTTAGTCACTAATTTTGACATATTTTGCAAAACGAAAGTTATTGTCCAATTGATTCGTCATTTCTGTTTTTCATGTTTTTTTTAAATTTTGTTTTTTAAACATTCTGCCAATGTGCACGAGACTTTCTACCACAACTTTTCTTAATAAATCTGTGGCAATCAGATCTGAGATATTGTTGGCAAGCAGTGGCGAATCTAGGATTCGGGTCGGGGGGGGGGGGGGGGAGGGCATAAAAACTTTGTATCGTCGTGACAAAACTCTTTAACTTTACAGACTTTACTCACCTGACAATAAGAATCATAAAGAACAATACAATACTTTCGATAATTTAATAAAAATTACAATGAAATAACTAGCCAAACAATGCCTTTGACAGCGTCAGAGATACAAGTACAAGTGGAATGGCTACAAAAGTAGGAAAATTTTCGAGCCTGTCAAGCCAGGAAGTAATGTTGAAACGTTTTCATTATTTTTTAAAAAGAGAGAAATTAAGAAAAAACAGTTGTAATGATGTTAAATAAAATCAAGAATTCTGGCTTGGCTCTGGGGGGACTGTAGCCCAATAGCTACCCCCCCTGGATTCGCCACTGTTGGCAAGTTAAGAGTCCGTGTTTTAGAGGGGCACAAATCTTCTACTTCTGAAAATAATTGCATACGAGAAGCGAGCATGTAAAGCATTCGCCGAAGAAAAATGAGGTCAATCGCTCGGAATCACCCTGCGCGATAACCCAAAACTTCCTTCGAATGCAAGAATCTATGCAGTTTGAATAGAGTAAAAAATGAAATGGATGGGAACAAATCTTGAGAATCTCCAAAAGAAGGAGGAACTTTAATCAAATATCAATTATAGTGGAGAGATCACGTACGCCGGATTTTCTTGCAAATTATTTTCGTCTCGGACAAGGTGATGATGTAATTTTTGTTAGCGGGGATTACAGCCGCTTTTCCATCTAAAATAAATAAAGGAAGTTATGAAATCTATCAATTCTGGATTTGCTGAGGTATTATGAATTACTGTAATAAGTAGAGGAAATGCGTATTAAAAATAAAACACGTCAAAGGCGAATTTTCTCAACTACGAGCGTTTCGTTTGGTGAGCCCTCTAGCAAAGTTGTTCCAAATCTTACGAGACCTGTTTCTGAGACGAAATTCGAAAGTCAGTCACAATAAGTACAGTCATTTCATTTTCGTGGTTTCATGAAACGTTTCTGATGATGATTTTGTCGGTTTACACATTCAAGAATGTGTTGAATTTAATAGGATGGAAAGTTAAAAGTTCGTTTTAATTTTATCAAGTTAATCAGTTACATTTGAGGAACGCTCTAGCTTAAGAAATTGATGAAAGAGAATAATGATTAATAATTAATTTTAGAAACGCTAAGGAATAATATTTGGAACAGAAATATATGAAAATAAATGTCGCAATAAATCCTAAATAATGTCGCGTATCTGAATGATTACGATTCAGTTTGCACTTTTGATTTTATAAAGAGAGAAGTATAAGATTTCATTTATCATAAGCCTTCCATAACTTGAATCAAAGTTGGTGTTATTTAAATTCAGAAATATAACTAATAAAACGCCAAAAATGTTTACTCTAATGTTAGATTCATAGATAACTTTGTAACCTCTGTTACGAAAGCTCCAAGGAGTATAGAACCTGCGCAACAAGAAATATACTTATCACTTTTTTTGTCTTCACGATTGGATGCCATCCCCAAACTGTATCAAAATGCATGTTTCTGAGCATAATATACAAACTAGAGCAGAAATTGTAAATTATTTCGTGGTTAAAAAGATATAAATTTTAAAAATCTCATTTTGGAAACATATTATACTTGTCTCTCTATAGAATTAAAATCATTCTTTTCATTTTTATAAAATGAGTTTTGTCTGAAAAGTAGGTAATATTAAATTGCGTAAAGTATTGAATTGCATTATAAAAGGGGAATGCTTATTCTGAGGCCTGAAAATATCATATATCATATGATATCGTGTATATGATATGATATCATATCATATCGTGAAGCTATTCAAAAATGAACCTTGATCGTTCTGATAGAAGACATTTCGAGACTATTTTAGATTTATAAAGGGAAAAGCAGAATTGATGCAAATTGCAAGAAAGTTCTGGAAATGCTTAAAAGGATTCAAATTTAAAAGCCTCCTTAAAAATAGAATATATTCACTTTAAAGTTATACTTGCCTTTGTTTCTTTGTTTGAGTAGTATTAATTTTGGACATAATTCTCTATATAACCAGCGGGAGTGTTCTCCCCTAAACTTTCTCGTATACTTCCCCCAAAGGGTGCCGTTTCTCCTTCCCCCGCGTGGCTAAAAAAATTCGAACCTACTGTTATCCAGAATCCAATGACTATCAGGAGGTTTTTCATTACAGTGATTGAAAAATATCTAGATAAAGATTCAAATTCAAAGAGATGCGTACCGATTAAAACGCATATCTATCGCACACTGCTAGGTTTCACTCTTGCCGTCTCAAGGACAAACTGACGTAATTCGCTCCTTTCGCGAGCATAGATGATTGCTTCTGTACGCATGCGCGTGGAGATATCGGATTGGTTTCAATGGTGAATTATACAGGCCGACAGACAGTCAACCCTTTGACGGATTTGGCCCAAACTTTTATACGGACCTGCATTCATGACGATGAAACTGTGTGCCAAATTTTATCCATCTAGCTATTCAAGTTTGAGTTATAGTGTTCACATGACTTTGGACATACAGACAGACAGACTTCCCGTTGACGGATTTTGTCCAAAATTTGATAGAAACCTACAAATTATGTTTAAAGACCACATACCAAATTTCAACTCCGTAGCTGTACTAGTTTGCGAGTTATCGTGTTCACAGACAGACAGACATAATTCCCAAATTGTGTTTTTCGGACTCAGGGACGTCTAAAACGTGGAGATTCGTCAAAATCTCGAGTTTGAATTTTTTGACGATTACAATACTTTCTTATTGTATACTTCGTATACGAGAAAGTAAAAATTATTTCTAAATCATTCACTAGTCTGAGATGTTTTGTATAAGATGCTTCGATAGATTATTACCAGTAATGAAACTTCTGTGTGTCTATCTATCTATCGCGATTCCTATCCATTAGATGCAATCACTTCTGCATTTGAACCTCGAGCGGATAATGACGAATGATGCCGAACTCCACATTTATTTCCTGTGCAACACGTCCAGAATTGCATTGCAACGAGAAAAATTTTTTTAAACATTGCTAAGAAAACTTGAATACGCGCACGTTCTTAAGGAAGCAAACGATTCACGATTCAAGCGGTATTATTGAAAATCTTTTCCAAAAAAAAGTAAAGGGTCTAGATATTTTAGATCTAAAAGATATCTAATTTTTTTTCAAAAAATGTAACCATCAATTAGCTGTACAACCAAGTGTATTTATTTCAGTATATAATTCAAACTAAGCTGTCGTTTTGAAAATGTCCTCATTATTGTTGCTTTTAATTTCCTTAATGCATCTTTTTTTTCTTTTTGTACGCAGACAAACTGTTTGGACCTATGGATTTTACAAGGCGAGATTTGGCTGCTTTGAATATAATGAGAGGTAGGGACAACGGACTACCCGACTACAACACTGTGAGACGCTACTTTCAGCTTCCGCCTCTCACCAACTGGTCTCAAATTAATCCCAAGCTGTACGAACAAAAGCCACAAGTTAGTGCTCCTTTTTTCTTTCTTTAATAGTATCGCCTTTCAAGAATGGCAGTGCAAGATGAGCAGAAATTCTTTCCCTGATTACAAAATTTTATTTCGGAAAAACGATCATACTTAGGCAAATATTTTGTTTGTAAATTCCGCAAATGAATTTGTAATAAAACCAATTATCTTGGCAAAATAACGAGTGTCCTTTTGAATGTCAAGGAGGTGTTCTATTTCTCGCCTCTTATTGGCCAGTATTTGTTCTCTGACACACCAAGGAACTAATTAGTTGTTCGGGTAGAGGACACAGCATCTGTTATACTAGTCTTCTGTCCTTAACAACATCTAAACTCCTCATCAACTGAAATGGCCGATTTGGTTTCTTGGAACTATAAGCAGAAGTTGCGCTTTTTCCCTCGTCGACGCAATTTCGGGAAAAATTAAATGATTTTCACTGCTAACGTTTATGGACATATTTTGCCATCTATTCAACTATTTCAAAAATTTGAACTCGTTTTGACGATTTGCAAACAGGGAAAGACTTTGTGCTCACCTGGCATTTCTGAACTTGACCGATAGAAAATTATTGTGTTAGACAGCATCCTTTTTGTTGATTCTGTGATTACAGTTAACAAAATAAACCTATTTTGAAAATCAAAACGAAAAAAAAAGTATATAAAATTGTTCTTCATAATTTGCTGAAAGAGATTTTTTTGAACTTATGCGAGACTGTCGCTATTTTGCATCGGACTTTCTGTACTTATGAAATTTTTACAGTTGTGAAATTAAAATATATTAACTGTAGTTTGTTACTTAATATCCTGCCAAAATATTAGAAAATTCAATGACTTTCACTCAATTTTGCGTGAACTTGAAATGAGAAATATAAAGTAATGATTTTAAATTATAATCTTAATAAATTTCTATAGCAGAATCTCCATGCTAGAATTGTATAATATATGTATAACAACAGAATTTCATTAAATTTGAATGAGAATTTTTAAGAGAGACTTTTGGAAATAATAAGCTTTATCCCAGATAGCAATTTTAGTTTGCAGCAAAGTTGCAGCAATCTTGCTCTGCAAGCTTGCAACAAATTTGACACGACAAGAGTGCAAGCTTGAAACAAGTTTGCAGCACGTTAACGCAAGCTTCGAAGTCACCACGCTTCAAATTTGCCACAAATTGGACACGTCAAACTCATTGCAAACTATAGCAGAAACAGAGTAGGAACACAACCTCGGATTAGAACTCGTGACCTACCGCTTCCTAACCTGACGCTCTAACCACTCAGCCAGCTAAACTCTGAGAGGAGAAGATAGATTTCGCTAATACATCGTTCGATTCGATTCGTATACGATTTATTTTAAACTGTTTTCTTGATTTCATTAATTTTTTAAATTTTGAGTTGAGAATATGATTTGAAGTCAAAGAGAGAGCGATTTTCGCTAATAACTACGTTTTGCTAGTATAATAAATTATGAAATTAGAGTTCAAAAGTAATTACTTTAAAATGAGACACAATGTATTAGTTATTATTTTTCAACAAACATTGACTATCTTTTAGGTTTAATTTTGTTTATAAACGTTAAAATTTCAGCATTAAGAAAAAGGCGATATTTAAAGTGCGAGTTCTAGTAAAAAGATGGAAAATGTTTCAAATTTTTTTTTTTTTTTTTTTTTTTATAAAAAAGTTAGTTTTTTCACAAATTATCATTGATTTATTGAATTTATAAAAAGGACGGTCTAGGAGATGCTATTAAAAATCGGATGTTTTTTTAACAGAGAAAGATCTTTTTCTGTTTTAGTGTCTCTTCATCTTTACAGCAAACTTGTTTTGCAATCGTCCTGTGAACTTTTCATGACAAATTCACAGCAAACTTGCATTGCAAGGAGGGGTGGCGCTAGTTGTCTCGTGGCAAACTTGTGGCAATCTTGTCTTGCGAGCGAGGGTGGCGATTGTGCCTGGTTAATTTGCAGCAGTTTCGCTACGCGTTAAATTTGCCATGACAAGATAATATCAAGCAAAAATCAAACTTGCTGCAAACGTACGTGCTATCTGGGATTGCTTTCCTTCTAAAAAGTTTGCTATTTTTCTTCCTTAGATGTTTGAAGCTCTCGAAAAGGCTTACGATGGGAACATAGAGAACATCGATCTGTACATAGCTGGCATGTTAGAAACCGAAGTGGACGGTCGCCCGGGACATCTCTTCAGAAAAATAATCAAAGAGCAATTTGAGCGCCTTCGAGATTCCGACAGATTTTGGTTCGAGAACACGGCAAACGGGTATTAATTTTTTGCATGTGTTTGTGAATATGTGTAACTTTGATGTAAAACTGGAATACTGTTATGTAAGCTGTTTAAAAATTCACAAATGTTGAATTTTTAACATTAGTTAATTTTATGAACATTTTAAAAATTTAAATCTATTCTGAGCAGAGATGAAGGTTTCTTTAGGGGCTGTCCATAAATGATGTCACACTTTTTTTCAATATTTTTGACCCCCCATTTGTCACAAAGTGTCACACTTTACCATCCCCCCCCCTTGTCACATGTCACGCTATATTACATAAACATATGCCTGCAGTTCAGAAACAAATCACTGCGTTATAGATCATTCATCAAATTTTATTTTTAAACTTTAATTATGTGTTTTAATGACATTTGTGAGCATAACAATAATAATGATTATATGTGTACTTATTTTGTTTGAAATAAGATTAAGGTTTACAACAAAGAACCCAATTAATATACATTAGTAATAAAATAATATAAAAGAGCAATTGAAAACAGTAGTATTTTGGAATTTGATATATTTTGCTTTAAATCTTATCTTTACTTTATGAACACAAAATATTCTTAAACAGATTGAATAAAAAAAACGCCTCAATAAGATCAACCTGTTTGTGCCACTACCAGTTCTACCACTCACCCAGGTGGGGCAAAGTATCTTTTGTTGGACATTTCAAGGCTGTGACAGGGGGAGGTTTTCTTCTAATGGTGAAGAATTTCTGCTGCCACCATATTCTCAGAACCTACCCTGAATGCATTTTTCGAAAAGAAAGGCATATAAGTGAAAAAAATCACGTGAAAGTTGTTTCAGCCCCGATTAAAAAAATACCCCCAAATTCTGATAATTTCAAAATAACTTCAAAATTTAATATGCTGATTTTAAATGTTTTTATTTTAACCAAAATGTGTGATGTTACACTTCTTGTTACACCCTCCCTCCCCCTTGTCACAATTTCACGAACCCCCTCCCCCCTCCCAGCGTTACATCATTTGTGGACGGACCCTTATATTACAATAAAACTATTTATAGTGGGAGCATGAATTTAAAAAATCTAAAAATCGAATCTCGGGTGAATCGAAATAAAAAAAATCTTCAGATTTTTTTCCGTGCATGTTTCGTGTTGTGATTAGGGTTTTACTCTAACCTAAAACACTTTACATTTACTATATGTGCACCTGGCATTTAATATAAAAAAAGGTCGCAGGCTTTTCCTGAACCAGTCTTTTATCCCCTTGTGTGACTTTTTGTGAAGGATTTTATTGTCGTTGTCTTTGCCACCTCCATAAGATCTAACTCTAGCTTAGTCATCGGAACTAGATTAAATGTGAAACGCAGCGAGGGTGTGTGGCTCCTGGGTCATAATATGCTTTTTCCCCCTCCTGCCCGTCGTCCTCAGTGATTTGGCTTGTCTAAATTGCGCCCGGTTTTTTTCGCCCTCGTATTATTTGACTTCAAAAAGGGACACAAACGCATTAGCGTTCTGTCGCCAGTGGCGTAGCGAGAGTAGGTGGGGACCGGAAAAAGATTTTTTGGATCCCAGTCGTCACCAGTGGCTTGACAAGCGTAAATGGTGCCTGGAGTAAATAAATATTTTTACGCCTCCTCATACTAGTTTGCATTGAAAGTGCCCTAACGCCCCTTAAAACTCGCGCCCGGGGCATCTACAACCCCCTTAGCCCCCCTCCCGGTCGCTACGCCACTCGTGCGAAAAAGTTCCGAAATGATCGCCTGGTCTGGTGAATAAGTAGGATCTGCGACAATTGTATCTAAAATCAAGCTGACATGTTTCTGAAACTGAGTGACCTTTGCACTTTCAGAGAGACAGTTTTCCCTTCGATTGTCCTTCGCATTTACCATCAACAAATCGTAGGGAAAAATTTGCAGCATTGTTAGAATTTACCTTGACCGTCCTGTGCTTATTTATGAATGTCATGTGTAATGTTTTCTAAATCATCAAGAAACAAAACTTAAAAGCCCAAATATATTCTGATTCATTTCAAAGGATGCAGTAAGATAGAAGTTGGTATACCGAAAATATAGTTTATCCTGAAGTCCTTTCAAATTATAATAATTAATTACAAAAATATTCGTAACCGTTTTTACAAACTTTTTTTATGTTCACATTGCGAAAATCGAGCCAACTAGTAATAGAAATATGTCTACAATTTTTAAAACTGCTTTTTTCAGAATTAAAATAATGATTTTTTATAGTCGATTGACTTTTTATTACGTAAGACCGCCTCAAAAGTCCATCTCTTGGAAGTTAAAATTACTTTTGACATTATACTACCACACGCACATCTGGTTTTAAAAAAAGTTTCAGTTTCTGCAAGCAGAAAAAAAACTTTTACGGAAAGACAGATTTATTTCGAACAAAGAACCAGAAGAGATATTTATAAAGGTGCAATGCCCTTTTTTACTGATGTCTTTTCTCTGTCGCGAATTTTCCCACCTCGAAAAAATATTAATGACAGTAATTACGTTCAAAACTAATCCAAGGCAGGATGTCGGTGATTCTGAAACTTATAGGAAATTTATTCCCTTTCCCATCATTTCATTTCCCTTTCCTGAAAATAATTGGCGATGACATTGTTTTACACTCGCATGGTTGTCGAATTTTAGTAAAATGTTTTAAACCACAGGTTAAAGTTCAGTAAAATAACTGGGAACCCAAAAATAGATTTTCTAAATGGTTAACTAGTAATATCGCAGTAGAAACGAAATGGAGGACCGAAAATTAATAGGTCGCTAAACAAAGGACTTGCAAAAATTCAAGTGTCCCTTTCTGCATGATATTGAGAACCCTTTGCTGTCGATGCCACCACAGTGGCGGCATTCGCAAGTCGTCGTAGAAATCGGTGCCGCCACATTCGCAAGTCGTCGTAGAAGTCGGTGCCGCCACATTCGCAAGTCGTCGTAGAATGAAAAATTGTAGAAATTAAAAAAAATATGTTTTAATGTATTATAAGTACTATTAAACACAACAAATTCTGCGTGTTTTAATATACATATATTGACTTTAAATCCCGTACGGAAAAGTAACTGTGAAGCGCTGAATTTCCTCCGACCTGTTGGTACTCCCATCATCAGCGAAATCTGCCGACCGCAAAGGGTTAACCTCGCAGCATCTAAGTGATGTGATTGTAGTGTGAGGTCTCCCCTTGCTCTGAAGTTCCCACAGGAAAGGACCACCTACGAACCCTTTAGGGCTAGAAGAGAAAGAGCCGCTATGTTATCTAGAGTCATAAAATACAAACGAGCTTGCGCAACCGCCGGGCAAATGACCGCACGAGGGGATGACCTCCCAGGAGACCATTAAAGGAACCCTTTAGGTTCCGACCCTCTTTCAATGATGAGATGAGAAAGAGAGCGAGGCTTGCGGTTGGAAGCTGCGGTCAGCAACCCGACAAATCCCTGAGACTTAGGGGTCTATTCTGGTACCCCCGGTTGGGTTGGGTTTCGCACGTTAACACCGGACCCAACCCAACGGGGGGTACCAGAATAGACCCCTTAACCTTTCGGCCACGACTCGTAGGGGCTGGACGGAGGAGTTTGGAGTTTTGGAGAGAAAGCGGAGATTGAATTGGATTCGAGACTCGATTTTCGAGATCGGGTGATTGAGAAGTCAGAATCTCGGCTCGAGATTTCTGCACTTGTTACGGGCGTTCTTAGACCCCGTGGAATTGAAGCCAACCTTTGGCTAGAATAAGCTCCTTTGGAGAACTGCAAACGCATCAGAGCATTCCTTTAGAGAATTGATAGAAACGTAGTGAGCGTTGAATACCTCACTGACAATTACCGATTTGGTAACTCGTATAACCGTTTGGTGGTTACTTTGATAAATTGAGCGTTCGATTACCTCAATTTCCTCTTCCGGCCATCGGACTTACTGAACTCGCCCTGAGTTGAATTATTTGGTTGAACTTTGTCAGTTTTCCCTGAATCGATTGCTTATCGATTGTGTACGAGAACTCACCACTGATAACTGCGATTAAGTCCAGTTATGAACATTTTTTGACTCTCGCGATCTCATCCGGAGTTATGCAAATCATTTGAATGTATTCCTTCTGTGCAAATTTCTTGTAGAAATCACATCAATCAAGAAAACATAATTACATATTAATGTGCTTGTTGATCTCTGATCGGACCCGGTATCACTGGGCTAAGACCTTACAGTAGGTAAGAATGTTTCTCCCCCAATCCTCTCTTCTAAACCCGGTGTCTTCTCTGTGAAAGAAGTCATAAATGCACCCACCTAAATACCTTTGGTGTCCAAATAAGAGAGCCTAGCATGGACGCCCACGCCCGGGGGCAAGGTGGGGCCGCGGCCCCCCTAGCTCTCAGAGAAAGGAAAAAATATAGTGTAGTCATGTGTTTTTCTTTCAAGAAAATGATTTAAAAGTCGAAAAGGAATTAATGTTCAGGAAGGTCTAAAACGTAAAATGAGAGTTGAAATTTTGAATTTGGAGGACAAAATTTTTTTTTGTCCTCCGCGGAAAAGAGCGAAAAACTCTGGTTTCGTGGACAAAGAGATTGACTTGTTCGGCAAGAAGAAAAGAAATTTACACTTTGCTTTTTCAGATAAATATCAGTGTCAAATCCATAAACTAACCTTTGCGTAATAATTTACCTTACAGTTTGCTTTTTATATCAATCCCAGTGTAAAATCTTATGAGGTGTACATTTTTAGTTTGTTTTCTGTATTAAAGTATAAGGACTTTTCTCCTGCATTTGTGCTGCTAAATATTCACTGGTTTCAATAAAGAGGTTTAAATAACGCGTTATTTTTTTTTTATAGAGTATGAGTACCGTGGCCTAGTATTTTAGTGACAGGACAAAGTTTTTAACAGGGTCGGAACTGGGACTTTTTTATGGCTACTTACAAGTCGCCATTCGTCTTCCAAAATATTAAAAAAAATCCATACCCCCAGGTCTAGCCCCCCCCCCCTGCAAACTATCATATGGGCGCGCTTGGAGCCTAGTGATAATAATCAGCGGGTAACAAACGAGCTTTCACATGCGGGGGTTAAATGGGTTTGATCAACTGCGGTGGGCAAAACATCCATCTTCACAGAACTAGTAATCTGTCGCGTTTCGGAACGTATGCTAGGAAATCTATTTAAAATAATCAAGCTACGAAATTCTTATCGAAACTTTGGTTTCAAGGACGGGGATGCAGAAGCACTCGTTGTAGTCCTCGAATTTGCCCCTCTACTGACCATATATTCAAAGAGGAACATTTTTTTAAATGGATAACATTAACCAGTTCGCTTTGATTATGTTTATTAAGATTAGTATCACGAATGCTCATTGATGCTTATACAGTCAAACTTGGATAATTCGAAGTTGAAGGGATCAGAGAAAAAGTTTACATATATTCTCTCCAGCAGAAGAGATAAATAAAAAAGATTAACTCCCCGATCCAAGATTTAACGCATAAACTTTATCTAAGAATACTGCTACATTTTTTCATTAAATCAGACATTTTTTACTAGCTTAATTATTCATCACTTTTAGAAAAAGGCGGATATTTTTAATTGCTTCTGTGAATGCAATCTGAAAATGCAGACAGGCTTTGAACGCTCATTCAATAGTGAATGCTGTAGGGAGGGGAGAGGGTAACATTAGACGGTGGACAGAAAAATCCTCGCAAATCAACATTCGCATTCCAACCCTCCCTTTTCTTTTCCGTAGAAAGACCGTTAAAATAAATAATGCACCTTAGCTGAGAAGAGTCTCGGGAACAATTTTTACCGTAATATTTTAAGGGCAATCGTACGAAAAATTCGAATTATCCAAAATAAAATTCAAATTATCCACGATTTTTAACATTATTTTAATACAGAATTCTAGGGACCGGGCAAAAATTTCGAATTATCCAAAATTTTGAATTATCCAGAATTGATTGTACTAGTTATGTTAATGCTAGTTCTTATGTGCTCTCGATGAAATTTCGAGAGAATATTAACCGATGAATATTTCCTGGTGGTTTCTTAAAAATTATATCAAAGATTGTGAAGAGATTCTATATGATCAAATCAATCATTTTTTCATCCGCTAGATAAATTGGAGCACTTTTTCTCAAGTGCATACATCAAATATTTATCATCGGAAACTCGAAATTAAATTATTATATGGGAAGTGATTTTTAAAATTATAACACTTAAACATCCATTGAACCTTGTCAATATTTGTAGAACAAACGAATAGAATTTTCTTTTCAAAGTGAAAATATTAAGAATTGCTTATATGTTTTATAAAAAAATCTTTTTTAGTGTTGAAAAACTAACCAACAATCTCTCTCAGCATTTTTACAGAATCTGAAATAGAAGAAATAAAGAAATTGAAACTACGTGACATACTTATCACGGCAACTGAAATATCATCCGATTATCTACAGGAAAATATTTTCTTTTGGAAAGATGGTAAGTAATATCTTTTTTTAAATAGCAATTTCTCAATGTTCAGAAAACGGTAATCGCATTTCTTCAAAATAAAATAAAAAATGAGGACATGGAAATGTAAAATATCACAGAAGGTTACTAAGGTTTGATGCGAATTTCGCACTAGGTCCACAGGATTTGATGGTGTACGTATAATAATCTCACTTAATTTTATTTCAAATTCTAATATTATATATTTTAAAGTCTTAATGTATTCCAAAATCACTTTTCTTAAACTCCAGCTTCGTTTTATTTCCCGCGCTGGAGATATATTAAATCTCTCGTTTTGGCATATTTATTACTAAAAGAATATTTTAATCGCTTTCAAGTGCCCACAAAAAATCATGACGACATCTCCTTGCCGCCATACTTTTCCGCTAAAACACTTACGTAATTTACTAAAAATAGCTATTATTCCCTTCACTTTGAACACGTGTCTATAAGTTAAATCCCTACCTGAGGAAATGCAGGGATTTTCTGTCCTCTTTTGTCTTGGAACTTGAACCAAGATGTACGTACTTTCCGTCACTCCTCCATAATAAAAGAAAATTAGTTAATAACTCGGCCTGTTTTTTATTTAAAGACTACAACAACGAAAACCTTTCATACATCAGAATAAATTAACAGAGAATTAGATCGGGATTTATTTCGTTAAGAATGATTTGGTGTCTTCTCTAAAATACATGTTAAAAGAAAGAAAAGTTTGCAATGTTTAGAAGAATGAAAATATCTTTGATATAAAGCCTTCAATTTCAGAAGATTTGACTCCAAAGATTATAAACAGCAGGAATTGGGTACATCGTTCCTTTGCTTGCAACCAAAAATAATAATGTCAGCATTCTTTCATTTGTTTTTTTGAAATGCGTTAACCCTTTCTAGGACCGTTTATTTCTAGTAATGGTGTAATGAAATAACTTTGGGATTGAGATTAATTTCAGAAAAAAATTCCATTTGGCTTATTCGATTCAATTATTTTTTTAATTAATTTCATTAATTAATAATTAACATGTCAAGACACTTTTTACTCTTTGAGATAAGAAATTGGAACGTATAGAATTTCGTTACATCGAAAAATTGGATGAGAACTTTAAAAATAGCTTGTTTAAAAATTGATAAATTTGGCGGTAAGTATGGCCCTATCAAGTTGCTGGTTGATGAAAGGCCTGAATAGAGGTTTTCATATGCATTATTTTATTAAACTTTGTTGTTATAACTTTGTCGTTCGTCCGCAGTGTGTAGGTGATATTCGAAAACTTCAAAAATCTTGAATAGAAATTTAAAATTCGAAACGGGTGACATTGTGAATTGGTTCGATCAAATAAATGCAACGGAAAAAAAAAATTTCATCGAGATGGATGGTTACAAACACAAAATATATATATGTCTGTCTGTGTGTCTGTGAACACGATTACTCGAAAACTATTAGAGCTACGGGGATGAAATTTGGTATGCGGTCTTTAAACATAATTTTCAGGTTTCTATCAACTTTTGGCCAAAATCCGTCAACGGGAAGTCTATCTGTCTGTCCGCGGTCATGTGAACACTATAACTCAAAAACTTGAATAGGTATATAGATAAAATTTGGTACACAGTTTTATCATCATGAATGTAGATCCGTATAAAATTTTGGGCCAAATCCGTCAAATGGTTGACTGTCTGTCGGTCTGTATAATCGCATACTTGTTAAGCATTTGTTTCAAAACTGATCTCCATGTGCATGCGTACTGGTAGCAATCTCTGGTACCAAGCGGGATGATTACGTCACTTTGTCTTTGAGACGGAGTTTGTGATAGATTCGTTTTATCTTCTGTTTTGTTTTCGCTCGCTTGTATTAGCGGAGCTTGCTGGAGTATGATGGAAAATAAATATTGCTAAGTTTTAATACATAGGCATCTCTTTTAATGATTCTTCACCTAAATATTTTACAATCACTATAATCTGCAATGAAAAACCTTCTGATATTCGTTGCATTCTGGGTTACAGTAGGTTCGATTTTTTTTTTTTTTATCCACGCAAGGGGAGGGGAAATGACGAATTTTTCAGCAGTATACGAGAAAGTTTAGGGGAGGCCACTCCCACTGGTTTAAATGTGATATTGAAAAATGAATTATTACCGAAGAAGGAAGGAATTATAAAAGTGTCAAAACAAGTTACAGCAAGCGTCTTCTAAAAATTGCTCAACACACGAACGACATAAAAGAGGTCAGCAATAGCCTTATCGATAAGGTCAGTTTAAAATAACCTCAACAAAATATTAACCTTTAGAAATTTAATTCATTCCATCAGTGTAAAACTACTTTTGTTTAGTTTGTTAAACTAAACAAGAAAAAGATACCTTCAAGAATGGATGCTCTGTCAAAAATGAAAGATCACTTTGATTAAAATTATAATCTGTGCATTTACTTAAAATGTTTTTAGATGAAGCAAGAAATTGAAATGATTACGTTAGACCATAACATTGCGTGATGCTCTGAGAAAATTCAATAACCAAACGTAAAAGATAGTTTGTGCAACTGTGATTGCAGATGTTCGTAGGCGACAGGAAAAGTGCCGCACCTGAAATTTACTGAATTATCAATAATTTATGAAGGTTTCGCCTCCAAACTGCGAAAGATGCTGGAATGAATTTCTTGCGCGGTGCCGTGAAAACTGATTAGCATAATCCTCGTGATGCGTGGAGCTTCTGAATATTTTCGTTAATTTGGATTGTAGATAATAATTTCGGGGAAGAAAAGGTGCGTAATGTTAAGTTTACGCATACACATATGCGCAAATATATTCTATTACCAATTTAAGGTGCGATTCATCACTAGGTGCACATATTTTAGAAGATTGTATCGACGATATTACGTCAATGGTATTTTACATTTCGATGCGTTCATTTCATTTGCGATTCATCACTAGGTGCATATATTTTAGAAGATTGTATCGACGATATTACGTCATTGGTATTTCACATTTAATATGATTAGATGGCAATTCTAGGATTCAATTTTAAAATATTTTTTGTTTAGGGTTGTATACCAGTAGCTTAGGTATTAAAATCAATAACTGTAGACAACAGAGGATATTATGTAATGGTTGTCTTGAAAATGTCTGAAGATAAACTACGCCTTTTCTTGGGTTTTCTTTTCAAAGAAGCAAGTAGCAGCCTTTATGAGAATAGTCAGCAAAGTAAAATTTATTTTCAGCGATAGTTCTTCGTCGAAATTAACAGGATATGCATGCATCACTCTTTTGAGAACATATCACGAATACGAGTTTTAGTTACGTGCGATGGCAGAGTATAAAATTTATATCGCAATCCTTCACTATGGAGACATTTTTCTTGTTTTGAATTAAAATGCTACAATTAAATGTTGATCGTTAATTGTTATACCTCCTGCTTAAATGAGAGTCTCTCCGAACAACAAAAAAAAAGCCATAGATGCACTTGAATTATAGCAGCAATAAAGCAAAAAGAAGTACAACCATCGGGAGTGTTCTCCCCTAAACTTTCTCGTATACTTCCCCAAAAAGGTGCCGTTTCCTCTACCCCCGTGTGGCTAAAAAAATTCGAACCTACTTTTATCCAGAATCCAATGACTATCAGAAGGTTTTTCATTACAGTGATTGAAAAATATCTAGGTAAAGAATTCAAAGAGATGCGTACCGATTAAAACGCATCTATCGCACACTTCTGGGTTTCACTCTTGCCGTCTCATGGACAAACTGACGTAATCGCTCCTTTCGCGAGCACAGACGATTGCTTCCGTACTCATGCGCGTGGAGATAACGGATTGGTTTCAATAGTAAATTATTCTGGCCGAAAGACAGTCAACCCTTCGACGGATTTGGCCCAAAATTTTGTGCGGACCTACATTCATGACGATAAAACTGTGTACCAAATTTTATCCATCTAGCTATTCAAGTTTTTGAGTTATAGTGTTCACATGACCTCGGACATACAGACAGACAGATTTCCCGTCGACGGATTTTGTCCAAAATTTGATAGAAACCTGCAAATTATGTTTCTACATACCAAATTTCATCCCCGTAGCTCTAATAGTTTTCGAGTAATCGTGTTCACAGACAGACATGATTCCTAAATTGTGTTTTTCGGAGTCGGGGAGGTCTAAAACGCGGAGATTCGTCAAAATCTCGAGTTCGAAGTTTTTGACGATTGCAATACTCTCTCTTTGCGCACTTCGTATACGAGAAAGTGAAAGCAGACCGGATTGTGTGCAGTTGGATGAGTCTGATCCGGGCGAGGAAGAGGGCTCTCTTCTGAAAGCGCAGAAGGAATGGATGAAATGCCGCATCTGTTAGTGGAGGTAGTTTCAGGTTGGCAATAGTTCAAGAATACCAGATTGGAGTAGGTGCCAGGAACGATCGACGAAGCGAGATGACGACCATAGTTGATCGGAATTTCGGCGGAAAAATTTAAACTTTTACGAATTCCAGAGTTGTACATCGCAAAAAGGTTAAGCTCACCCATTCACGGTCGCTCCAAACCAATACACACCGCGCCGCTCTGCTACAAATGGAGCGGCCATATGGAAGGTTGTATAGACGGCCATTCACTTGATGTATAGCCATGCCATTTGTCCTAACCCCGATTTTTTCCCCACCCATTTTAATCAAAAATACAGGCGTACCACTCATTTGTATTTGAAAGGACGCCAACTCTGAACGAAGGTAGGGGGAGCGATCTTCTTTCCCTCTCTACAGCTGCTTGTCAATCGCTCTTCGATTTTCCCCAGTCAGCATATTTTAATTTATGCTACCCTCGAAGCGACGCTTCAATCTACTCAAGGCATTGTTCTTTTCGCTAGCCTCTTTCAGGGTCCCTCTGATTTTTCGTTCCGATTTCAGTCCAGACGGAATTCCAACTATGGCAAGCCGTTTGGCTCATTTCCATAAATTTTTATCGCTTTTTCCTTTTCGCGTTCCAAAATATACAGTTTGTCTGTGAAGTGAATGGCCCGCGCATAAGTGATGAACCGCTCCACATCAAACGCGTCTCTGTTTTTGGAGCGACGTGTATTGGTTTGGAGTGGTCGTTAAATGAGGGGGGCTTCAGGGAATAGTCTGTTTCACTCTTTCCTCCGCTCCAGATCTTCTGTGGCATATTTACTTCTTACTCTTATCCATACACCGTCTTCTGTGGTGGTGTGAAAGAGCTAATTGGTGATCCAAATGGATTGAGAGACCTAATTCTGCCTCGGTGCCAGTGGTCATCCGGCTCTGGTTAAAAAGAGGCTCCATGAAAGGCCCTGGCCTGGAACTTTCCGACTGAGGCACAGCGAATGAGTTGTGGTTTAAGAAGAGATTTCCAATGACAACAGGATCGCTCTCGTAGTTGTCCCTACGACCCTGAGTGCAGAAGAGGATGTTGATACAACTAACTGTGATATCTTTATGAACGGATAGTGATTCGAAGCTGATTCCTGCATGAAACTGTTCGCCACCGTACCCCAAACAGACGTGACCTTTGAGATGTCTACAATCTGCTAAGGTCGCCACAGTCGGTAACCCATTCAGCATTGGAGGTTCATATCCCCATCCCTCTTCAACTCTTGCTGATTTCATTGAACAGGCGAGACAGTCATCCCCTACGATCAAATACATGCATCATTTTATGCCTGCATTCAACAAATGCGAGATCCACAAGGGTTTCTGAGAAAAATTCCGTCACATTTTACGAGTCCTCGTGCACTTTTTCACGCATGATCTTAAAATCGCAATAATTTCTTATACCTCATCGCGATACATGTGCTATAATATTCTTACCGACTTGGTGTAATTCCTCTCGCGCTGGGATTATTTTCCAGCTTGTGTATTTGGGAATGAAAAGAAAATACAGTCGACGCTCGTTATAACGACCCTCTGCGCCCCCACAGCAAAAGGTCTTTATAAAGAGTGGTCGCTATAGTGGATATAATTTTAAAAAATGTACACATGCTCGCTCAGCAGTTCCTTATAAATGGGCGATTTTTAAAGAGATTCCAACTAAATAGTCAAATTATTTTTTATCATTGGTATTAAAAATAAAATTTCATCAATTAAAAATATATTTCTAAAACAGATTTTAAAGTAGAAAATAAAGGGTGTTATATACTTACAAAACATTTATTTTCTAAAGAAAAAATCAGAAATGGTTGTTTGTCTTTTCTGCAATATGAGCTTTTTGCAAAACATAATTCTCCATTTCAGTTAAAGATGATAAATAATGTTCTGTCTTTCAAAAAAACATTTTAAAGTCTCGATAGCACTTGAAACATTTTTTTTTATTCTAGGCTATTCTAATTTCCGCGCTGTGGTGAGTGGTAACTGGCCCCCCCCCCCTCCGTCAAAGTTGAACTGTAACACTGGAGACTCAACATCTACGAAGCTTGGCAATACAATAATCAAGATCATTCACGTTTAGAAACGTGTTCTTTTTGGAAATATACCGGGAAGAGTGTCCGCTGAATTCGGACGTTGTATTGGGATTAGACGACACTGTACCGTCGTTATATTGGAAGTAAAATAACCTAGTGCATAGTGAAACACAGTTGGGGATTTTATCACTGGTCGTTATAATGGAATGGTCTTTATAATGTGTGGTCGTTATAATGAGCGTCGACTGTACAAGCGTGATGCTGTTGTATCTGGCTTTGTAATCGACTGTATATTCCATTTTAACCCCTTGCCTTGCATTTCTATTTGACCTCCTAATTAGAAACCTCCACCCATTTGACATATTTTTATTATTTCAATCTATTTAAAGAGACATTTAAGCGTGAACAGGTGGTTTTTATATTTAAAATTAACTGTTACGTTGACTTAAATACGGATTTAAATTTTGTTGTGAGCTTAAAAAATACAACTTTTTCATTTCCACGGTATCTCCATTCTAACTAATTTTATTATTGTAATTATTTTCTGTTTGGGACACTTAATGCTTTAACAAAGGAAATTTGTCCTTCCTAAGTTTTGGAGAATTTACGGATTGTTACAAGAGCTTCGTATGTTAGTTTCAAGAGACCAGAAAAGATTTTCAGACCTAATTTACGTGAACTCCAGAAATATTTTCGCAAATTCAGCCCACAATATATCGAACCAGTTTCCCATCTGTTGGCATTTACCGATTGATCCGTGTTCTTGAAGAGCTCTCTTATCCAAGTTTTCAAACAGTGACAAACCAAGAAAAAAATTAATGAACCGTGTGGGTTGGGCAACTGGGGATCCTTGACTGACAAATGGGAGGAACCAATTACGCTCCCCGTGAGCACATTATTGAAATCGCTTTTCTAAGAATGACCTCATTGGATCAGACTTCTGTCATTTGCTTCTGCAGGACGAAAGTTAAAAGGCTTATTATTAATGACCACAACCGTAAACTCAAGTAGAAGTTTTTACATCAATTAACTGTTTGTATTTTCTGTTATTTATGACTGCAACAATACACTTGTGAGTTATATATGAGTACAATTTGCTTTGCAGTACGATTGGATGGCGACAAAACTAATTGAAATATTTATCAATATGTCGAATATTTTTAGGCAATGACTATTAGAATTATAATTGAATTCAGCAAATGAGAATAGTGGTACTTTTATTTTTAAAAACTCTTTCAGCGAATTATTAGCATATTAAAACACTTATCATTTTTTTCTCTGTACATTTCAAAATGCTCGACGTTAGTCGTTCCTTTTCTGTCTGCAAATGATAAGATAACTATGTATTTGTATATAAATCATTCTTTTTAATATTTAATAGCAACTTTCTGTCAGTATAAAATATGATCAATTGCACACCAACAAAATGCGTTTGATGATAAGTAGTGCTTCACTGGAAATGAAATTTGTATTGGAACTGCCACTATGATTTATGGAAATTAATTCATTTTTCACATATGAATAAAAGAGTTTAGAGGAAGAGGGGACATATATTGGAGGGGACATATATGATTTATGGAAATTGATTAATTCATTTTTCACATATGAATAAAAGAGTTTAGAGGAAGAGGGGACATATATTTTCAGAACCTTACCGAAAAGAAACAGAAATTAACTTTAATTCTGTAGGATTATCTTTCAGAACATCACATTTTAGGCTCGTAAAGAAATAAAAATTTACAAATTAGAACTTAGTATAAAAAACACCAGTATATTGAGCAAATGAATAATTAAAAATTTTTTTTTTGTATTTTAGGTGATATATGTCCACAGCCAGCGCAACTCAATGGTTCGATGATGGAACCATGTCTTATGCTTGATGGTTATGATTACTTTCATGGAAATGAAGTAGCATACATTTATTCTTGTATTATTTTGGCCTTCATTCCAATTGGCAAGTTATATTTTTCATTATGTTACCTTTTCTCAAAACAGTCCCAATAACCAAAGCAATACGCTCCTTATGATTTGTGAAAAGTACGACCTCTCTTTGACTTGAGTGCGCGTCTGCTTTATTGCGGGATTTTCTACAAGGTGCGTTCGAAAAGTTCGGTGAATGGTCTCGTAAAATAAAGGAAACAATGCTTACGAACAAAATACCTTTACTGGCATTCGAAGTAATCACCATTAGCTACAATGCACTTTTGACATCGGTTGTACAGCTGCTGGAAACTGTCAGCGAATGCTTCTTTCGGTATCGCTCGAAGCACCGTTGTCACACGTTGCTGGATCTGCGCAATGTCGGAAAAGCGTAGACCTTTTTCTTACGCTTTTGCAAATGTTCGTGAATAATGTTGCTCACACTGTCTAGGCTTGTCTTCGATTCTTCTGCTGTCAGTCTCAAAGACAGCCGTCGATCATCCGCACGAATCCGTCGCACTCGTTCGATGTTGTCTGGAGTTGTGCTTGTTGGTGGTCGACCCGAACGCGGCTCATCTTTGACATCTTCCTCTCCGTCTCTAAAGCGTTTAAACCACTCAAAAACACACTTTTTACTCACTGCGTCCACACCGTACACTTTCACTAACATTTCGTGTGTCTCCGTCGCCGTTTAGCCTAATTTGAAGCAAAACTTGATGTTCACGCGTTGCTCCATTTCCCAGTGACGCGCCTTCTCACACTGACTCGTTAAATTGGTCGTAGCGCGCACTTCCGCTTAACTATCGTGATTTGGACACTAGGGAGCTCTAGTTGCCATGTCTCTCAATGCGTCTGCGTGAGTGGAGCATCCGAACCAGCGCGGTTATTCTACTACCGGACCATTCACCGAACTTTTCTAACACGCCTTGTATGAATATTTGATTTCCGCGAGTCAGTTCTGAGTTGCATGTATCTAAACGTCCTCGACAAATATTCAACTGTGTGATTTGTGATTTTTGATTTGCACTCTCACATTGGCCGGAAGATAATAAATCAAAGGTTCGATGCAAAATAAATATCTTGTTTATAAAAATTACCTGAATACATAATTTCTAATTTTTTGTCATCTGTTTCTTTTATTGATTTAACAGAGCTTCTTATATTTACATACAGATATACGAAAATTACAGAATTTATATTTTCAAGATTATTTTATATTTTTATTTAACTAGATATTAATTTACTAATATTAATATTCCAGAACCGATTGTTTTCATATAGTCTGAGAGGAAGATAAGTTTCAGGTTTTCGAGCACCAAAGGTTTATTGAAAATACCAGGACTAAGCAGAACTACCGATGGAGAACTTGATTCAGCAAGACAGTTTTAACGTTCTGCATTAAAATTTTTTAACTGGAAGGCTGTTAATTCAAAATTTGAATTATTCTTAATGTTTTTGTATTGTTATCTTTAATATAAGTTACATTTCCCACTATAGTAATGTTTTCTAAAATATTTTCTAAATGAGAAGTTTCATCTCTATGCATTAAATTTTGATGATGTTAAGTAATCTGTTCCATCTGCCACAACTGTTTCTTTTTTCACAACTTTTTTTCTGAAAAGCAGCGTATAAATTGTCAAATTTAGCTAGTTTCAATTGCAAATATTTAAATACGATTATTTTTCTTATTCCCAATATTTGAATAATTATGTTTTATTGACTTTCTTTGTTTCCAGTGTGTGCTGGTCTTGGTTATGGAGTTATTAAGCTTCAAAATAAAAGGCGTCGGGAGATTAAGCTTAAGAAAGAGAATTCTGGAAAGAACTTTGATAAGTTATGTAAGTAAGGAATATTTTCTAAATTTGGTTTTGAATCTATCCTATTGAAATTCGAAGGTAAACAAACATATGTATGTATGTCCTTCTGTCTTCTCACGAACCACTGTAACTAGCCGTAAATTCTCACTGAAACTAGCCGTAAGTACCAAAAGATGGAAAATAATCCAAGGAATCCATTTCGACTATTTAAATTCCGAAATTGTGATTAGTTAAAAAGATATTAATTAAAAACGTCAAAATGAATGAATTCACGTGCTGCCATCTATTGGCAGCATGGTGAATTCATTCACGGCGGATTCTTTTTTCCCGTATTATTAGTTTTCACATCCGGTGTTGCATTTTTTTATTTATTTAACGGAAGTTGGCATTTCCTTTTGAGCTAGCTTCTGTGTTTGGATTTATTAACAATGGAAAAAATCATTTTCATGCTTTTTTACTTTCTTTTTCTGTATTAAAGTGTTTAACTTCGTAACGTTTGTTAGGGAAAGTAAGTGACAATATTTGTTGATTGTAGAGGAAAACGGAGGCGGGGCATATGAAAATATATGGATCCCAAGGCCTCACGTGACCTCACTTCTCTCCGCCCGGGAATATCCTATTATTCGTGATAGCCCGTGCAACGCCGGGCCACACAGCTAGTTTCTTAACAAATTTATTGTTGGGAAAAATGGATGCATTTACCTTAAATCACACCCTAAAAAATTACTATAATTCCTCTGACTTTTTAACTTTTCTTGATGATCTTGAAGGCCTTCTTAATTCCTTTCCTGAAAAGTCAGTCATTCTGTGCTTTTGTTAATAAATAAGCTACATTTTCACTATCGATACATATTACCACAGAAATATGTTTATCTGGATCTTAGTTATTGCAACTCCACATCTCCAGGGAAAATTTCTTTCGCATTCGTAGGCATAATATCAATTTATGTAAATTTGAGTAGATACGTTGCATCATTCTTACTAAAATATGGTGAGTACTTAAAATTTGATTTTGAGAGTGTTATTTGATTTTCAACGGATACTTTAATTCATCTTAAAAATGATTATTCTATGGCTTCTTTTACTTGTAAATCGAGTTAATTTTGACGTTTTATCAGTTTCGAAAGGAAAATTTCGTTTTGTCAGAGAAGGTGGAAATGAACTCTTTTGTTGCTTCTTTGCTTTCGTTACTCAAGATTGCAGGCAGTTCTGGATAATGAAACAACGTCTAACAAATGAATCGAGTCCTAAAAGGGGATTTCTCCTGCACCAGCTATCACAGTTGTGTCGACTCTCCAACAGTGAAGTATTCCTGATACCCGATGCATTTAGCAAGTTTAATCTTTCCTGCAGATGCTGTTTTATGTTTTCCAGTATACAACTACGTCAAGATGTATACTTTTATTTCAGTTGGCAACTTTTATAAAATTGCTTTACATAATCATCAGCAGACTTTTAATTCTTTCCTTCTAATTTATCTTCTTTTTCATGTAATTATTTTTATGTTTTTCATGTGAAACAGGGCTTCATACTTCGTTATGCTAAGAAAAAAAGCACCGTTTGCATGAAATTAACAGTTATAATTGATAAAATTTAACAAAAATTAAATATTAATAAAATTAAATTAAAATTAATTGAAATTCTTTTGCATTATACAGAAAGGCGCATATGCAGCTACTTCTAATAAAATGCAAAAAAACAAATCAGTTATTGGACAGATTCAGGCCACATAAAGGAATAAATTTTGACTATGGCCATTCCTTTCTACATAAAATTTTTCCAGTTTAGAACTACAATGGCGTGTGGTCTCCGAAGAAGTATCGCCATTCTGGTTCTTTTCCATTTTGATTATATTTCTTACTTTCTAATTTTTCTTTTATGTGTTTTAATTATTTGAGAATTTATGTTCTTGAATACTGTAGTTTTTGTTGATTAATTTTAGGAAAATTTTGATGATGAAATAAATCACTTAATGCTGCTGCGTTGAGTGCGCATAAAGGTGTATTGTTATCATTATTATTATTGTTGACTTTTTCTATTTTTATATATATATTCTTTTTAACCACTTAACTTAATAATTTTCTTTGCTATCTAATAAGATGCTCCCTTCTGTTTTGGAAAGCGGTTGTCGTTTTCATTCATCTCAGAAGGCATATAATACTTGAGATGTTTATGGATTCTAGGTAATTTTTGTGTAAAATTATAAAGATAATTAATGATTACATTTTAGTTTTAAGACCAAAAATGCGATAATTCGATGCACGAGTATTCTCGGGCTGTTAAGTTAAGCGGTTAACATAATTTTTGATTTCCTATTATTTGTTTGCATGAAATGTCATAAATTTCTTATGAATAAATTATTTATGCATACTCTATCAATCGTGAATAAGCGATGCTTATTTTGCTCGTTCCAGATGTGAAAGAATGGCTGCATCAGAATCACAAGCGTTGCGTGAAGGTCAAGATAGGCCCGGATGAATGCATCACCACTATCAATCGAAAAGGAGAAGTTTTGCGAAAAGTCGAATTCAAAGCAGTGACGTCCTTGGTCATAGAGGTCACCAGAGACACTCACAAGAAACCTATGATGCTCATCAGGTCTCCTCGCGACCACGATTTGGTAAGTAAGCTTTCTGAATCAAAACTAAAACTATGTAAACGATGTTTCATCAAGAACGCTAAGCATTCTCTTGACCCTTTCGAGTTCATTGGTTTCGCAGTGAAACCACACATCGGGCGTTTCATAACTGCGCATGGGCGAAACGTAGGGTAATTTTTCTTTCATGACTTAAGAGCCAGACATATAGGCCAACTTATATAAAAATTCCAGCTCAATTCAGTTAGTATTCACAAAGATATCGGCATTGCAAGAGTTAAATTGCTTTAGATCTCTAAACGAAACAAAATGATGAGAGTTCTTACACAAATTGATATTTTTTGAAATTGAATCTTCGAAAGTAATATTGAATTTTATGAAGGCTGAATACTCGCGTATACTTATAAATTAAATACATAATTTAAATTGCATTTCGATGATAACTTATTCGGAGAAAAAATAGCCCGTTACCATTCATTGGTTTCAACGTGAAACCACAAATTTCTTGAAAATAAAAAAATACAGTGGAATCTCCCTATAACGAAATCGCTTGGTTCCAGTTGAAAAATTTGCTATAGAGAAAATTTCGTTATACGGAGATTAGAGATTTTTGCAGTTATTTAAGTAAATGTAACAAACCTTTTAGTATGTGCGATAAGTTCAAAAACATTTAATGATGACTTTCAATTAAAAATGAAGTAATATTTATTATAAATTTGTTAAAATTATACTAATTTTTATTGTATAAATAAAATGCTCAAAAGAGAAGACAATTCACCAAATTAGAGAATAATATGTACTAGTACGGATAAACATAAAATGCGTATTGTCACATCCATTTGCTGTTTCCACTCCGATTCTTGGAATCTTGATCCGTAGAAATGTTGCTCCCTCCGTAGAAACCCAGGTCCCCACATCTGCATTACCCTTCACATAGCATTCTATTGGTGTGTGTTATCGCTGGAATGAACAATGCGAGTGGTTCCAGAAACAGGCA
>BGPR01000981.1:22781-100870 GCA_013235015.1 Araneus ventricosus | reverse complement strand
CTTAAATTTAATTACTGATAAAGTTCGAGGACACGGGACAACTCCATTGAGGGTGAAAGGGGGATATTGAAAGTTTTTCTAGTGAAGTGGACAGTGGGGGAGGGGGTAAAGGTTGCACCTCCTGGCTGAAATGAAAAGAATGACTGCGATTTCAGTGCTCTCGATGAATTAGGAGACTGGTAAACCCAGTTCAAGGTCATTGATCACCACAAAATGTGTTAAAAGAAAGAATAAGTTTGAAAAGTTCAGAAATATTTCGAGAAATAGGGAGAAAAAAACATTGGATCACAAGAAAAAGTTCGTTAAATAGAGAATGCACTTCGCTATTTGGAGGTTATTTTACGAAGAAATTCGCAAAATGTTCTTGGTTCCAAGGAAAAGTTCGCAAAGTAGAGAAAGTCGTAAAATAGAGGTTCGTTAAATAGAGGTCCGACTGTACTTGGATTTTCCTTATGTTCAAAATAGGATTCGTAGTTTCACAAACAAAACAAACTGATTTTCATTAAAGAAAAATGATGGATTGTATAGTTTTACTTCCTTAAATCAACGGAATGAAAAACTGAATCGGTTGGAAAATTAGCTTAAGCCGTATTTGTTCGTTGTCAACTGATTAACTGATTATCTGA
This sequence comes from Araneus ventricosus, assembly GCA_013235015.1. Taxonomy (NCBI): domain Eukaryota; kingdom Metazoa; phylum Arthropoda; class Arachnida; order Araneae; family Araneidae; genus Araneus; species Araneus ventricosus. The sequence goes on along the minus strand of BGPR01000981.1, from coordinate 100,244 downwards.
CAGAGCTTAGCGGAAAAATAATGTATTCTTCTTAGACAATTCTATTTTCTTTTTCTTTCGTTTCTTGATTAAATATACTTTGAACAAGAGGTTATCGTCCTTTAGTCATGAATAAGATAGATGCTAACTCTTTCTTTTCGTTTTCTTCTTGGAATTTGTTCTTTAAACTGAAATGTTTATTTCTTTAACGATTATTTTTACGGAGTCGGGTGATTATCACTTACTACTGATGAAATGCAACTTTAGGTCTTTCTAAAAAGAATAGAAATATTTGTCTCTTTGTTTCTCTAATAAAATATACACGAGAGTGGTATAGCTGAAAGAGGAAATTCTGATTCATCATTATAAATAAATATAATTTGTAGCAAAAGTTCAAATTCATGTCATAGATATACAGTAGACTCTTGATTAACCGGGATGGTCGGGAAATGCTTCGTCCCGGATAAGCGAATATCCCGGATAATCCGATTTATGCGAATCTTGATGAAAAATTTTGGAAAAATGATAGAAAATGTAAAATTATTATACAATAAGACATTAATAGTTTAATTAATACAAAAGAATTAACAAGAAATTTTAATGTTATTTAGATTTACAATTCGTACAATTAAAAAGAAAAACAGAGATGTAGTTTACCTCACTGTTTTGCGAAGAATGAAATGAAGAAGTCTGTTTTTGTTCTTCATTTACTCTTCGACGAATTATACTACGCAGATTTCTCAATATCATTTTTTCTGCAACTGTGCTCCAAGTACTTAAGTAACGCCTCAGTGTGTACTAATGCGTCACCGTGACTTAATTTTTGATGAGTTGCAAGATTTTTCTCATCACCTTCAGGACATTCTTCGAAATTCCCTGTTTCTTCTGAACCACAAGTTACACGGGACACAATATCATCGTCACTTAAAACTTCGCAACATTCCAATGTCGAATCTTCGTTAAGCCATTGTTCCACTACTTCTTCATCCACATTTTCAGAACAGTCTAACTGGAGTTTGGCTGGACTCAAGGCTGGTCCCATATAATATGAAGGGTCGAGAAGAATGCGGTCTTCCCGCACATTCCAACGGCCGCAATCTGCGCTTCCGTTTTTGGGGGAGTCGTCCCGGATAATCCGACCCCGGTTAATCGAGTCTACTGTACTATTATTTTATGGCATTAAATAGCTCGTATAGTGTTTCTGTAAAGGATTGGTCAAAGGCACTTTTGTAGAGTAACGGTCTGTAAAGGAAGAAAAAAAAAAAAAATGCAACATCTATAACTGATACAGCTATAATTATACTGTAGTCCATATATCTAGGAACTTTTGAATTTCTTACAGGTTCTTCAATTCGAGCATGAGGCAGCAAGAAAGAAGTTCCTCAACAAATTAGAAGTATTTTTATCGAGTCGAAAGAAGACCTTGGAAACCATCCAGACTTACAGAGAAGCTATGCTTGAGAATGCCGAAACGAAGGAAAAGCGACAAAAAAGGTTGGAGCATTTCTTCAGAGAGGCTTACGCTTTGGTACGTAAATTATTCCAGTCTATGTGAATTTGATTGGTTTTATTTCTTTCATTCAAAAAGTCTTTTTCAACCAAGGACTACAAATTAGCTCCAGCGTTAATTAGATTAAGCTGCATTCATGATTTAGTCATGCATTCGAGAATTCCATTGTTTCAAAAATTAACGTGGTTAAAAATTTCTTAAGGAGCTATTAGGCCATCTATATTTTATCACAAAATGTAAAAATAAAAATAGTTATTATATTGGGAAGTTAAATTCTGCATTTTCTTTTCCGTTTTGTTTAAAATTTATTTTAGATACACGTAAATATATAACGTGCAAATTCAATAAACCATGCATCTTAATATACCCTTAGTGAAAAGTGGAAGATTTAGAACTTGTACAGGGTGTACACAAATGAAGTGACACATTTCGAAAATTAATTTAAAGAACTAAAAATGTTGGAACTATGATTTTTTTACTTTCTCGTATACGAAGTATACAAAAAGAAAGTATTGTAATCATCAAAAAATTCGAACTCGAGATTTTGACGGATCTCCGCGTTTTAGACCTCCCCGAGTCCGAAAAACACAATTTTGGAATTATGTCTGTCTGTCTGTGAACACGATAACTCGAAAACTATTTGAGCTACGGGGTTGAAATTTGGTATGTGGTCTATAAACATAATTTGTAGGTTTCTATCAAATTTTGGACGAAATCCGTCAGCGGGAAGTCTGTCTGTATGTCCGCGGTCATGCGAACGCTATAACTCAAAAACTTGAATAGCTAGATGGATAAAATTTGATACACAGTTTTATCGTCATGAATGTAGGTCCGTATCAAATTATGGGCCAAATCCGTCAAAAGGTTGACTGTCTGTCGGTCTGTATAAGCGCATCTCCAACGCGTCCGCTGTCTCCACACGCATGCGTACTGGACGCAATTTTCTGTGTACGATATTTATTGATTCCTGCTTGGCGCTTTTTTTTCTCATCGGATTCTCCAAGCGCACGCGTACTGGTACCATTCTGTGCAAGCGGAAGGATTGTGCAACTTTGTCCTTGAGCCAAGCAAGAGTAGAGATCTGTACGCATTTAATCGGAACGCATCTCTTTGAATTTGATTCTTTACCTAAATATTTTCTGATAGTCATTGGATCCTGGATTACAATAGGTTCGAATTTTTTTATCCACGCGGGGGGAGGGGAAACAGCACCTTTTTCGAGAAAGTTTAGGGGAGAACACTCCCGCTAGTTTAAAATGAGAGCGCTTCTCAAAAAGTGTTTTTTCAGATAGGTAACATGCCTTTTCGGTGGTCTAGGGCAGAGATTCCCAGCCTGTGGTACGTGTACCCCTGGGGGTACGCGAACTCAAAGTCGGTAATGGCGGACACAAGAAATTATAAGTGTTTAACATGAGGGTGAACTCATACCATTCTAAAAATGGAATAAAATGTAAAATCAAAAATAAGCCCCGCAAATGTTATTAATACGAGTCATTGACTCGGATTGATAAAAGCTTCTTTGCATAGGCGAATGGTTCGAGACGGAGGGATTTGAAAGTAGGAGGTACGCGAAAATAAAAATACTAATCAAGGGGTACGCGAAGAAAAAAGGTCGGGAATCCATGGTCTAGGGGGTCGTAAATTACTGGAAATCAAGAATTTGTTTAAAGCCATTATCTGAGAAAATATTAAAACTGGGAGAAAAATAACATGTATTTGTAGGGAATTTTACGCTCTTTAATTTGCTAATTCCCGTGTAGAGTGAAAAATGAAGAGTTTCCGTGATACTCAAGAAAAAGGAAACCAGGAAACACTCATCGGCTTCTGCTGTACTTCTTGCGTACGGAATTTTCTGGCTGTAACAAATTTAGAACGGCGTAACGTCGCGTTACCTATCTGGAAAAAAACTTTTTTGCGATGCGCTCTTATTTAAAAAAAAAAAAACGTAGTTCCAACATTTTCAGGATGTTTTTTTGTATTATTTTTTGAAATGTCACTTCATTTGTGTAGAAACCTGTATATGTGCAAAGGTCCAAATCCTTGCATCTTCGAAATTTTACTCCTGAAGCTTATCTTAACCTTCGCGTTCTGGTGTTGATTCTGAATCGACATATTCTGCACCATCTGCATCTGGTGTCGATTCTGAATCGACATATTCTGCACCATCTGCTTCTGGTGTCGATTCTGAATCGACATATTCTGCACCATCTACATCTGGTGTTGATTCTGAATCGACATATTCTGCATCATCAGCATTCTGGTGTTGATTCTGCATACTGTTGTTCTTTGCATACTGTATGCATTATTGCAGATGCACTCTTTTTAGTAATGGATGCAGTTCAAAGGTTCCTTTAGTAAGAAAAAGTTGTAAGTTAATGAAATCAAACGTCAAGAGAATTATACTTTTAAAATATAATTTTTCTTAGCTTACTTTCACTCATTAATCCAAGCACTTAATTAGCATCTTTAGCGAAAAAGATATAAAATCGACCTAAAACCATGACAAATTTGTGCATGGTAGAATGGTGTTCCGTTTGTGTTAAATTTACAATGTATTGGAGAATAAATATATCGCTTTCATGAAATATCCTACCATACAACCATTATTTATTGTTTAAATTAAATGGAAGCGTAATTTAATTGCTTATTTCTTTATATCCAACAAAATCCTGCATGAAGTGTTTCCGGAATCTGTTTTATAAATTAGTTTCTTTATAACTGGAACTTGTTAAATTTAGATAAGAAAAAAAAATGGTTAGTCGTTATTTAGAAAAAGAGAACGAAATTTACCGAAAATGCGATCCAAAAAGATTCGCGACCACAGAAAGAATTCTGGAACTTTTAGATTTTTAAATCTAATGTAATCTCTATTTAAAATGTTGAACAAACTACATTTCTTTTGTCCAAGTGCAATAAGTGCCGGTTTTCCAGTGAAATAAAAATGTTTTTAAAAATATCAAAAATGGTTGTCGTAAAAGAGTGGGCGAAGATGAAAGAAACTTCTGAAGCAGAAAGAAGAAGGAAACCTAGTAGAATTCCTTAAGGGCTTGTCATTTCATTTTCATATAACTGTTTCTTTCGTTGCTTTTTTTCTTTCTTGTTCACGAAGTAGGATAGAGTAGATTTTGCGAAAGGTATAATTTTCACTTATCCGTTCTATTTCTTCCTGAAGACGTGTTTTAAGATTATATCGTTGTTTCCAAAACAACGGCAACGTTTCATTTTTTATAAGCTGAAATAAATTGTTTGCAATTGTCTTATTTACACGTAAACAACTGTTTATTGCAACGCTATTTCTTCAAGAAGTGGGGATAATGTGAGGGTGAAAGAAAATTCGTCTTGTGGGAATGGAAAGAAAGATGAAAAGTTCTCGCATATAATATTTATCACTCGACAGAGATGAATGGAATGCCAATTTACTATCGCATAATGTTTGTTGGATGCTTTTCTCGAAGGATCCTATATTTTACGTTTTTATATTTCAATTGTTTGTCTATATATCGTCTTACGTTTTTAAACTTGATAGCTTGTGCTAAGGAAACTAGCATTTTGTAAGTAATTGAATGCATTGATTGGGCAGTGTAAATAAACAATGGATAAAGTAAATAAAAGCATTTTAAAATACTATATATGATTAAAAATAAATAATAATATAAACATTTTGTTTACACTTTACAGATTTTATTCGATACCTGTTTTGAAATAAAGTATACAAACACATATTTACTAAAAATTTCTTTCATATAAAATAATAATAATGCTTTTTTTTAAGATACCACTTTGTTTCCGATTTGGAATTGTTTAGATTTTAGTACAAGTCGTTCGATTTTATAGCTTCATCTCTATATACAATATGTGTTTTTGTTCTCTTAATTATTTCGCATTATATCTTGTCTTCAAAATATGAAGAAACCAATTAATATTAACGTTCAGTATTCAGAATTAAATTCCGATTAATGGAAATGTTCTACATGCCATTAAATATTAATTCTTTTGCACTTGCAAGTGCAGTTGTGCCATGGTTTGCATGAAAATTTTCTATGCATTGTTTCTTTCCGATGTGATAATTTGTAACCTTTTAAAGGAATAAAAACAACGAAGATTAGCATTACAGACTAGAGCGGTTTCAGACTAGAGCGGAAATGTTATATAAATAACTTGAACTTAGTCTACTTCCGAACAGTTTATTCAAAATGTGACGGAACGGCTAATGGCACTTTCATATATTGGGTTCGAGAAATGATTTCAAGAACTATACGTACATTGGGATGAATACGCGAATGCATTGATATTAAGAATATATTATCAAATTTGAATAATTTAAAAAATATTATTTTTTAAGTACTTCATTCTTGGAACTTTTTGAATTTAGCGGTGTAATGAATGAAATATTAATAAAATTTTTCCAAAGATAAAACGAAATAACGTGAAAACAGAATTCCCAAAACATAACGACAAGAAGATTAGTATATAATTTTCTCGTGATCACATTCGCATAATTTATTTACTTATTTGTTTATTCTTTAGCATTCTTTTCATAAGAATTTATAGCGACCGAAATAACTATACATATTTAAGTATTCATGACTTCTATTGAATTATTGTCACAAGTGACATTTTATTCACCGATCACATACTTATTTGTTTTAACATCCTTCACAAGATAATACAGTCGGAACTCTATTTAACGAACCTCTATTTTGCGAATTTCTCTATTTTGCGAGCTTTTTCTTGGAACCAAGAACATTTTAGGAATTCCTTCGTAAAATAAACTCCAAACTCCAAATAGCTAAGTGCGTTCTCTATTTAACGAACTTTTTCTTGTGATCCAATATTTTTTTTTTCTCCCTATTCCTCAAAATATTTCTAAACATTTCAAACTTATTCTTTCTTTTAACACATTTATGTTGATCAATGACCTTGAAGCTGGAAAATGTCAAAGCGAAAGTGCTTGAGCATCGAAGAAAAAAATTTAATTCTTCATGAGGTGGATAAAGGCGTGAAAAAAAAGGATATTGCTTTAAAACTTGGTATTCCTTCAAACAGCTTGTCAACCATAATAAAAAAAATCGTGATAAGATACAAAATTATGATCCGTCGAATTCTTGTTCAAAACGTTTAAAAGCGTGTGTCTATGAAGATGTGGATGAGGCAGTTTTGAAGTGGACAGTGTGAAAAATAAAAACAATACAACAATGAATTGCAATGAAGACGAAGATGAAGATGGAAATGATCATGATGCAAGAATCAACAAATCTTCGTATGATAAAATGCTAAAATTCATTAATTTTAATATAATTTTTTTTTAAATTGAAAATACAGTGTATTCCCGGACAATGTTTTGTTTTATTCTTGTTCTCCTTGCAGATTTCTTTTTGATGGTTAAAATATATAAATCAAATAGATATTAATTTACAAAACAAAGGTGTGATTAATTACTTTTTTAATAATATTCAGTGTTTATGAATTTAAAATCTGATTTGTGTAGTTTAGAGTATTTTAAAAGGTGAATCTCTATTTAACGCATTTTCCACATAACGAACTTTTTTTCGGGGTTTAGCGACTTCGTTAAATAGAGGTCCGACTGTAGTTAAATATGAAATAAGAAACGAACACTAAACATTCCTCACCGCAGCACTTGAATATATTTTGAAAAATGCATTTTTAAATGATATATCCTGTAATATGATCTCATTGAAGCAGTTGGCCTAACCTGCTGTTTTGTCATTCTGCAGACATTTGGGCTGAAACCTGGCGAACGGAGGAAACTCGAGGACATTGGCAGCGACATCATCATGGTGATGCGGACATCTTTGTCGAAGAACGAGTTCGCGGACGCCCTGGGAATGAAACCCGATTCCTTATTTGTCAAACGCATGTTCAATTGTGTCGATAAAGATAAGGACGGACAAATCAGTTTTCAGGAGTTTTTGGACACCGTTGATCTCTTTTCTAGAGGTATGTTAACGTCTGTATGTTGCTTTCGAAATATAGTTAGATATCTTAAATTTTGGTTTATTATATTTATCAGCTGGAATCGATGGATAAAGTAATCTCGAAGTTAGAACTTATAAGTTATCCTTACATGTACGCGCAGTTTTATAAACTAATCGAGTAATAACTAATAATCGAGTAATCTAAATCGTAATTATCGAGCAAAACCTTATTTTTTACTCATTCGAAATATGTATTAACTAGAAAAATCACCCGTCATGGTATGACGGATGCAAATTGCTTCTTCATTCGAGAGATTTGCCGTCAAATATGACGTGTTTAAATGGACATATATGCGAGAGAAATGTTTAACATTGATTGAAAACAAATAAAATAAACATATGTTTTATGACAGGAAATATTTTTTATTTACATATTTCTTTATTCAAAAAACCTCTTGGTAAACAACATTCGGTGTGAAGTATTTTTCGTTGTTTAACAATTTTCCTTGTACTTCAGATGTCTCTGTGTAAATTTTAACGTTGCCAAAAAATATTATCAAATTATATCATCACGATTGCATTCAATAATTAGATGCATCGTGGCGTTCAAACTATACCACGCACATGATATACCACTGATGTTAATTTACTACTTTCTATTAAAAAACCGAAATTAATTTGAAATATATGATTAATATCATTAACAATTTCTCGGGAACTATTGATCATAGCGAGATAAATTTTATATCAATGGATAGCAAATTTTATTTCACTATTTTAGAGCTATTAAATTTGAAATTAGAACGACAATTCCTCTTTGAAATTTAAAATGACTGAAATTTAGGTTCTCTAACAATGAAATAATAACGTTTCGCAGTGCTATGGCGCGAGTTTTAGTGTTGGTGACGTCAGAGCGTTACCGGAGGATCTGGGCTATTATATTAGTAATGCACCAAGTATATAGCATAGTACACATTGCAAGAATATATAGTATTTTAGAATAAAGTAAATTTTAAGCCGACATCCGAGGTTAGTTTTTGATTATTTCTATTAGCTAATCATGTTAGATTATTGTATTTTGTATCTAAATTTTTCAGTCACGAATGTACAATTTCGCTTATAGAGAGAATTTTGATCTGGTGCCTTTTCAAATGAAGCCATAAAAGTCTGTATGAACTGGTGTGCAATGCTTTCATTTCAATTAGAAATGTCCTATAGATAATCTGAAGAGTGTCTTGCGCGATTCCGAATATTGTCAGGACGCTCTGTCCTTGAAATATAGTACTAGTTCTATTCGAAAGCACACACATACGAAGAAAACAAAAGCTCGCAGTTTTAGGATAATTATTCATCTGCATCATTCTTAGTGCGGAATGTCACTATCAATGAATGAACTAAGAGAGTTTGGGGGAGGGTAGCTTTTTGGAAAGTCATATTCTGACACGAAGAAGAATATGAATTCCTTTAGAAGTCAAATACATTTTTGAGTTATCTGTTAAGTGCATATGAGATAGAAGTCTTCTGCCTACCGATGATAAAGAGTGTTCTTGTTTGATCTTTCAGGTAAAACCGAGGCGAAGCTTCGAGTCATTTTCGACATGTGTGATGACGACGGGAACGGGGTGATCGACAAGCAAGAACTGACCAAGATGCTTCGATCTCTGGTGGACATCGCCAAGACGAACTCTTTGGGTGAAGATCAAGTGATGGAGCTGATCAAAGGCATGTTCAGCACAGCCGGACTCGACGAAAAAGAAAAACTCAATTACGAAGATTTCAAAGTGCTGATGAGAGAATTTAAGGGAGATTTTATAGCTATTGGTCTGGATTGTAAAGGTAAATCTAATTTCTTGGCTTTTCCAGAATTTTTCTCGTTACTTTTAATGTACTTAAATTGAAAAGACCGACTGAAAGCTGTTTGTTGAAATTATCTGGAAAAATAGCGTCATTGAGGCCTTTTTAAATCGGTATTTTAGAGTTTTGTTATGATTTAGCAAAAAACATTACAAATGCGTAACAAAAGGCGGGGGCTTTCTTCTCGAAATAATGAAAAAGAAGAGTTGTTTATGTGTAATAAAATTTTTAAAATCATGAATTTCATTTAGTAGACTGTTAATTTTACACACTTCCGGCTACTTATGATTTTTCCCCTCTACGTAATTTTTTCTACTTTGTATTGTTTTCTATGTTGTTCTGTCTAGTGTATGTTTCATTTTCATTTGTTCTTGCACCGGTTACTTGTTTTTGTCCCTTCTTAAAAAATAAAATTCACCTCCATCCATCCAAACCGGAAAGGAGCCAAATGGCTCTAAACACGGGGATGCAGGTGGTGTAATGTGTGATGTAATATCTCAATAATTGACTCTTGGGCTGTATGCACTTGCCGTATTTTTTTTGTTTATTCTTCTTTAAATTGAATCTCCGCTGTGCTTCTTTTTCATTAAGAATGTTCAATTTCATTGTCATCTTTGCTTAGTAAAGCGCCTCATGCTTATCTCTTTGAAAAGTCTATCGAGTTTTACCCACTCATTTAAATTATGTTAATACTTTAGAATTCATTTTACCCTTAAAGTGTTATTATCCTTTTACATTCATTTCATTTTGCAGACTGTTAATATCTCAAAAATTGACTCTAGAGCTGTATGCAGTTACCTTATTTTTTGTTTACTCTTCTTTATATTAAATCTCCGTTTATATAGTGTACTTCTTTTCACTAAGAATGTTCAACTTCATTGTCATCTTTACTTGGTAAAGCGCCTCATGCTTATCTCTTTGAAAAGTCTATCGAGTTTTACCCACTCATTTAAATTGTTAATATTTTCGAATACATTTTACCCTTAAAGTGTTATTATCCTTTTACATTGCTATTGTTTGGGGCAGTACCGTCAAATACATGGCCATTGCGCCATAAAAAACCAAGAACTTCGTTAAGAATGAACTTTTATTTCTTGTTTGATTCTTTGAAATAGAAAAGTAAAAATTTGAAAACGTTTATGATGACAATGAAAATCGCATATTCTTCATTAATAGATTTATTAAGCAATGCAAGAATCTAAAATTCATTCCTTGAAAATAGTAAGTAAGGCAGCATTTTTTTTACTGCCAAAACGAGTTCGAGCACATCTGACTGAATATGATTTCTGAAATAAGAATGTTTGGTTTTTCGGCTGAAATGAGTTATATTATGAAGTATGTTAATTGCTTTCTATTGCATTAAAATTGTTAATAAATATTTAAAAAAATAAAAGGATGTGATTAGTGATAGTGTGACTTGAGCGTTGCATAAAATTCTGAGATAAATTAATCGGGTTTTTTTTTCACATTTCTATACATGTAAGAAACTGGAAGTTATGTGTAGTTGATATTTCTACATAAGATTTAGCTTTGCTAAAATAGTTTACATTACTGGGCAGTTCTTGAAACTGATAGTGAAGTATGCATATACATATTTAAGTAGATCCTCATTAATTTTCATGGAAATATCATTAATGAGTTCAGAATACTTAACAAAACTATAATTATTATTGATTATATTGCTCTAATTATTATTGCAGATTATTTAATATTAAAAAATGTTGTGTATTGTTAACTTTCTGACTGTACAGACTTTCATGGATTCCCTGTTAATAAATTGCCTCGCTTCATTTCATTTATTTAGGTGCTAAACAAAATTTTCTGGATACATCTACTAATGTCGCAAGGTAAGAAGCAATTACATGTTTGTATGAATTTCAAAGTAATTTTTTAACATTCATTAAGTAATTCCCAAATTGTAATATCGCAATATTTTTTAACATATTTTGTGCAAGTTTTTAAAAAAATAGTTTTATTCTATTTACAAAGCATATTTTCTTCTTAAAATAATTTATACTCTATGCTTAATATTTAAAACGCAATAATGGCAATTTCTATATTTTATTCTGATATGACACGAAACCGAAATAACGATCGTTAAAAGAGGAAATTGGAATCATTTTTAAGTCTGTTGTGAAGCTAGCATTTTTTTCCCATCTCGTCGCTTAAAAGTCAAATAAATCTTCTATTTATATTCAATACCAAAACGTTTGATTTATAAAAATGAATTTGAACAAGATTGGAAAACAAGTATTAAGAGCTTCTTTGGGTAAAACGGCATTCAGCTTGACGAGGCCAAATCGTCGCTTAACAAGCAACACCCCTATCGCAATTATTTGAAATTTCAAAGAAGAAGGAAATACTAAAATTTTCCGAACCATAACGAATATTTCTGAATCTTTTTACTTTCTCGTATACGAAGTATACAAAGAGAAAGTATTGTAATAATCGTCAAAAAATTCGAACTCGAGATTTTGACGGATCTCCACGTTTTAGACCTCCCTGAGTCCTAAAAACACAATTTTGGAATTATGTCTGTCTGTGAACACGATAACTCGAAAACTATGAGAGCTACGGGGATGAAATTTGGTATGTGGTCTTTAAACATAATTTGCGGGTTTCTGTCAAATTTTGGACAAAATCCGTCGACGGGAAGTCTGTCTGTCTGTATATCCGAAGTCATGTGAACGCTATAATTCAAAAACTTGAATAGCTAGATGGATAAAATTTGGTACACGGTTTTATCGTCATGAATGTAGGTCCGCACAAAATTTTGGGCCAAATCCGTCGAAGTGTTGACTGTCTGTCGGTCTGTATAATTAACGGATTGGTTTCAATAGTAATCTCCACGCGCATGCGTACTGGAAGCAATCTTCTGTGAACGCTAAAGGAGCGAATTTCGTCAGTTTGTCCTTGCGACGGCAAGAGTGAAACCTAGCAGTGTGCGATTCTTTACCTAGATATTTTTCAATCACTATAATGAAGAACCTTCTGATAGTCATTGGATTCTGGATAACAGTAGGTTCGAATTTTTTTATCCACGCGGGGGAAGGAGAAACGGCAACTTTTTGGGGAAGTATACGAGAAAGTTTAGGGGAGAACACTCCCGCTGGTTTAACATCTGATGTAAACATGAGACGGCATGTTCCTACAAGATGTGGAAAAAATTCAGATATTCGTTATTGTTTGTGAAAAACTGAGTATTTTCTTCTTTGAAATTTCAGAAAATTGAGATGGGTGGTCTTGCTTGTCAACCCTCCGACTGCAGATCCCACGATTTCCGCGGGTTGGAAGTTCGTCTGTTTTTTGCTGCATCTGCGATTTTTGCAAGTTAATGGGTTTACTTAGTACTTTTAAAACGTTGAATCGTATTATTCTAATAAAGCCCTGCATGCAAATAACAATTAGGTTGGTTCAACGGTATTTCAACATGTTTTAGAACTTTGAATCTGAATAGTAATTCAAAAAAAATTATGCAGTCAGAGGGTGAAGCGACGAAATATTACACTTCTCTCAGAATAAAACGATTAACTTTTCCGTGATACGTCTGATCTTCTACACATTATCGCAAATCATTTGTCCTGCTTTTATTCTCTCCCTCTAAAGCTATTTTAGATACCTCGAAATGGGAGGCTTCCGTGTCTCGCAAATTTTTCATTTAGTTTGTTGAAGAAGGAATTCAATATTTAAAGAATGCATTAATCGTAAAAATCAATTTCTGGAGTTGTTTTAAATAAATGATCATTGCAAACAAAACTGCAAAAACGACAACTATGAGTCCATTTCCTGAATGTTGTTCCTTCCTGTGAGAATCTGAGATGCGAAGTGGGCCTTTCCAGACGAATTTTCAGTTGCACGACATAAATATAATATTGCTCGTCTATTCAACTTAAGCTAAGCGCACTCGCCATACATCATGACATGAAAGAAATCCATGCCGAAACAAATAAGAAAATTTCCCAAAATTCTTTCTTCCCGCTATTTAAAACATTTTTGATGAAAAAAAAATAGCTTGTTTGTTCAATTTATATACCAGACTTTTCAGTAACTTGACAAATTTGAATTTTTCGACGCAAGGAAAAACACTCGAATTCTGACAGTTGCAAATTTTGAAAATTCGTGTGTGTTCGAAATGTTATCCTCATTATCAGTTTCGGTTTCGAGACCCGTTTCTAAGAAAGATGCGTTATGTATGCTGGTCAGGCACACGTTAAATCCGTCAGCGTCAAACGTATGTGGCGTGAAAGTTTGTAGGGAGAGTGGGCCGAGGTGCCGTCTTTGTCCTTTGACGATGCTTCAAAATTACGAGATCCGTTCCCCAATAGCCCTTGTGCAGTTTCAGAACGGAGAATTAACCATCGATGCATTGCCATAAGTTTTGACATCTAGAAATGTTAAATTATATAGCAGGCTTTTTTCTGTATAAAATATTATTTGACTAATAACTCGAATAATCTTTCAGGATGACAAGCTTCCAAATTAATCATCATCCAGAAGAACGGAAAAATTACTGGCGACAGAAATACAACCATGTCGCTACTTTTCTTGAAGAATACAGGCAGCATATATTTTATCTCTTCGTGTTTTACGTTATCAACACTGTTCTCTTTCTTGAAAGATTTGTATGTAAGTAAAAAAATTTGATAGCTTAAAACGTTTAATAATAAAAGTTCAGAATAAGAGAGAGAGATAAACGAACTTTGAAGTTTATTTTTAGCAATAGCATTTTGTCCTGGATTAATTTTTAGCCTTCAAATTTATCTCCACAATGACTTTTAGCTGTCTTTGTCCCTTGACGATGTTTCAAAATTATGAGATCCGTTCCTCAATAGCCTTTGTGCTAAGAAAATTGCGTGCAAATCTGTGTGGTAATTTTCGAGACAGGGCGTTGCAAACATGCGGACGCAAACGGGGACGTCCCGAGACCCGGGCAACCGGCAGAGGCGTCTAAGCCCGGGACAGCGCCAAAGAAGACACGGGTGTGTGAAGAAGAAAAAGATTGTAATAGACCTGAGAGCTCCGGAAAAAAGGCAAATAATTTCCCTTTCATATTGGTGTCCCTTCCCCGTATCTTGAATAATACCATTAAAATCGGTGGCTCTGGGGATTTTACTGTCTTAGCCAGTAAGTGTTGCTGCTGGCGAGAGAAGTTTTTCTGTACTGAAACTTATCAAAACGTATCTGCGATACACCATGTCCCTGGAGCGACTAGTTGGCATACCAACTGAACGGGACTTTTTGCATATTGAAGTGATGGAGATAGCGAAAGATTTAACCGATAAAAAGGCAAGAAAAGTGAATTTTTGGACAGAATTTGTACTGCTGTATTAAAGTAAAGTCGTATATTTTTGAAATAAATTTGTCGAATATATTATATAATCTTAAATATATCTGAAGCAGGGTTGTCGATTTTTTTTATTTTTTCAAACAAATCGATTTATTTGACTTAAATCGAATTTTTTTTTATTTAAATCGAGATTTTTTTTATTTTAATGATTTTTTTAAATCTATAAATATATTTAACATTTGTATATTAGACAATGAGCCCTACAGTCATAGAATTATATACATAACAACATACAGCTGTACTTTCCAACATTAAGCTGTTTTACAACATTAAGCTGTACGTTCTTTAAAAAAACATAAATTAAAAAAAAATTACTTCAAACGTGTAACAACTATTTAAAAAATATTTGTAAGCGCACACACACACAAACATTGCCTTTTATAAGTATAGATCATAGTTTAAGAGATTGCACTATGTAGATCTATGTATTTCTTTTGAAACATTTATATGTATTACTTGGTTATCTTACATTTGAGCATTATTGCAATATAAACACTTTGTTGTCCCCAAAACTATTTAGTTTTCTCCAATATTAAAATGAAACTCACTGCATTTTACTATGTTCTTTCTTTGTGATCATGATCCTTTCACAATATTTATTTTATTTTATAAAAAGGAGCATCTCATACTTTGCATTTTATTGTGTTGCTCATTAGAGATGTATTTAAAATCTAATTTGCTTTGTTCTCAATAATAAAGATAGGGAAGTATTCTAGTTACACCAATTCAACGAAATATTTTTGTTTATGTTCTATATATTCTTTGAATATACATTTTAAAAATATTTTAAAATCACTATTTAAAGATACATGAACAATTTTATTTCCTTAAAGCAGATTAAATTGATATTTAAAATAAAGTGATTTAAATCGGCGATTTTAATCGACTGATTTAAATCGCCACAACCCTGATCTGAAGTTTAAAAGTTTTCATTAGAATATTTTAAAGTCATATTTTCAGGCAGAACGTGGTTATTCCTACGCAAAATTTTGTTTGGTATTTAGAATGCAGGAATTGTAGAACTTTAAAGATACCGCGGTTGTGGGAGAGGAAGGTGCCACAGTTATCTGGGGCCACCCCTGGACGCAATTAAAATGCAATAACGCAGGAAGCTTTCAGTGTTTGTTTATGCACAGGATGTGCTTTAATCGTGACTTAATAGCCAACTTGCTCACTGGTAGAGGTAAGCACATACTTCCAATTGGAAAAATGCTTTAAATTGCGCGAATAATTATAATTTATGATGTTTGAGTCAATACTGCAAAAATTATGAAGTCTAAATCTTCATACAGTCCCCCGGTCATATTTAGTAAAACATACTTGACGCATTAACATTGTAAACAAAAGAAAGTTTCGCGCTTCTGGAACTAAAATTGGCCGTGTTACGAAGCTTTGAACACCTCTCTGTTAGGCGACCATTTCAATGACCGCCTCGAAGAAGATCCGCATATCAACGGCGTCTCTTGCTCGAGGCGGCTGTTGATTGTCAAAAAATGATGAAATTCAAAGCTCCATAACTCGGTCAGTTTTGGCCACAGAAGAGTGCAACTTTTCGTGTTTGAAATGTTAGTGTCGAGAATATTTTACTAAATATAATTAACAGGACTGGGGTATTGTATAAAAATTTAGGCTTCATAATTTTTTCAGCATTACAGTTATTGACTCAAACAACATAAATTATAATTCTTTGCGTTAGAACTTAGACTTTTTCCGTTAGAAGTATTTTCCCAGCTGTAATGGTTTACGAATCGGCTGTTGGGCACGGTTACAGAGACACACCCTGGATCAGTGGCGGATCCTGGACGAGGCCCCAGGCGCAAAATTGTGTTGAGGCCCTTACCTTGCCCGATGTCGTAAATTCACAGTCGGCTTAACGCTGCGATGCATGTATAATAGATTTTGAGGCCCCCTCAGAGTCTCTAGGTACGAGGCGAGCGCCTCTAACGCCTGTGCGAAAAACCGCCACTGCCCTGGATACACAAGGCATGCAGTAATTAAAGTTTAAAGATGCAAATCGTTAAAATTTCGGTGCTGTGAGTATTTTTATGAAGTTTATTCACCTGTCTGAATTGAAACATTCCAAAGGATTTAAATGTTGCTCTTTAAAGCATTTTAAAGGATCAGTAATTGCTTCAAGGTTGTAATAACTGTTGTGGAAAAGTTTCTATTTCGCACAGGATTGTCAGGAGAATTCGTAACTTATTTAGACTTCAAAAATATAATAATTGACAATGCACTTATCTACGTTCCAAATGATGACATCTAGGATGGGATTCAACGTCTTTATTTCCTTGTCGACCTGGAGATCATGTTGTATGCATAATAGCAGCAGACATTAATCATTCCTTAATATTCATATTACTATAATGCGCCTCTCTTCGGCATTTAACCGAGTGCACGTGAGTTCTCTAGCTCCACAAGAATGTGTCCTAAAAAATGTGTGACACCTCCAGTGGCGAATCCAGGGGAGCGGCTATCGGGCTGCAGCCCCCCCAGAGATAAACTAAAATTCTTGATTTAATTTAAAATCACTACAACTGTTTGATCTTCATTTTCATTTTTAAAAAAATAGTAATAAAATCGTGACAACATCACTTTCTGACTTGACAGGCTCGAAAAGTTTCCACTTTTCTAGTCATTCCACTTGCACTTGTAGCGTTGGCGCGGTCGAAAACATTTTTTGGCCAGTTATTTCACTGTATTTTTTATTAAATTATCGAAAGTATTGTAGTGTTCTTTATGATTCTTTTTGTCAGGAGAGGAAAGCCTGTAAAGTTAAAGTGTTTTGGTTTACATAAGCCACGAGGTTTGACATTCGTCGCTACGATACAAAATTTTTATGACCTCCGCGGGGGCCCCCCGACCCGAATCCTGGATTCGCCACTGGACACCTCACAGTGGGAGCGTCGCTGGTAGAACTAACTTTCTCGCTTACAGCAAGCAGCTAACTTGCAAGAAAGGTTAAAGGTTGAAGGAGGGTCCTCCCC
Organism: Araneus ventricosus; assembly: GCA_013235015.1. Taxonomy (NCBI): domain Eukaryota; kingdom Metazoa; phylum Arthropoda; class Arachnida; order Araneae; family Araneidae; genus Araneus; species Araneus ventricosus. The sequence goes on along the minus strand of BGPR01000981.1, from coordinate 82,631 downwards.
CATCCGGCCAGGCCCTCACAGGGTTCAACGGACTGACCTTACTTTTGTGGGGAAGTTCGTAACAACTATGTTTCACCAGTACACTTATGAATCGGTTCGGTTCGGTGACTTTAAATAAACTTTGCTTTCAAAATAAAAATTATTTTCGCTGTCGCATCGCGCTTCATTTCGCCTCGCCCGTTTCTTGCAGATTACACTTACTTCACGGAGCACATGGATCTCCGGCACGTGATGGGCGTGGGCATTGCCTTCACGAGGGGGTCTGCGGCTTCCCTGTCCTTCTGCTACTCCATACTTCTACTGACCATGTGCAGGAACCTCATCACCAAAGTGAGGGAGATGTCGATTCAGCAGTTCATCCCCCTCGACTCGCACGTTCAGTTCCACAAGGTGGTGGCTCTCACCGCCCTCTTTTTCACTCGTGAGTACTTTTTGTTTAGATTCACTTAATAAAACTGAAGGCGTGGGTCGCAGATGAAGCTCTATTTCCAGGAGTGCAGTCGAGTCTCAATAATTCGAGGTGGACGGGCCTACCTCGAACTATCGAAATCGCAAAATTTAATAAATAAATGAATGGAAAAAAATCAATTTTTAAATTTCAGTGTATTAAAATGAAAGATTTACTGTTATTACATTATTACAAATGCATATTATTACATTACTGCTGATAGCAACATGTTAATTGTATCTTAAAATAATTGTCAATTGTTTTTTGTTTAAACACATTGCTCCTATGTATCGATCTTATATACATCCCGTTTTCTTTGGGAGGCGGCATTTCTGCAGGTGGCTTCGGGGTGCGCAGTGGGAATATGACTCGTCGAACAGCAGTAACCAGCGGGAGTGTTCTCCCCCAAACTTTCTCGTATACTTCCCCCAAAAGGTGCCGTTTCCCCTTCCCCCGCGTGGCTAAAATAATTCGAACCTACTGTTGCCCAGAATCCAATGACTATCGGAAGGTTTTTTTATTATAGTGATTGAAAAATATATAGGTAAAGAATCAAATTCAAAGAGAGGCGTACCGATTTTCCGCTCTTGCCGGCTCAAGGACAAACTGACGTAATTCGCTCTATAGCTTTCGCGTGCACAGAAGATTGCTTCCAGTACGCATGCGCATGGAGACGACAGGTTCTTTTCAAAAGTAAATTATACAGACCGACAGACAGTCAACCCTTTGACGGATTTGGCCGAAAATTTTATACGGACCTACGTTTAAGACGATAAAACCGTGTACCAAATTTTATCCAGCTAGCTATTCAAGTTTTTGAGTTATAGCGTTCGCATGACCGCGGACGTACAAACAGACAGACTTCCCGTTGACGGATTTTGTCCAAAATTTGGTAGAAAACTACAAATTATGTTTAAAGACCATATACCAAATTTCCTCCCCGTATCTCTAATAGTTTTCGAGTTATCGTGTTCACAGACAGACATGATTCCAAAATCGTGTTTTTCGGACTCGGGGAGGTCTAAAAAGTGGAGATTCGTCAAAATCTCCATTTCGGATTTTTTGACGAGTTCAATACTTTGTATACTTCGTATACGAGAAAGTAAAAACCAGATGCAGTAATTCTTTCCAGTATTGTGTATGTGTGGGTCATTATTTGGGAGCTAAACTGATTTTTTTCACTATCTCGGATTTATGGAGAACTCGAACAATCGAGACTCGAATTATCGAGACTCTACTGTATAACGATATCCAGGGAAGGGATCAGTGGCGGCTATTGGGTGGAAAAAGTTGGGGGGGGGGGTGCAATAAATTTATAGACACTCTGGAAGTACCCGGGAGTAGAAAACAAAATTTAGTTGTAAAATTAGCTGACTTTCCCGGACAATGTTGCTTTTTTTGTAATTCCTAGTTTTAGGTAGCTAAAATGAAATAAAAATTTATTTTTTACCTCAAAAAATAGGGGGCGATTGCCCCTCTTCGCCCCCCTTTCGACTAGCCGCCACTGACAGGGAGGAGTCCCTTTCCTTTTGCTACATTTCACATTATGCCGAAGTACTTCGCTAATTGCCAAAATCTCTAGTTTTATTTTAGAAAATCACAGAAGCATAAACGAGCATAGATTGTACTTCTTAAAGAATTCCCTTGTAAAATGCAAACTAGTACCATTTTTGATCGCGAGAAACTTAACCATCTGGAACTCATCGTGAAATTAGAGACGTGATGTTAGATATTTTCTTTAAATGAACAACAACAAAATGATTATTGATGAATAACAGAAAGAAATGATATTTAAAAAGACCATTCGCAGCAAAATAAAGATTTCATTCATTCGAAGAATTCTATCCTCATTTCATAATCGTAGTAATATTTTCTTCTTTCGCTTATAAAATCCTTCCTTGTAAATGCTTAGACGAGGTCGGAAAAACATACGGTTGGTTAGAAGGCTTTAGAAATTGGCTGTTTTCCAATTATACGCGCCAATAACATTAGTAAATAGTGAAAAATATCGTGGTTGTTTAATGAATAGTATTAACAGCGATGGAAATTATTTTTAATACTCATAGTTACCATTTCTTTATATTGCAATATAAAAGCTTTAATGATGTACTTTGCGTGATAATAAATTTATAAAATTAAAAGAAATTGTCCTTCTAACCAACCGTATAATTCATTTCCTGCCAGAACTCGTTAAAAAAACTGGTATCGAGTCACTTTTGAATCCTAAACTAAAGTCTTTCAATCGGAAATAATACAAGGTCATTGTGAATCTCTAGGTGAGCAACTGTAATTCTAGTAATTTTGCGTGAAATAAAAAAATGAGAAGACGAATCAAGGAATCTAAACTCGTCATGGAGGAAATGTGTTAGAGACGAAACTTTCATCCCCCATCATTACACATTAAACGAAATTGGTGGAATTACGATTTTCAATGGCTGCCTCTTACTTTACATAAACTCTCACCTTTCTTTTTAACATTTAAATTATACATTAATCAAATCTGATAGTCTTGCAAAATGCATCTCTTCCCATCAATCATAATTCCATGATGTATTTTGTTACAAAAACGAGTTTGATTTGATTTTGAAGGGGCTTTTTTGTACAGGTTAGGTTTTTTTTTAATTTAATACAATGGTGGCATCATTCCTTCTTTGAAAAGGATCTGTGAATGCCATTCAATAACTGGAAAAGGATTTTCTTGATCATAAGATAAGCATGCAGCTGCATAGAGCTATGGGGAAAATGATGAACCCTTTTGGTACATTTGACGAGTGAGACTGCTTACTTGGGCGAAGTTACGGTGGACGAGCGAGACTCGTCATCTGAATTTCAGAAGAATTATTGGCGCAAGTGGTCCTGCCAAATTATAATATCCGTGGGCGTCCTACAAGTAGCGATGCGCCACATCGTTTGCAAGCGAAAAATTGGGCACATTTTCCGGAGGATATTCCGGCAACAGAATTAAAGAAACACCTACAGAACGGTGTCGCGTATGTTATAAACATAAAATAAGAAAAGAAACCACTTGGCAATGCAAACAATGCCAGGTGCCTTTGCATTTACCGACATGTTTTGATAAATACCACACGGTACAAAGTTATTAGATTTTAAGATGGTTCTTGTTCTATATAAATATTTATATTTTGTTTCATTTATGTACTTATTTATATTTTGTAACTAAAATGCTGTTTCAAAAATATATTTATCACCAATATAAGTATATTCCAAATAAAATGTGTTACTTTTATATATTAATCCATATACCGACAAATTAAATCCGTCCCATGGGCATAAAAATCTTCAAATAATTCAGTACTCAAAGGGTTAAAACATTTTGAAAAGGTGAAATTCCTGTTTTGCTGACAATGAGAATCAAAAATATCTCTCGTTCTTCAGTAAGAAAGAAGCCAAAATTCATATCTTGATACTTTGACTGCATCGTTATAGATTGAATTTTTTTTAGGCAATGAAAATTCCAGAATAAAATACTGTGTTTAGAATGAAGGTGGTGAGAAGAGGTTTTTGAAGTCTTGGTCAGATTTTTTTTCGAATTTGCGACCCCCAAAAGCGTTTGTTTTGTTGGTGAAAATTAATATATGTTCTATAATGAATTCAAAAATGCAAAATATTTTTTGTCAGTGAGCAGTTTTTGCTTGACCTACTGGTGGTCACACACGTGATATCGCATTCGCTGATCTCCAGTTTTCCCTGCAATGCACCCAAGTTTTAAAGTAAAACCAAATCTATTGCTTTGAGGTATTTAAGATAAATATCTGCGTGAAACGAATTATTAATGATATGTAAAAAATGTTTACTTTCTCGTATACGAACTATAGAAAGAGAAAATATTGTAATCGTCAAAAAATTCGAAGTCGAGATTTTGAGGAATCTCCACGTTTTAGACCTCCCCGAGTCCGAAAAACACAATTTCGGAAATATGTATGTCTGTGTGTCTGCCACGTCTGTGAACACGATAACTCGAGAACTATTAGAGCTACGGGGATGAAATTTGGTATGTGGTCTTTACACATAATTTTTAGATTTCTGTCAAATTCTGGACAAAATCCGTCTACGGGAAGTCTGTCTGTCCGCGGTCATGTGAACGCTATAACTCAAAAACTTGAATAGCTAGAAGGATAAAATGTGGTACACAGTTTTATCATCATGAATGTGGGTCCGTGTCAAAGTTTGGACCAAATCCGTCGAAGGGTTGATGGACTGTATAATCGCATACTTGTAAAAATTATATCTCCTAAACCCTTTGGCTTAGATAAATAAAAATTCGTATGATGGACGCTAACATTAATTATAGATCTGCTCCCAATTTTCATCTCAATCGGTTAAGAAGGTGTTCAAATTGCATATTTAATTTTCTCTGTGCACGCGGAAGAATTACATCACTTGTCCTTGAGCCTGCAAGAGTGGAATCCGTACACATCTCTTTGAATTTGATTCTTTACGTAAATATTTTACAATCACTACAATCTACAATGATGAACCTTCTGATAGTTATTGGATTCTGGGTTACAGTAGGTTCAAATTTTTTTATCCACGCCGGGGGGGAAGGGAAACGGCACCTTTTTTGGGGAAGTATGCGAGAAAGTTTAGGGGAGACCACTCCCACTGGTTTAAATGGTCTTACAACCTTACCATGAAAACGGCTTTTACTATCTTTCTTGACCATCAGATCGTAAAAACCACATTGGAATAATTTATTGCCGATTATTTTATTGCTTACATTGTCAAAATCGCGCCAAATTCATTTTCGACGATGAAATTTTTCTCTTCACAAAAACGCCGAACGTGCGACGTCGACCAAGAAGGAATTAAATAATGCTTTTTAAAGCTTTATTTTAAAAAATACATAGTGAAAGGAGGATAATTTTAAAGAAATGTAACTTCATCCACCTTTCCTTTTTACTATTGAAATTTTGATCACCTTTATTTAGTTTACGAATCATGCTCTTAATTAAAACTTTATGAAATCTTGTTTTCGAAAACTGTGCTCATTATAATCTATAAAAGTGATTAATTCTCACGAAATATTTTAATATCTGATTATAAGAGAAATTGCATTTAATGGCATCACTTCCTGCTTATTAGTCGTTCACAGCGTGGGTCACTGCATCAACTTCTACCACGTCTCCACTCAGCCGTTGGATCATTTGCGGTGCCTGACGCACGAAATGCAATTTGAGTAAGTAAGAAATTAATTAAAAGATTGAGATCGATGCATGATTTTCTAAAACTGATTAAAATTTTAATCGATTCTTTTTCTTATAGCTCAGATTTCAAACCTACTATAGTCTTCTGGCTATTCAAAACCATTACAGGTATGGTTCTTCCAATATTTATCTACGCTGGTTTCTTTATCACTTTTAAAAAAAATAACTGTGCACATTTAACGCTTATTGCTTCAAAGGAAAAAACATATTGGGTTTAAGGGGGGGGGGGGAATATTGTGTAACTTCGATTGAAATTTCACAACACGTTCTAAAACGACGGTGCTTCGATGGTTGCAGGATCGGTGAATAGAGAATCGAATCTACCGAAGGGCGACTGCATACGAGCACTTGGATCACGGGTCAAATGTCCTCACGATTATATTGTTACAAAGCTATAAAGCTGTTTCCCAGAGATGCTAATCTTGGCGACTATTTTGGCAACTTGGCGGCGAAGTTGGCGACTTTGGCGATAGAGGGAATTTTCTAGAAGGACCTCGAACTTTCAACCTATTTCTACTGGCTTCATGAACTTTCTGGAGATCACGTCACTTCCTACGTAATGAAGTCACTTCCTGTTGAAAAGTATAAAAGCAAGCTCGCAAGCCAAAAAGAGTCGGTTGGATTTTGTCCAGCAAGGCAAGCTGGTGAGCTAATAAGAAAACTTTGAGCGCTGTGTTGAGATTTATTGGTAATCTCTGTTGTGAATTCTTACTAGTGCTGTTTAATACTTGTGCAACGTTTCTTTTCCTAGAATATTTGTAAAATAAAGAGCTTTATTTTTTTATCCTGCTTATTGGACTGCATTAACCTACACCCACAAGACAATTTCGTTACAATATAACGCAAGTGGTGGTATTTCAGATGTCAGCCAGTGGCGGGTTTGCGCATAGGTCCTGTAGGTGCTCGCTTCCTGCCTGCAGATCCTGGGTGAGGCTCAAAAATCTATCCGGCTCAGTGTTAAGCCGACCGCTAATTTACGAGAGTTCGACCCTCGAAACAATTTTGCGTCTGTGGCCTCAACTTCTCAAAATCTGCCACCGATTACTCATCTGTCCACTCTTTATTAATCGTTTATAAATTATATAATCCTGTAAATTATTATAATCGTTTATATTCGCTAATAAATTTCGTTTTCAATAGCCCTCGTATAAATTTAAATGATTCTGAATTGAATTTCCTTTTTCCCTTAGCATCACGTTGCCTGAAAGATTACACATTATTTTGGAGATTACTCATTAGCCTTGAAATTTCTGGGATGACATTTTTTAAAACGAAAACATGAATTAATGTTAGTTATGTGAAGTGAGGAAATGAATATTAGTAGTACCCATACCGTATCCGATTCTTCTGAATATTCAAACTGCCCATTGGTGCAAAACTGCTGGTTTTCCTTCACACGACATTTAATGAAAGCAAATAGAATATGGTCTGCTCATTAAAAAAAAATGTAAATACAAAACTCGTATGTTTTATGAAAAATTCAGTTATACTCAGCTTTGCCATTATGGTTTTCAATGATTTAATAGGAATCTATTAAGTGAAATTGTTTTTATCAATCGGACACTATGTTTGGTGAGAAAAAACTTTTAAATACCAAGTGATTAAACTTTAAGTTAGAGAAACATCAATAATTAGTTCAGCAAAAACTGCTGGGCGTCACAAATAATAACTTTAATATATTTGACTGATTAGTATTTTAATAGACCCTGTCGTTTAATGTGGGAAACTTTTTAAATCTACTGTTATCTTCGTGATAGTACAAAAAATGAATTCAATGTTTCAGGTATCACGGGCGTTCTTCTGTTTGCAATTGTGTGCATTATTTTCATATTTGCTCATCCGAAAATACGAGAAAAGGCCTACAGCTACTTCTGGACCACTCACAGCTTATACATTCTCCTCTATATTCTGTGCCTTATTCATGGCTTAGCTAAACTTACAGGAGTGAGTATATTTCTTTTGTCTCTATCCGATTACAGCTGTGACTATACCATGCAATATAATAAGGATAGCGTTATTTGTAGGTACAGTGCCTACGGATAAAACGTTATTTGCAGGTACAGTGCGGCAACGTCCGGTTCTTGTCCGATCGCCCTAATTAAGTAGCACCGGGCACGGTCAGTACTTGGGAGGGTGACCGCCTGAGGAAAACTACGTGCTTTCGCTTCCTTTTTGAGTTCTTGACTCATGGACTTAGTTATACCAGATCAAGTGGAATTAGTTTCAACGATTAAAATATCTGCGGATAAAATGTTATTTACTGTTTTGAATAATAATGAGTGGTCGTGGATTTTTTTCTCTAATCTTAATTTAAAAAAAATATTTAAATATAATTCTAGACATTATTCCTCATTGCTGGACTTACATTCAAACCTTTTCTTCATTTCTACAAATATTCAATAATTTGTTTTTAATCCATTGTTAAAAACTGAAGCAGAGAGATGCTGTTTATTATCGAATTCTGCCTATTTTTGGATTATGGGATTAGAAGGTGCTGTATCTTTGGATGAAACGCTATTTATTAGGCAGTGTACATTCTGTTCAAATTATTTTTCTTCTATAGGAGTAATTGAAGAGACCTCGAAACAAATATTCATACATTTTTTAAAATTTAAATCGCATGCAAGCATTGAGTAGTGGAAAGGGAGTAAGAATATAGTTATTTAAAATATGCTCAAAAAATAACAAGGTTTAGAAAACAAAGAGTAAAATCAAATTAAAAATTGAATTTATAGACATCTCTTTTAAAAATGAATAAGGAAATTAGAAATTCTTAAACAGATTTGTTTACGTTTGCGAATACGAAAAAAACCCTACCCAGATTCGATCCTATGGCCTATCGGTTTGTAAGCAAGTACTTTACGACCATGCCACTCAGCAGTGATATGAAGAGGTCGCTTAGTTTCCTTCTTGAGCTTTTCACCCTTCGTTATTTTTTACGACGGTTAATTCTGCATTTTCTTCAATGTAAATTTGCATTTTGTAAATGGATTATAGCAGATTCAGACTATTGACTTTAGGGTTTCCGTCAACTGCAAAGGGAAGTTTAAAATTTCTGATGATATCTTTCGGATCTTTGGAGCTCATTAGGATCTGAAATTTGTTTTTTATTGTTAATTTTCCATGTGGTTTAATTTTCTGACTGAAAAAAATAAGTAAATATATTTTCTCTACCAAATTCAATCAAATGAATTAGAAATCAGCTCTCAAGACCCAATTAAATGTGAAACAAAAACGTCTCTGATGAGAAACTGAAAATTCTCAGAAAGTAGCATTAATATTTCTTTTAATATTCTCATAAACAAGGAAAGAACGTTTCAAGTACAAAAAGAACATTTTAAAACTTCTGAGGAGGCATATTGAATTTGACAAAACCTGCAAGTAATCCGTAAGTACAGTGTACCTGCAAATAACGTTTTATTCGCAGGTACAGTACCTGCAAATAATCACTTCCATATAATAATACAAATTATCTGAATATGTATTGTTCAAAAGGTGGTTACAAAATACGAAAAATATTTAACTGCTATTCCTCATCGCGAAAGTTGTTTAATCTTCGTTTTCATCGATACCTTTGCTTGGAATTGAAGTACTATTTAATATCTTCAATGATAGTAGCAACATATTGTTACGATGAAATCTTACTTTAATTAATATTAATTTATAAAAACATTTAAAGATTTAACGACATTGTTGAATGACATTAAAAAGGGAAAATGTTAGTAGCCACAGGTATTAAAATTATGCCACTGATATAATTTGTTCTGTTTATAGTTACACTTTTTAAAATTTTGAATACAAAAATGACATTTTCAATTTTTCGTCTAGAGTCCAAGGTTTTGGATGTTTTTCATCGTTCCTGCCATTATTTTTACTCTAGACAAGATTGTCAGTTTGCAGACTAAGTACATGGAGCTCGATATAATAGAAACTGAATTATTACCTTCAGGCAAGTATCTATTTCGTTATTTTTTTATTTTAAGTTTCTGACATTCATGTATTAGAGAAAGTAGTTCAGTCGCTGACCCCTTCTTAAATATTCTCGCGCTATTTAGAGCTTTGTTAATTTTCAATTCGTGGGAAATAAAGCCTATTTTTTAAGACAAATAAAGCCTCTTGAATTGTCCCGGGGAAAAATATTCAGTCTTTCATTAGCAATAGTATTAGCACGACCGAGTAAAGAAAGTGCGGGAGAAAAGAGGAATAAAGAAAAGACATAATTGTCCTGACTTATGCGTGGCCTTTAAAGGGATGGATTCGTCTGGTATCTGTGATGTCATTCTGATTAAAGGGCAAAAGACAATATTTAATTATTGATGAAGTTGCTCTTTTAAAGAAAGTGGATTTGTTTAATAGTTTCATGGCATAAATGGCAGTTTTTATAAAATAATTCGTATTATATTACATAATTTCGTAAGAAATAATTTAAATTTCTTGTTTTAACAATTAAATATTATTGTAAGAGAAAATGTTCAATATAAGTGATTACATTCTCAATCATCAGATTTCACGTCTTTGTAATACTTAATTAAACAAAAAATAATTCAAAAGGAGCAGTGAACGTATGAATGTATTCACAAAGAGGAATGCAAGTTCCTCTTCGTCATTTACCTTTCTTTGTTGCGTTTCCTTGTAGTTTTGGATATTTTGTTGTTTTGCCTCGAGTGTGTCTATTATTCTTTGGAATGAATTCTTGTAATGTATTAAATCCTTGTGTTGACGGAAAGCTAATATTTAACAGATTTTACAATTTTTTAAAAAACTTAATGAAGGGAGATTTTGAACAAATCTATATAAATCCTTAGATTCTTGCACACTATTTTTCAATTCCTACTATTAGTTCACACTCTCCCTATATATATTTATCTTGTTCAAATTTTCAGTCGTTAATAAAATACTTTTTATTCATCCACTCAAGTTCAAATACATTTGTTTAAACTTGTAGTGGATGACACTTGATGTTAATACGGTTTTTTCAAATATTAATTCATTAATTAAACTTAATTAATTAATTTTAGTTTTATATGGGAGAAAAAAATTTCTAAAATAAAATTTTTCTTTGTTGACCTAAGTAGGAATTGACTTTAAAAATTTTTTTATATCGCTTGTTTTTTCGAATTTTCAATTATTTGGATGTCTGTAGATGAGAGGAAAATAAAAAGGAATTCCTCGTTTGATTCCAGATGTGTCCAAAGTGAAGTTCTCTCGGCCTCCCAACTTCAAGTACCTCTCCGGCCAGTGGGTCCGCCTCAGCTGCACTGCTTTCCGCAACGCAGAGTACCACTCCCTGACGCTCACCTCCGCACCCCACGAGAATTACCTCTCTGTGCACGTCAAGGCGCAGGGTCCTTGGACGTGGAAGCTCAGGAACTACTTCGATCCCAGCAACCTCAATGACGGACCTCTGCCCAAGGTGAGCTCTTTTGCGCGATCCGTGTCGGGCGCCATGAAGTTATTCGTGCTACAAGACCTGCCTCTTAAGCGGGGTTTACACGCGAACAGTAACACCGACAGCAAGAGATGACGCATGCGCAGAATCATAAAAGTTTTAACCGGGCCACGGCAAGTCTCTGTCCGAACAGCGACATCTTACTGTCGGTTTTACTGTTCGCGTGTAAGCCCCGCTTTACAAATACTCTGATTCATAGACAGGGTATCCACAAATTATTCTCGGGATTCCCTTACCTCACAGCTTTTGAATAAAGAACACGACGATGAATATTTTGCATATTCATAAGGAACAACTTTTTAATATCGCAAAGTTAAATTATTTACACATGACAGTCTTTCGCGGGATGCAACCCATCGACCAGGAGTGGCGCCAGAGGGGGGACCTGGCCCCTCATCGGGGAAAAATTTTGTATCCCGTCGGGGAAATTATTTGATATTTTGGGGTATATTTTTGAGTGAAATTATGCAGCAAAACAAAATATATTTTCAGATTTCTTGTACCGAGAGTTTTGAATCAAGAAGCAGCGAATATAAAAACTAAGTGATTTTATTGCTTAAATTTATTTTTCTAGCGTAGAACAAGAAAAAAACTGAGGCAAAATCTCAAAATATTTCACTACAAAAAATTGAATCGTCTTTATGAAATTAGTACATCAGGATTGGGAGGGGTCGGTATAGACGTTTTCCATTCTTATTGATGTCTGTTATATAACTAAAATTGTCTTTAAATAATGTTCCAACCCGAAGAGAACTGAAACTTATTACTTTTTAACTTTGTAATTATTATAAAAAAATGCTCTGATTTTCATTTAAAAAAATATTTTTCATCCTTTTAGAGTAGGTAACATTGATGTATCTATGTAATGAGCAATAAATTAAACACAAAACTGAATAGTTTGTTCGGTGTTTCTGATAATAAAAAAAAATAGCGTGTAAAAATTTGAGAAAAGTAAAATACGATTTCAGTTTTATGTAAATGGCACTTTAGTTGACCAAAATATGAATATTATTAACAGAACCAAGTAAATTCAACCCATCTTACTTCAAAAGGAAGCTATCTAATTATATCGGTAGAATTTTCAACGCAAATCAGACACATAAGATTCATGAATTCAGTTTAATCTAGTTACTTTCTCGTATACGAAGAGAAAGTATTGTAATCGTCAAAAAATTCGAACTCGAGATTTTGACGGATCTCCACGTTTTAGACCTCCCTGAGTCCGAAAAACACAATTTTGGAATTATGCCTGTCTGTATGTCTGTGTATGTGTCTGCGAACAAGATAACTCGAAAACTATTAGAGCTACGGGGATGAAATTTGGTATGTGATCTTTGCACATAATTTGTAGGTTTCTGTCATATTTTGAACAAAATCCATCCACGGGAAGTCTGTCTGTATGCGGCCATGCGAACACTATAACTCAAAAACTTGAATAGCTAGATGGATAAAATTTGGCACACAGTTTTATCAGCATAAGTGAATGTCCGTATGAAATCCGACAAAGGGTTGACCGTCTGTATGTATAATCGCATACTTGTAAAAATGATCTCATAAGCCCCTTGACTTAGATAAATAAAACTTGGTATCACGGATTATAACGTTAATTGTAGATGTGTGCCCAAATTTCGTTCCAATCGGTTAAATAAACGGCGTTCAAATTGCATATTGGAATTTTTAAATCCGATTCTCCATGCGCATGCGTACTGGTAGCAATCCCTGTGCACGCGGAAGGATTACGTCATTTTGTCCTTGAGCCGGCAAGAGTGGAAGTGTGTGCTAGATAGATTTTAATCGGTACGCATCTCTTTGAATTTGAATCTTTACCTAATTATTTTACAATCACTATAATCTGCAATGAAAAACCTTTTGATAGTTATTGGATTCTGGGTTACAGTAGGTTCGATTTTTTTATCCACGCGGGGGTAGAGGAAACGGCACTTTTTTTGGTTAAATATACGAGAAAGTTTAGGGGAGATCACTCCCGCTGGTTTTTTCTGGATTATGCGTTGAAAGCCAAACAACTGTAATAATATTTCCTTTCCACTTGGCTTAAATTTGAGACAACAGTACATGCAAAAGCATGCATTCTTACAAACCAGCGGGAGTGGTCACCCCTAAACTTTCTCGTATATTTCCCCAAAAAGGTGCCGTTTCCTCTACCCCCGTGTGGCTAAAAAAATTCGAACCTACTGTTATCCAGAATCCAATGACTATCAGAAGGTTTTTCATTATAGTGATTGAAAAATATCTAGGTAAAGAATCCAATTCAAAGCGATTCCCGCCGATTAAAACGCATATCTATCGCACACTGCTAGCTTTCACTCTTGCCGTCTCAAGGACAAACTGACGTAATTCGCTCCTTTCGCCTGCACAGAAGACTGCTTCAAGTACGCATGCGCGTGGAGACAGCGGATTGGTTTCAATGGTAAATTATACAGGCCGACAGACAGTCAACCCTTTGACGGATTTGGGCCAAAATTTTATACGGACCTACATTCATGACGATAAAACTGAACCAAATTTTATCCATCTGGCTATTCAAGTTTTTGAGTTACAGTGTTAGCATGACTTCGGACATACAGACTTCCCGCTGACGGATTTTGTCCAAACTTTGATAGAAACCTACAAATTATGTTTCTACATACCAAATTTCATCCCCGTAGCTCTAATAGTTTTCGAGTTATCCTGTTCACAGACAGACAGACATAATTTCAAAATTGTGTTTTTCGGACTCAGGGAGGTCTAAAACGTGAAGATTCGTCAAAATCTCGAGTTCGAATTTTTTGACAATTACAATACTTTCTCTTTGTATACTTGGTATACGAGAAAGTAAAAAAGCAGCTAATTAAACATTAATTTAGTTAATGCCTGTAGTTGTAATTTTGTGTTTGTAGTAACTTTGTAGTTTGTTGATTTTATGCTGCCTCTCTTTTAGATTCGGCTGGAAGGTCCGTACGGAGGAGGAAACCAGGATTGGTACAAGTTTGAAGTAGCCGTGATGGTCGGCGGTGGGATCGGAGTCACGCCTTACGCTTCCATTCTCAATGACCTCGTGTTCGGAACCTCTACCAACAGGTACTCGGGGGTGGCGTGCAAGAAGGTACGTAACATTTGATATTTGATCTACTTGCTTAAACGCTTTACGATATTAACAGCATACAGACTCTTGATGTATGTTGCTATAAGACGCACAAAAATAAATTAAATAAACATCGAGTATCCTCTTGAAATGAGAAAATGGGGTCTAATCGCTTGGAATTCAAAGATAAAAGTAATCATTCTAATTGCTAAAACGAATGGTGTAGAAAAATAAAATGATTTATCTTGCATTGGCAAATTACTTTCTGTCTTGTGCACTGTGGGGGAATTTTAAAAACTCAAAATATTTTAAATCTCTTGTTATGCATAGCGGACAGCTAAATTCGACGCTCTTACTTTTCTACAGACTTCAATATTATGCTGAAAAGAGAAAGTTCATAATTTCAAATTTAATAGCTCTAAAATAGTGAAATACAATTTTCTGTCGATTGATATAGAATTTATATCGCTATGATCAATAGTTCCCGAGAAATTTTAAATTGTATTAATCATATATTTCAAATTAATATCCTTTTTTTAATAGAAGTAGTAAATTACGTCAGTGGTATATCACGCGCGTGATATAGTTTGGACACCACGATGCATTTGATTATTTATTGCAATCGTGATGATATAATTTGATAATATTTTTGGCAACGTTTGACAAGCAGAGAAGTGTTTTGTTTTTATTAGAATTTCGAAAAAGAATTCCTTTGAAATTTTAACTTTCGTTTGACAAGCTGAGAATTTGAATTATAATAAAATTGTTAAACAACGAAAAATACTTCACGCGGATTGTTGTTTACCAAGAGGTTTTTTGAATAAAGAAATATGTAAATAAAAAATATTTCCTGTCATAAAACAGGTGTTTATTTTATTTGTTTTCAATCAATGTTAAGCATTTCCCTCTCGTATATATCTATTTAAACACGCCAAATTTGACGGGAAATATTTCGACTGAAGATTTTTGCACCCGTCATACCATGACGGGTGATTTTCTCGTCTTTAATATTAAGGTTTGCGATAATGTTTCGATAAAAAGATAGCCTTTAAGAATGAAACCATTATACAGATCGAAGTTCTGGCATAGCGAAGCTCTGATGGAGCAAGAATAATGTCGTTGTTTACTACTGGCGCTTTAATGAATTATAGAAAATCTTCATGTGTTTAAGTTCAGTGGCGAATCCAGGATTTGGGTCTGGGGAGAGGCTGAGGTCAAAAATTTCGTATCGCCGTGACGAATGTTTAACCTCATGGCTTATGTAAACCAAAACACTTTAACTTTACAGACTTGACTCGCCTGACAATAAGAATCATGAAAAACACTACAATACTTTTGATAATTTAATAAAAAATACAATGAAATAACTCGCCAAAAAATGTCTTCGACCGCGTCAACGCTACGAGTACAAGTGGAATGAGTAGAGAAATAGGAAAATGTTCGAACCTGTCAAGCCAGAAAGCAATATTGTCACGTTTTTATTATTTTTTTAAGAGAAATTAAGAACAAAAAATTATAGTGGTTTTAAATAAAATTAGGAATTTTGATTTAGCTCGGGGGGGGGGGGGGCCGCAGCCCGATAGCCCCTCCCCTGGATTCGCCACTGTTTAAGTTATTTTCAATGATGAGAAGATATCTAGGTGAGTTGATAAATGTTTTCTGAAAATGAAATATATTTGTCTACTGCCGGTGTTGTGAACTGTTTCAAAATTATCTTTACTTAATAAAGCGGGGTTTACACGCCATCAGTAAAACCGACAGTAAGAGATGACGCATGCGCAGAATCATAAAAGTTTTAACCGGGCCACGGCAAGTCTCTGTCCGAACTTGACAGCGACATTTTACTGTCGGTTTACTGTTCGCGTGTAAACCCCGCTTAACACATAAACCTCTTGCATATTAGTGCGATTTCTCTCGAGGTGACAGCTTATTTTCCCCTGCAGGTCTATTTCTTGTGGATCTGCCCCTCTCATCGTCACTTCGAGTGGTTCATCGATGTGCTGCGGGACGTGGAAAGGAAGGACGTCACGAACGTTCTGGAAGTCCACATATTCATAACGCAGTTCTTTCACAAGTTCGATCTGCGAACTACGATGTTGGTGAGTGACTTTCCTTCAGTTTAGAGTATGTTAATTCAGGTAAGAGAATGAGAAAGGACAATTTAGAGGAGGAAATTGCCGACCAAGAACGTGTGTTAGACAGGAAATTTAGTAAAGAAGAACGTTTAATGGACTATTTTGATTGACAAATTATTGTAGTAGAACATTCAACAGGCAGGAAATTTAGTAAAGAGGAACGTTTAGCAATGAAAACTAATCAAGACAAACGCGCAGAAAAACAAGCCGATATATTACAGTTGCATTGCACTGCTTATATGGGTGACTTAGATAGAGTTGAGGAATACATAGAAGAAAAAGGAGTCGATGTTAATGCATTAGCAAGAGCCTTATTTTGCGCTACTCAAGCAAATCGTCTACAGTTGCACAATTCACTCATAGGCAAGCGACTTCAAAACAATAAATAAGCTAAATGGCACAGAGGTAGAGATGGTTCTGACTCTTTTTTTTCATTCGAGAAGAGTTACGGTAATCTACCCCACACCTCAGAAAGCCTTAGCTAAAAAGGCTTTAATGTTAGCTGAGAAAACAATAGTAGACTCTATGCCTTTGACTATATGCTTGATCAGGTTTTAATGCAGGATTAGGCCCACCAATAAGACAAGCTATATCTCTGGAAATAACCATTAAATATCTAAAGCGTGTTCTTAAAAGAAATTTGCCTTTCTTGCCGAAAGATGTAAAGCCAACGATGAAACCAGTGGAGTTGGTGGAGAGAGCGATAGTCAAGAGCAGTAGACATGCCGTTGGGGAAACAGAGGTACTGATTACTTCACTTTTTGACCGAATAAAATTTACTTTGGTAAATTTTATTGAATTATAATTTTACCGAATTCTCTCGGTGTCCTTTGATCGAGTCGAATCAAATTTTTAAGCAATCCGGCTATTCCGGATATGAAATTTTGCATTCTATTATCATGTGCCAACATCGCTGTCTTGTCATCGTGTTGTCTTGGGTGGCGTTCAGAACAATTTATGGATAACAAAGAGTTGTGAAGCTTTCGAGATGGATGCAGAATTGGAGATAAGCGAACGTTTCGGAAGAAGCGTAGACTCGTTTTCATTTATAATTCATATATTAAAGAAAGGGTAATAGATGTAATAGTAAACAATATATAATAAAAGGGCAAATGAAAATGACTACTTGCGTCAAAATTTATTACTAAAGTCTTTCTGAATAAATTTTTGGAGTTCAAAATACGATTATCGATATTGGATCTGATAAATGTAAATGTCAAACTGTTCAGATTGTTTTAAAAGAAGCTTTAATCATAATTTCGCCGAGTCGAATTTATACAGCATTTACTCATCGAAACTCGTTACTTTCGTTGAAAGTTCTATGAGTTTGTAGTCAAATGATACGAAAGATATTTGTCTCAAAATTGCGCTCGTTACCAATTCACTGAAGAGCGAAACTCTCTATTGTGATAAGCTGACACAGAGTATTGCTACTCGGGCAATCTTTGAAGCTTTTCGAGCCTTTTTCTTCAGCGCAGCTTCAAAGACGTGGGTGCTATTGCCCTTCCCTCAATCGCACCGCTGATTTGTAATGGATCCTTGGTTATTTCCTTTGAACTTTGAAGAGAGATCTGTATTCAATTTCCCTTTTTTTCCGTGAGTGAAAATGGCAGGTCATATTTAAACTTATGATATTTCGGTCTGTCCAACAATTATATATGGTACGGTATTACTTATTAACCACTTAATAATTTTCTTTGCTATCTAATAAGCTGCTCCCTTCTGTTTTGGAAAGCAGTTGTCGTTCTCATTCATCTCAGAAGGCACATAGTACTTGAGATGTTTATGGATTCTAGGTAATTTTTGTGCAAAATTATAAAGATAATTAATGATTAAATTTTAGTTTGAGACCAAAAATGCGATAATTCGATGCACGAGTATTCTCGGGCTGTTAAGTTAAGCGGCTAATCGGTTTTCTGTTACAAGGAGCAGGGGTGGCGCCAATGGTGTGTTCGGGGGGGGGGGCAAGGCCCCTCTGTCGGGGATGCTGTGCCCCCGTCGGGGCAAATATTTGTACCCCGTGCACGCGACGGGCTGTTCAACTAGTAGATGAATAAAGATTTGGCGGAGGTCGTCATTACGCCCCTCCCCTTGTACAGCATCTCTTGCCCCGTTGTTAGGGAAACCCTGCCCCCCGTCGGGCGAACTTTAACGCCACTCCTGACAATGAGGCTCTTGATTATCGTATCTATAAGTTTTATATGCAACTTATATGTAACAAAAAGTTGTAGCATTGAAAACCAACGTTCCTTTGAATTACTTTCACATATTATAATGTTTATTAGCTATTGCGTTGTTATCCTGTCCTTTGGCTACTGAAATTTCTTTACACTAATTGACATTTGTTTTTCTAGTACATCTGCGAGACTCATTTTCAGAGGATATCCAATTGCAGTATGTTTACTGGTTTGAAAGCCGTGAACCACTTCGGCAGACCAGACATGACTGCTTTCCTAAAATTTGTTCAACAACAGCATGCATACGTGAGTAAATTGAATCGTTTAATTTTATTTTCAAAACAATACTAACAGTGATTTAGCGATTTTACTCTTTTTTTTTGTGGTTATAGTATACTGAAGATTGTCCTGTGAAAAATTTCAGCTACAGTTGTGTGTCTTATTAATACTCAGTGTGCTGTTATGTATTGGAAAATAGTTCATTAATTACTTGTATTAGAAAAATTTCTTAAATAAACATCTTAATGTTTCTTTTAATTTCCGAAGACTAACTGAAAAGCGAATGTTTAAGGACATATAAGAATGTAAGAGTTCTTTTATAATTTACAGCTATTTTAAATATACAAATGGCTTCCATCCAGAGACCTAAAGATTATCATCTATTTTATTATGTGATATAAAATTTTTCAAAATATATACAAATTTGGAATGACAGTTGTGAATTTTGTTATAGGACTAATTGACAAAAAATGTTTTAATACAATGCCTATCAATGTGAAAAAGGCATAAATGCAGAAATCATGCTTTGCATAAATTTATTATTAAAGCCATTTAATGAGGACTTTTTAGGAACTAAGTGTCATTTACGTTAGGCTTTTTCGTGAAAATCTTTGAAATTGAAGAGATGGGTAAATCTAAGATAAAGTTGAATCAAATGAACTAAAGCTTTATCTTTAAGCAGTGGCGAATCCAGGGGGGGCTATCGGTCTGCCGCCCCCCCCCCCGAACCCGAATTCTTGATTTTATTTAAAATCACTACAACTGTTTGTTCTTAATTTCCCTTTGTAAAAAAATAATAAAAACGTGACAGCATTGCTTTCTGGCTTGACAGGCTCGAAAACTTTCATAATTTTCTGGTCATTCCGCTTGTGCTTTTATCGTTGTCACGGTCGAAAACATTTTTTGCCTAGATATTTCATTGTATTTTGTATTAAATTATCGAAAGTATTGTAGTGTTCTTTATGATCCTTATTGCCAGGTGAGGGAAGTCTGTAAAGTGAAAGTGTTTTGGTTTACATAAGCCATGAGGTTTGACATTCGTCATGACGATACAAAATTTTTATACCCCCCCCCCCCCGACCCGAATTCTGGATTCGCCACTGTCTTTAAGAGATTATATCAATAAATATGTACAAAAATTTTGGCAAGTTGTGCGAGCTTCTTTTTCTTTCTAAGCAGTATACACGACAGATGCTGTTTCCTAATTGTGAATTTCATTTTCCCCAGGTGAGCAAAGTAGGTGTCTTCAGTTGCGGGCCGTCCGCCATGACAGAAAACATCACAAAATCTTGCGAGACGGTGAACAAAAACCGCAAGCTACCCTACTTCATTCACCACTACGAGAACTTCTAGAAAAGGATTCCTAACCCGTCAGGTTTGACTGAGATGCTGACAGCGCGCGATTTCCGTACGAAGAGCGTTGCTCGGGGGCGGAAGAAAAACCCAAAAGAATAAGCGAAATGTTCTTAACACTGTGATTTAACTTACGATTGGGCTTTGTGTAGAATGGGGCTTGTGCATTTTTTCGAATGAGCCCTTCACATATCAAACCTAACTGGAACCTCGTACGTTTGGGTAAAGCGATGCCAAATTCTCTTTGATATTTATTCGATGAGATCTTCTTGTATATGGATTTTAGAATTATTTTAAGTGTTGTTGTTTTATGATGGAATATTTCTTTTTTGCTGTTGAAGAGAATTTATTTTTGTGTGCATTTGATGTATATTTGTGGAATGAAGTGGAAAAACAACTCTCGCAATCCTTGTTCGCAGAAAACAGTGGTGCTACAACATTTACGAATTGTTCTTAAAACGCATTATGCATCCCGAGTTTTTATTTATAACTATTTGCTATAACGAATGAGAATAGTATTCACAAAATGATTTTGTAAAGCTAAAGATATCGCTATAAGAACGCCTATTCGTGTCACAGATTGCCGTCATACAAAACTTTTTTTCGGTTGAAATATACATCTCAACAAGGATTCCTATGAACATTATTGTAGCAAAATATTTATTTTTGTGTAATATTATGAGAATCGTATTTTTATGTTTCGTTTCCTGTTCTAATACTTGCATATTTGTCTCGCTTTTATAAATATGATAAATAAAATGTGTTTTTATTTAAAACTTAATCGATGCAGTTTTTTTTTCACATACAGACGATACACTTATTTCTCACACCGACAAAATTCACTGTTTTTAAATTTAAAATTATAACGAACAGAGCAAATCCCCGAAATTTCGAAGTGCCATTCAGTCTAAACTGTTTGGAGCGGAAAAGATCTCATTAAATGACTCGAGCAGCTGTCATGGCGAACGGCGGCGTAAGAGCGCGCTACTGTTTTATTGTAGCACATTCAAAAGTATCTTTCCGATAACTTCTTTTATGTGAATCGTGCTTATCCAAGAAACGCTAAACACTGTGTACATATTAAAATTATTCCTTAGAAGGTGCTAAAAAATTAAGTTTTGAGAATATTCTTTGTAAAAATTGCATGCTTTGTTCAATTTATCTCTTTATGCAGGTCCTAAATATGTTTGAATTAGTCTGTGTGAATGGCCTGTGTATAATTTTAAACGGAATGTCACCACACTTAAACCAAAGGGATTCTGCCGCGAGTATACTGAGTTATAAATTTCCACACGCATATTTCTTGATATTCCGTCTCGGAGTCTCATTAAGACAAGAAGTCTGTAAATTCTGCATTTCAAAATTGGAGGGAGAAATATTTCTTCTCGAATCAAAGGCATTTTGAAAAACTGATTTTCCGAAATGTAATTTTAGTTAAAATAAAAAAAAATTCCTTTATCTTGAAAATAAACATTTTTTATGGTGGTATTTTATAAAACAAGGGAGGTTATGGTAAAATAGATATGAAAATATAAGTTATTTCATTAATATTGTAACAATTACGATTTTAGAGTTTGAACATTAAACTAAAAATTTACTTGAAAATTTCACGAACATATCACTAGCTAGCCGCATTTGGCGACGTGCTACGTTCTCCAGAAATATTGGCTTTGATGTTTATAAAACTAATTAAATGAGCAGCATAGATATTTAGAATTTATTCTTTATTGCATAATGGAAGTGAAAAGTATGAACACAAGAAACTTAAAATGCATGCGAAAATGGTTTTAAAATATTTAAAAAAATAAGCAAAATTTGATAATTGAAGACAAATAAGCCAAATAAATATGTTTTGTATTTAATATTCAAAGAAAGCGAATTCTTTTACCACCACTTTAACGGTGGAAAAAGCACAAAAGTTGAAGATTTTATTAAGTGATATTGGTTTAAATATCATTACGATTAATAAAAAGCATGATTACAAATTGTACATCTCTACTGCTAATAAACCTGAATGTGTGTGTGTTGGCGCTCCACAGGGCAGATCTTTTGACCTAAATTTCTCAAATTAGACACAAATATTCTATGGAGGGTGGGAATGTGCATATCGGAGAGATTTTTTCGAAATTTTTATTAGAATTTTAGTTAATTAAAAATTAAATAGAATGTTTGTGTCTTTGGGCGATAATTTTTGAAAATATTATCTCACAAAAGTCTTACATTACCGTAACATTCAAAAAACTATCTTTTCAATGATATCAGTTTACTTGTCTTCCAATTTTTTCCTAATTTCAATAATTTTTAAAAGTAAACTTGCATAATATTTTCCTCGATACTTTCCACTGTTCCAATTAAATTTAAATCGTTTTCAATGTTCCTACAGATATTTAATGGTGTGTTTTTCCTCCACTGTTGAAAGCTAAGGAATGAAAATTGTGTTTACTCTCTCTTATTCTTTGGCAAAGTCGTTACGAATTTTTTATTTCTATATTTTATTTCACAAATTTTTGTGTGGAACTTACTAGTAAAGGCCTTTAGCTCTTAAGTAATATATCCTGAAAGATAATACCAGCAATTCTTTAATTTTCTTATTGGCGTGTTTCAATCCACCTGACATGCTTTTAAACTCCCTCGTATAGTAAAAGTAAAATGCACCGTGTCATTTTAATGCTGGAATCGGTTACTCACTTTATATGAGAAATAAAGAAAGTGGAGACACCGCGTTAGACAATGTGTAGTTAGATTTTACATTTACGTTCTGCATGCAGATGAGACTTCATGCGATTTGACTCCATTGGGGAAATTCATGTATACAATAAACAGAACAAGGCTTTAAATGTCTATCACAATTTGATGTTTAAAATTATTTTTTTGAGGGAACCATGAGTATCGACTGCTGCATAACGGATTTAATTAAAACTATATACAACCAATAATCCCAGCGAACCAGCTGGTCGCAAAAGATAATTTTGAAATATTTATTTGAATTGCAGGTAAAGCTGCACAATATTGAAACCGGTATATTGGGAAGATAATTGTATTAAGAGGCGCCGTAAAAAATCTCATCCTTGCGATAATATTTTCCAAACTTATCAATTGAATGACGACACAATTTCGCTTTATTAATTAAAAATTTTTTAAATCCCTACGAGATGCACATTGTCACCTTCTAAAACGTGTATGTGCTGAATTTGTTATGTTTAGTTCCATTCGTCAGGCCTGTAGAGCGACAAAAGAAAAAAGTTATATACACAAATGAGATTTTTTTAATTATTACTATCGGAGATAGACACGAGATTCATTTTTGCATTTGGAGCGTTCTGTATTTACTAAATTAAGATAAATACTATTGTATTGCTGAAAAGGCAATTGTCATAAAGAAGATAAAATATTTCTACAAACTCAAGGGGACTCTTAAACCTCGAAAAATAGGGGATATCTGTCAAATTCGATACATTGTATCTCTCTAACAATACATTTCACAAACTCACTTTTTTTTCTAGAAAAATATCTATTTTTGTTATAGTACGCAGATTTTCAAACCTTAATATTTGTATGTATTTATTTGAGAGGGTAATAAATATGGGTATAATTTTTTGAGACAAAAGGAGATAGTTACCTTGCACGCATGATTATGGATAAAATATCGGTTTAAACACAATATTTTGTGTATTCCAGTAATTCAAACAGTCTGTTTAAGAAATTTAACCGCAATTTATTTACATTTAAATTTAATTTCTATTTTGTATACCAATTTAAAATAAAGTGTTAAAATTTAAACGTTTCTATCCCCACCACAAAATTTCTTTCGAGAGAAAATGTACAAAAATTGTGGTTCAATTTGTAGAACATAGCGTACTACATATTCAGTAAAACTTTTTTTGTAAAAATATTCAATAATTCTTGAGATATTGTGCGCGCAATATAAAAAAAAACACATTTTGAGATACAGCGCTTTAAATATATGACACTTTTCAATGTTTACGTTGAACAGCTGATACATTTTCCTTCATAACGTTCATAATTATTGGAATTTTTTAACGCGGATTGTTTTAAATTGTTCAGAAATAACTGGTGAATAATATATTTTTTTCAAAAAAAATCGAAAATTTTTGATATTTAACAGTCGTATGTCCCCTTAACACTCTGACTCCTAAGCCGGCCATGCAACTTCTATATTAATGGGCCGGTTGCTGTTCCGAAAGGGGAGAAGAAAGTTAGGGCGTGTGGTCATTAAAGGGACCTCTTAAGGGAGAGATAGCTATGAAAGCCGTAGTAATGAATCCAGGGGGGGGGCTATCGGGCCACAGCCCCCCCCCGAGCCAAGCCAGAATTCCTGATTTAATTTAACATCATTACAACTGTTTTTTTCTTAATTTCTCTCTTTAAAAAAATAAAAACGTTTCAACATTGCTTTCTGGCTTGAAAGGCTCGAAAATTTTGCTACTTTTGCAGTCATTCCACTTGTACTTGTAGCATTGACGCGGTCGAAGACATTTTTTGGCCAGTTATTTCATTGTAATTTTTATTAAATTATCGAAAATATTGTATTGTTCCTTATGATTCTTATTGTCAGGTGAGTAAAGTCTGTAAAATTAAAGAGTTTTGGTTTACTTTAGCTTTGAAGTTTGACATTCATCGCCACGATACAAAGTTTTTATGACCTCAGCCCCCCCCCCCCAGACCGGAATCCTAGATTCGCCACTGAAGCCCTGCCATTCATGTCTCCCGCCACCCGTAGTGAGGAGAAAAGGGGGAGCGGGGCAATTAGTAAGCAAACCTCCGCATGCAACTGCACTCAGATTTTGAGAACTCTTGGTAGTCAGAGGGTTAAATATTCAATAAATTGTCGATTTCAGCTTGATAAATGACACATTATTATTAAAAGGCAACACTGTAACGAAAAATTACATTCAATAATTGTTCAACACGTATTACACAAAAAAAGAAATGAGTTGTCTCGACACTTAGTAAAAATAAAATAAGCTCTCTAAATATGTACAGCAGAACTAATTGTCACGCAACCGAAAGTTGCAGTTCTCTCTGCGGTTGCAGTTGTTGCGAGTCTAATACGTGCACGACGTCACTTCCAGCTCTTCCGAGAGATCTGCGCAGCTGAGTTCTCTCTGGAAGGGCTTCTCTCTCCGCACGAAGTAGTAGAGGTAGGGGGCGTCGTGGAAGTGGTGGGCTCCCGTCACGTGACTTATAACACCCCCTAGAAGAAGATTCTGTCCCAGTTCCTCGGCTTCGATGTCGTCCTTCGCGACGCCTTCCTGAATCAGCCAATCCACTAATTGGTGACCCCAAAAGCAGTTTTTGTAGAAGTCGTCTTTCCATCTGAAAGTAAACCATTCGTGATTTAATTCTTTATCAAAAAATGCTTCGTTGGGGGCTGTCCATAAATGATGTCACACTTTTTTTCAATATTTTTGATCCCCCTCCCCCCCTTTGTCACAAAGTGTCACACTTCACCATACCCCCTCCCTTGTCACATGTCACGCTATATTACATAAACATATACTTGCAGTTCAGAAACAAAGCACTACGTTATAGATCATATATCAAATTTTATTTTTAAACTTTAACTATGTGTTTTAATGACATTTGTGAGCATAACAATAATAATGATTATACGTGTACTTATTTTGTATGAAATAAGATTAAGGTTTACAACGAAAAACCCAATTAATATATAATAGTAATAAAATATTAATTTTAAAGAGTAAACAGTAGTATTTTGGAATTTGATATATTTTGCCTTAAATCCTATCTTTACATCATGAACACAAAATACTTTTAAACAGATTGAATTTAAAAAAAAAAAAACGCCTCAATAAGATCAACCTGTTTTTTCCACTACCAGTTCTACCATTCACCCAGGTGGGGCGACGTATCTTTTGTTGGAAATTTCGAGGATGTGACAGGGGGAGGTTTTCTTCTAATGGTGAAGAATTTTCTGCTGCTAACGTATTTTCAGAACCTACCCTGAATGCCTTTTTCGAAACGAAAGGAATATAAGTGAAAAAAAATCACATGAAAGTTGTTTTAGCCTCGATTGAAAAAATACCCTCAAATTCTGGTAGTTTGAAAATTTAATCTGCTGATTTTAAATGTTTTTATTTTAACCAAAATGTGTAGTGTCACACTTCTTGTTACCCTCTCCCCCTCCCTTGTCACAATTTCACGAACCCCCTCCCCCTTCCAAGCGTGACATCATTTACGGACGGCCCCTTGCTCTAATTCGCACACGATTCGCTTATACAACTAGTTTTGATTGAATTCTTTCTAAAATTATGAACCCTTCTGGCGAAACTATTAAATAGATTATTAGTGCCCGCGTTTTCGTGGTTATAGTTAAACGTCAATTTTTAAAAGCATTATGGAAAAAAGAACTGAGCTATAAAACTGGCATTTATTGCATAAATAAATTTTTGCCTTTTAAGATGGCTTAAAAATAATTTTCCTCGGATAAAAGTTATCGCATGAAATTTCATGATGATAGTTCAGTTTGGTTTGCCATTATTTTTTTAAATGTCAGGCCCTTCCCACCTTTGTTGGAGAGGCCGCGGTGGCCTAGTGGCAAGGTCTCGACCTCGGGACCGGAGGGTCGCAGGTTCGAAACCCGATTCTACTGAAGATCCGCCGTGTATGGGGCCTGTTGCACGCGAAATCATACGTAGTGGCCAAACGTCCTCCCGTTAGTGTGGCATGGAAGTTTGGAGAGGGGGTGCCAGCTCAGGTGACGTCCTCGTCATCTGACCGCGGTTCAAAATTTCGCGGAGCGTCCCAAGATAGCCCTCGTGTTGCTTCAAAACGGGACGTTTATATAACTGAACTAACTGTTCAAAGCGATATGCTTTAAAAGGTGATAATCGGATCACAGTTGGAAATGCTTTTTAAACTTTGTGGTTCCTGTGATTAATTGTTATTTTTTTAACATTCTGAAGTATGCAATTTTATTTATTTATTTAAAGAAAAGCACACTACAGAGAAAACTCCATTTACAGAGTGCTGACAAACACACAAAGAACAAAAGTCACAACGAGTAAATAATAATTTAAAAAATGCCTTAAAAAGCAGAAAGTAGACCACAGAGAATACATAAAATCATAAAACTTATGCAAACGTATATATAATTAAAAACGAACACACATAATCGCAAAAACTTTAAAACACACCATGACACCAAAAGTCATATTTAAAAAAAAAATTAAAAGTTCATTTCCAAAAGGCAAAGGTCAAAAAGTCGAAACACGCAAGCACCGAGTCTAATAAAAACACACCGGGAGTTAAAAAGTTAAAAAAAAAACGTAATTGCAACACTAAAGATAAAAATAAATCAAACACGGCGCCAAAAACAGAGTACAAAAATTGAAACCTATAAAAAAAAACATTAAAAAATGAATCGTAATCGTAATTAATGAATCGTAATCGATTGGCTGTTTGTAGATAATGTGATTGGAAAATGCGAAAAAAATTATCGAATTGTGACAACGTACATAACTATGAAGGAAGGATATTTTTTCCTAATTTAATTAAAACCATCCCGAGGACAGAACTTACTTTCTATCTTTAGCAAGATTTTGAAAACACTTTGAAATGTAGTAAGTGTTGAATTGATTGCAGAATTGTGCTGTTTCACTCGACTCGTCCACTTCAGAAGTATTTGGAACGAATTCCTCTTTCCCATAGCGAGTCTTCCTCCACCTGAAGAGAGTGGAAATTATGAGATAAGTTAATAAAAACTATTTACAAATTATAAGTGATTTATTCTTTTGAGCGAGGCATTGTATGACGCGTGACTTAACAAATATTTAACATTCTAATATTTTTGAGGTAATAAAATAATGAATAAATATCTCCAACATTAATACCTTCGGCAAATATTTATAAAATGTAGTACAGTCACAGAATATTATCAGATGGGAATAAAATATATTGGATTTATAGGATCTAACAAAGACTGATGCCACCATTTATTATATGCTGCTAGCTTACAAATTAAGTACTTTCAGCTTAAAGCTATATATAATCAATAAATACGTACTATTCTGTCAAAAATTATTCATTTTCGTAGAATAATTATTTCCTTTCGAAGAATGTTTAATGATTTTAGAATTGATGCGTACATCTCTTTGGCTCCATTAACGAAGCAAGATTGGAATGAAGATCCTATTGAAGCGAAGAAGCAAAACAACAGTTTTAAAATTTTCATTGTATAACACACTAGCAGTACGCGCACGGCGTTGCCCGTGGAATCAGGAAAATCGGGGGGGAGGAATGCCCACAATGACACGAAAAAGTTTTGAAAACAAAATCGAAACAAAAGAAGCACATTATTGATTTTCCTACTTATTTTTATTTGCGATAATGACATTTATCAAAACAGAAATGTATATATTATTGAGTTTGCCCGCTAATATTTCCTCTCGACAATGACGCGAATGTAATGACGTCATCTGCCGGAAGGAATCGGATTGTAAAAATGCATGCTGGGAATGAAAGCATATGACGGCACCTGCCGCGAGGAAGGTCACGCACCAGCCAATGAAATTGCAACAATGCATTCTGGGATCGTCCGGAGAAAATCTCGCTAGCAAAAGAACTGTTTGAACTGATCAGGAAAAAAGTAATTTTTAAAAAAAAGAAAAAAGATATTTGATCCGTTCCTGTTTTAAATCCGGCAGAAACGTTCCAATTATAAGCTGTAAAAAAAATGAAAATTATAGAGATGTTAGAACGTCAGATGCGAGAATTTGAAGAAATCCTTATTAAGAATTACACTAAAAGTGACTATTTTTCAAAAATTTCTCAAAATTCAGTAAATTACGCTAGACGTACGAAACAAATTTCATTAGAACGGAAATCGTTTGTTCTTTCCGATGGTGTAACTGTTTCTTCCGTACAATTATTCGAAGCAATGCTATTGAGAAACGAGTGCGAAAAATCACCCAAAACGACACAAAGCATTAAATAAAAAAATTTCTAGATTAAATTTTAAAATTCCAGCTTCGAGGTGCATTCAGTCACTATTACGACTACCTGTGTGCCAAATTTCGTGGCTGTAAGTTCGATAGATTCGTCTGGACATCGCAGACACATACACACACAAACACTGCCTTTTATGAGTAAAAATAAGATTCGTATTGATGATGATTCGAGGGAAGACACTCTATGCGAATGAAAGGGGACAGTGAGAAGAATCCTCCGTCGGAAAGTAATGATATTGTTGGAGTACATTTTTTCGCCTCCTCACCAACATTGCTATCAATATGGCAATATCATCACGTTATAAGAATGAAGGCCTCTCCGGTTCATCTGCTTGCGCAGAAGTGACAGCAGTGGCGTAGCTGGAGGGGGACTGAGGAGGTGCTCCGCTCCGGGGAAGCGTTCCGAAAGAGGGGGTAAAATCAGGCATGCAAGGGAAACAATTTTATAACTAAGAAGAGCAGCGGCACCAACTCATTCATTGTGTTCATTAAAACCAGTGGGAGTGGCCTCCCCTAAACTTTCTCGTATACTGCTCAAAAATTTGTCATTTCCCCTCCCCTTGCGTGGATAAAAAAAATCGAACCTACTGTAATCCAGAATGCAACGAATATCAGAAGGTTTTTCATTGCAGATTATAGTGATTGTAAAATATTTAAGTGGAGAATCATATTGAAAGAGACGCCTATGTATTAAAACTTAGCAATATTTATTTTCCATCACACTCCAGCAAGATCCGCTATTATACGAGCGAGTGAAAACAAAACAGGAGATAAAACGAATCTATCACAAACTCCGTCTCAAGGACAAAGTGACGTAATCCTCCCGCTTGGTACCAGAGATTGCTAAGTACGCATGCGCATGGAGATAAGTTTTGAAACGAATGCTTAACAAGTATGAGATTATACAGACCGACAGACAGTCAACCCGTTGACGGATTTGGCCCAAAATTTTATACGGACCTACATTCATGACGATAAAACTGTGTACCATCTAGCTATTCAAGTTTTTCAGTTATAGTGTTCGCATGACTTCGGACATACAGACAGACAGACTTCCCGTGGACGGATTTTGTCTAAAATTTGAGAGAAACCTACAAATTATGTTTAAAGACCACATACCAAATTTCATCCCCGTAGCTCTAATAGTTTTCGAGTTATCGAGTTCACAGACATACAGACAGGCATAATTCCAAAATTGTGTTTTTCGGACTCAGGGAGGTCTAAAACGTGGAGATCCGTCAAAATCTCGAGTTCGAATTTTTTGACGATTACAATACTTTCTCTTGGTATGCTTCGTATACGAGAAAGTAAAAATTAATGTAATTAATTCGTAGTTTTCGCCTTTTTTCGGTAAATTCGATATATGAAAGAAAAACTGAGGGTGGATTCGCGACTTTGCAACCTGTCTGCAGAGATCGAGGCGTGAATTGACGAATTATGTCACTAATATGATACCTTTTTTCCCCCTGGAATATATTATTTTTATTTCGAGATTTACATGCCCTATATAAAGGAAGGGCAGCATGTTGCAAGTTCGCCCCGGGTGGAAAAAATTGCTGCCACGCCACTGATTAACCGGGGAGAAGCAGGCAAACGAGTCGGTTTGAATACGGTAGTTCTTCAGTTTGAGTGATTAATTTTGCGAAATGATAAATTGCCAATAACTGATATTGGAAGATTTCATTTGCTACGAATGAAACGTATCGTATACCTATTTTATGATCAAATTCATAATATGAGGGACCATTTCCTTTCCAGTTATTCATGCACGATTTCTTCAGAGTTCAATGACAATTCAATGCTCGATGATAAATTTTCAGGCGATTGCTGAATTATGGACGCCTTGAACGTTTTGAAACGCCTAATTCCTTCATTTTGAAATATCAGTAAAAACTGTTCCTTAAAACTTGAACTTTGAAATAAAAGCACAGCAAGTCTTGAAGCAATCTTCCTGATAGTTTTGAATTCTTGAAATGGGGATTTTTTTTAAAGAAGTATCTTTTAATTTATGCAAGAACCAGTAATTTCCCGGTAAATATTATACAGTCGAGTCCCGATAATCCGAGTTGATCGGGGCCGACACCAATTCGGATTACTGAAAACTCGGATTATGCGGACTACATAATAAAATCGAAGAGAAAAATTCAGTTTTATATATGTGCGTATAACTGAAAAATAGAGAGATCAAATAGCGAAAAAATAACGAGCACACAGATTCGTAAATATAAAAATGCATTTTAAATAACATCACTCTTACTTGATTTAATGTTTTAAAAATGAATCTAAAGTTGCTTGTTTTTGAGCAGAAAATCTCTTTCTTGCTGCGTTGTCTCGCAAGTTTTTAAAAAATAAAACGTTATGTGGGAAAGCATCTGGTTGCTGCTCAATACAGCGAAGGGCAACATCTAACGCTGCCGTGCCTTCTGCATGCGAAATGATTTCTGTATTTTATCTTCCTTTCAATTTTTATTACTTTTTTTTAGCTACCTCGGATTAAGCGGAGTTCGAATTAACAGGACTCGGATTAGCGGGACTCTACTGTAACGCGTTTCAGACCAGCCGGTGACGATCCGAGGGTTACTAGTTCTTATTACGAAAATAACCGATTCATAAAATAAAATATATCGGCCGAAATCCAGTTGTCAGTTTTATTTGCATGCAGTACCGTTCGAGAATAACCTTTCAACTAGCCAACACATGTTTCCTCATATCCTCTGCAATGTGGAAGGGGGGGGGGGTAGGAGTTCCTAATATTGTTTTTAACCGCTTTATTCTCCTCTAAGTCCCAGAACAGGAAGGAAAGTTTCTTATTCAGTCTATAAGAGGTCGTAAAATTATGTGTTTCACACGCATATTTACGGATCCTACATAGTAGGGAATGTGGTAGCTTCCCATTGGCTCTCAGCGTCACGTGACTTGGCTTGCTTGTTAATGATGTCATAGCACCATGTTTAGGCGGGATTTTAATTATTGTTTTGTCTTCTGCTATCGTATCATGGAGAAATCAAAACTACCTTCTAATTATGATTGTTTGGATGTTTTTAAGAAAACAATGAATACATTTTTAGAATAAAACAAATAAAGGACGGACCTTCAACATTGGTGAGTACCGTTTAGTTTCACGACGTCATTTAGAAGCAAGACAAGTCACGTGACTCTAAGAGCCAATTAGAAGCGACCTCATTCCCTACCATGCAGGATCCGTAAATATGCGTTCCACACACACGAAAAAGAAGAGCTTTGCTTTCTTCTCTGGCACGGTAGCAAACTCGCTTAAACGTGACGAAGTATCATCGAATACATACCATTTTGTCATCTGAATGGAAAGTGTTCGAGCGTCTATTCCAAAAGTGAGAAGGATGAAAAATCCCTGCAATGAGAAAATAAACTTATTTGCTGAACAAGATTTTAGCAAGTAAAAAAATGAATAATAAATAATTGCGTTCTAAAAATGTATTTTATTTATTTATGAATGAAAATAACTTTCAGAATTGTTTGGTTTTCGTTGCCCTTATGCGTTTTTTCACACGTTATAAATATTGGGCTATCCAGAGAGAAAGATTCCCACAATGCCAAGAAATCGTAGGCTATGCATTGTAAAAGAGGATGCTCCTGGTCTCATACAATTTAATACTTGATTTTATTATTTTCACTGGTGATGGAAAATTTAATAAATACCAAAAATTGACATAATATTTTCTTGAAAATTTGATAGCATGTCAAATAGTTTTAATTATAATATTTCTGCGCTACATCTACTGAATCTACATTCTAAAGAATGTATGGAATGTTGACAGATTTCTCCGAGAGAAAGACAAGTTGGGTCGGTCGTGCTGCCATCTATTAGGCATTCTTTCACTAAATATGTCTCTCGATATTGTATTTCAGAAGAAAGAATATAAGAATCCTATTGCTACATTTGTTAGGAATAAAATATAAAATATTATATGTGAAAGTTAAATAGTATGCAATTAACGCAGAATTTTTACACGTTTATACCACCGCCATTTATTATATAAATGGAAATTTATGTTAAATCTACTACCTACCCTACTTAAATTGGAATGCAGATACTCTAAAAATAAAGTGTGTGAAGAAAAGATTACCTGCCCAATGAACAAAACGGACTGCAAAAACTCCAATGGTATCATAATTTCTAGAGCCATACTGTGCACAAGTTTGTATAAGTTGGAAACAAATTTCTGAAATCAAAAGAAGAAAAAATCATTTAAAAAATACAATTCATCGTTACAGAAAAAAATAATGAATGAAAGATTTTTGATTAAAGGTGTATACATATGTAAAACATAAAAATGGATTTATTTTAAATTAAATGGTTTAAATTTTATTTTACTTATACAGCAATAATATCTTTACGAAATTTAGAAAGTGTTTCATTAACAGTAATTCCTTTTCTCTGAATTCAGAAAAATAATTGATTCTGCGGTAAAATTAGAAGAATAAACAATAAGTGAGCATGCTTATTATAAACATAGTTCATGATGAAACAAGTAAGTGGTGTTTTACAAATAAAGCCATTTTATGTTTATTTCTAGACACTAAAGATGCTAACTGAATTTCTTAGTATCTTTTCTTATAACCTTTCTTTTTTCTACTTGATTCACTTCTTTTAATGTAATCTGTACTTAACCAAATAGTGAAAAAAAACTTACATTTTAAATTATTGTAGATGCTGCGAGGAAAGTATACTAATTTTTCTGAAGGAACTCGAAGAATGCATATAGCAAATATCCTTCGCTATCTGCATTATGCTTTTCCAGAGGTACTGGATTTTGATAAAATCATAAAAAAAATCATATCAGCCATGAGCTAATTATAGAGGTATTAGAACTGCATAATGCTGATCAAAATTTTTGAAAACAAGAAGCGAAATCTTGATCGATGTTCATCTCATCAACAAATTATTAATGATGTTTTCGATGATTGAAAGTGCTCCTGACTTTAAAGAAAATATTCCATGAATAATATGATTTTAAAAATGTAAATAACGAAGATGTTGGAGTCGAGTAGCAACAAGGATATGAAGATGAAAAAAAATTGAATTTATTAAAGACATAGAAATCGCAACGAAAGAGTTTGAAAAGAATTGTTGAAACTGAAGAACTAAGTTTTAGAAAATTAAAACTAAATTTCATGGATGAGAAAAATAAAGCTATCATGGTTCAATTGACGTTAAGTTTATTTGTTAAAATATGCATTTCGATATCAAATATGTGTTTAATCCATATTTTTCGAATGAAACTACTCTATGTTTAAAAGCACCTGCAATGAAATATATGTAAAAGAAGATAAGGTTTAAATTTTCATTCTGTGGAAGATTCATCATATTCATTCTTAACTAATCGTGGCTCTATTACATCTGCAGCATCTTCTGCAATAATTTAAAACATTGTTTTCTTACTTTTGTTAGATTTCCTTATTTTTCCAAACTGAGAGTCCAATGATTAACAGAAGCGGAATAAATAAATAAATAAAAAAGAAATTGACGCAATAAATAGGAAATACGTGGGTTTAGTTTAGTTATATTAACGTCTCGTTTTGAAGCAACGCGAGGGCTATTTTGGGACGGACCTCGTCATTTTGAACCACGGCCAGATGACGACACCTGAGCTGGCGCCCCCCTCTCCAAACTTGCACGCCACACCAACGGGAGGAGGTTTCACCACTACGTATGATTTAGCGTGCAAGAGGCCCCATACACGGCGGATATTCAGTGGAATCGGGTTTCGAACCTTGAAATAAATACCGAAGCAAAACTAATACTACTTCTAAAGGTACTAGAAACGACACTGACACTTATGAAAACTACGCAGTTGAATTTAAAAAAATAATATTTAATAAAAACATCTATAACTGTGACCGATAAATCGACCCGAAGCGAACTACATTCTCCTTCGAGCATACTCAAAAACAATACAATACCGACGCTTAAAAACTATAGCTCCAGATTAATTCTAATACGGTGGAGAGCGCCCTCTTGCGATGAGGCAGACCAAAGGGAATATTTTCCACGAACCTGGAGCCCTCCTGCCCCAAGGCAGAGACCCTACCACTAGGCCACCGCGGCCCTAGGAAGTACGTGGGATAGGGATGAAGGGTAAACAACACAAGCAAGCCTCGTAGACAATTAAATGTCCGTGGCAAAACACACATGGGATCGATTCAATCTCTAAATTTGCGTTGCAACTCAGTGTTGGCGTTTGGAAAACTGGTAGCCCCCTCCATAACTTTTCAGTCATAATTTTTCTCGCATTTCTATTTATATTTGCATCTTCTTCTTCAAGGAAATATTCCTGGCATATTGCAAATTATTTGCTTAATTTTCTCTTTATTTGCTTTATAACAAATCATTCGTTCAAGTCAAGATATGTTATTGACTTTCAAATGCCAATTCATTTGAGGGTCTTTAAAGGAAAAAACAAATCCTTATTATTATAAGCAAGGGAGCGATATTCTTATCGTATTGAAGAAGAGTGGCAATGGAGGAAGGCTCATGAAAACTTGCATCTGCTGAATACTCTTCTAAAGACACATTTTCGAGGTAAGTTAAACAGATGTTTAATACCGGTAAATTTATATATTTGAAATGTAGAAAAATACTATCTGACATAGAACAGAGTGGCTACAGAAACTGTGAAAAAATTTTCCCTGACTTTTCCTGATTTCCCTGATTATATTAGTTTCCTGGCTTTCACCCTACTTAGAATCACTGTATGTGAACAATATGCATTAGTAAAGACACTTTTACCAGTTATTTAATATGAAAAAATATTTTTATGAAATTCAATTTTAAAAAATGGAATGAGCATCCTAAAAAATATATTAAAACAGTATATTACATTTCTTGTGTGTAAAAAATACTAGAAATTTTAACAAAATACTTTGCTTCTAAAACTGCATAAGAATTCTAAAGAACATTAAAACTACTCTTTGCAAACAAGTTAAATTATATTAAAAGTAAAGGTTACTATGATCTTTGCTCAAAACTTTAAAACAGTTCAATAACTAATTAGTGCTCTTTGCATGAGTACCAGAATAACATGTTGCAGTATAAATACAAAAATAGTATAATTATACGTACTTATTAATAAATATTTTAGCGAAGATTTAAACAAGAGAAACTGCCAAAATAATAAATACTTCAAATCTTTATTCTTTAACAAATCATAAGAAATTAATTGCTCTAATCAAAAACTTATGCTTTTATAAATGAATATAAGTTTTTTAAAATTCCATTTATTATTACAAATAATGCTAGACATAAGATACTAATTTATAGAAAATAATTCAGGTAACTATTAATTTTCCCTGATTTTTAGATATTTTTACGAATTTCCCAGACTTTTCCCTGATTTTTCCAGATCGATAAAATTCCCTGACTTTTCCCTGATATTCCTGATTTCTCGGTTCTGTCGCCACGCTGTAGAAATGTGGGATTTTGAACAAAAAAAAATACATTAATTTTATAGTACATTTCAACTCTTGAGAAATACCTTTTGCAGCAATATTCGTTTCTGAGATCACGAGTCGTTACTGTTCTTAACTATGATTCGCGCAGTCTGGCATGTTATTGCGCATTCAATTAGCCACGCTACAAAGAAGGGATATCTACGTATATACTGTTACAGACATGTAATGTCGCTTTCCTGCCTCACTAGTCTTATAGTTGGGGAGGGAGTTTTACAGGGGTAAATATGGAGTGACGGGCATCGGCCTTTCCGGAACCCCTGACCTTGGCGACAAATAGATGATTCCAGAAAATGCGACCCTTTTCTCGATATCTCTATTATCTCGTATATACGCTTGAATATACGAGAAAACTCCATGTGACGTCACGGCCTGTCGGAAAGAGTATATAAGGACCGCGTTTGGATCAGAGAGGGCAGTGTTGATCCACTGGAACTACTTTAGAGTTTCGTCTGCAGTGCGAGCTAGGAAGCTGGTGAGCTGAGCGCTATTGAAAGGGCTGTTATTGTCGTCATTAGTTATTTGCTGACTCTTTGTGTTGCTAAATAACAAAGTGCTGAACTGTTATTACTTGTGAATTATGTTCACGTTACTAATCTGTGCAAGATCTATCGTTTTCTGTTACATGTGCTACGTGTTTTCCTGCATATTTGTGAATAAACCTTCATTCTCCATTATCCTGAGTTCTGGAGTGTTTACACCATACATCCACAGAAAAACTTTTGTAACAATATCTAGTATTCTGCGTCCTTGGAACTGAAAACAGCCGTATTTACAGAACATATATTTTTTTAATCCAACAATAAGTGGGCAATAAAATGATTTCAGAAAATTATTAAAAAATTAAATTAATATTAAAATTTCGACAAGTTCCATGAATTTAAATAACTCCACTTACCACTGCCGTCGATATGAACAGGAGAAGGAGAAGGCTGAAAAATCGAAAGGTCCACTGCCGATTGTTGTTTGAATGCTTGTCTTGTCCTTCGTGCAGTATTTCTCGATAGTACAGATCCGCTTCGTCCTTTTCGCTCAGTTCGGGCGGCATGCAGCTGGGTCTTTTCCTGTGTGTAATTTCATTTAGTGACTTTCGACCATAGATAATAATAGAGAATTTCATTAATTCTAGAACTATGAATGAAGATGGAACACTTTTTGAGTTTTAAATATATTTATTATTTCAAGATATAATAAAATATATAATAAAATATTAAAAATAAATAATCCCCGAAAAATAACCTTTCTTTGCGTAGTTTCTTTATTTATTTCAAGAATAGTCACCTTGACAGATGACTCATTTTACATTTAAGATTTTGATTTCTTTAAGGAAACTTTAATCATATCTTTTCACTTCGTTTTTGAGATATTGTTTTCTTCTGAAATGTTCCGTTGGATTTTCACCCTTAATTATATAGCATAGACATATAAGCGCCAAACAAATAAAACTAACGGAAAAGTTATTTGAACAATCTACTAATTTCGAAATTAGACATCATTTACAGAGTGCTCGAAAATCAATATTTATTTTTTTGATAATTTATCAATTAATCTGCTTCACTTTTTTCCAAATTTAAAATTTATGGAACCGATTTTAACTATTTATGACTTTGTTGATGTTCCTCGGAATTTGCGATTCTTTGAGATTACTGTATAGTATTTCGATGATCTGTAATGATCCATTCAACAAAATTTCCGTTAAAAGATGAGATGATTATTTTCCAAAAAATCTTTGTCGGGAATTTCTCAGATGATATTGAAATTCGAGAAGAGTAACTTGATTAAATTAGTGATGACGAGCGTGATAATAGCTTTACCAATATTTGCTATGATAATTATGATTATCATACAAATAAATATCCTATATAAAACTGATGTTTATATATGACTATTTAAATAATCAAAAAATAATAAAACATAATAATATAAATAAAAATAATAAAATAAATATAAATAAATTATAATCATATATAAAAATTTTATATATGATTATCATATATAAAAATTTTATATATGATTATCATATATAAAAAATAAAGAAAGAATCTTATTGGTGGGCACTTGTTTTTCTGAATGCTATGTAGCCCTAGCACATCCTTGAAAAAGTAAATTATTCAGTGATCAGAATTACTTAGAATGCTGAATAATGATCTATTACGGTCTCGTGCTATGTTTAATGTAGATTTTTGTCATCTCAAAAATGAGGAAAGAAAATCACAAACGTAAAGGAAATCAAAAAGTTTATCGGAAATCTGAGACAACTTTAAGTGATTTTTGTTAAAGAAATAAACTGTTTTCGACATTTTGTTTTTATTTCCGTAAAACTCCATTTTAGCGAAAATTTAAATCTTAAACGCAAGAAATAAAATTAGTCCTCCTGTCTCTTTCAATGCCCTGGGTGCAATTCAACCCATGTTCGAAAATGAGCTTCCACTTGGAAACGATGTTTGTCATTTTTCTTCCTGTAACTTAATCACAACTTTTCGATGTGTTATTAATTCTTTTGAATCGGTATAAGCCTGTGTGTGTGTGTGTGTGTGTGTGTGTGTGTGTGTGTGTAATGCGCGTGTGAAATACTGCAGTGCCTTCAGCCCGGTTCATAAAATCAAGATTCAGCAATTTATCATTTGCGGATAACAATTTCATATCTTGCCCTCCTTTGCTTTTGCTTATGTGAAATTCTAAATTTAATTACAGTAATTTCAGATACATTACTTATTTTAATTTCAAACGTAATAAAATTACGCCATTAATTTATACCTATACCTATAGCTATACCTACCTTTTGTAATGCGTGGCTGTCACATTTTCTGATTCTAAGCAAAATATCGGGTTTTCAAAGCCAACTTTCTTCTGCATTTTGTTTTCCCAATCTGCATAAAATTAGGAAGAGAGTGATTACGTAAATCGTTTTGGAAAGACAAGTTCAAGTTATTAAATCAATACTTACTTCCATATTTCTGAAATTAATACCCGCTAAGTCAAACAAGAACGATAAAATAAGCACAACATTCATAATCAATGTAAGCTCTTGAAAAGCCACCACCCTAGGATATTCTAACTATCCCTTGAAAACACGCAAAAAATTTTCTGGAACATATAACACATTTTTTTGAAAAATAACTTATATATATTTTTTAATGTTATTTTTCAACTGCATATGTTTTAAAACTGTGAAAATATTTTAAAATTAGGCTTTCAAAATAATATTTTTTAAAAAAACTGAGAAATTTGAAGAAAAATGACTAAAATATTTGCCTTACGCTAACAGCCATAGACAAAATCATATTCTAAATATACATAAATCCTTGTAGGAGTACATTTTTATGACAGTTATCTGTGTTATGCTCTAAAATATATCTTGTACTTCAAAATAGTTTTGAGATATAACTGAACATAGTTACTAAACTGGTAATTTTTCATAAAATATTATATTTAAGCACTTAAAAATAATACTTGATTTTAAAATTGACCTTAGTTTTTAGAGGAGAACATTAAGCATATTACAGAAAACAATCTCAGAAAATTTCATATCAATAGTTGAATAACTTTTTGAAAAATCGTTGTTACGGTCGACAGTTTTCCTCAAAAATATCATTTCTCGGAAAACACATTTAAAGTTTTCATGCAACAGAAAGTAATGCTTACAGTTCGGTAATAAAATAGCTGTAACTCCATTTTTAATTCACGTGGAGTAAAAAGTGAGACAGTTTTAGAAAGCTGATTAAACAGGCTACAAAATTAAGTCATAAATTTTTTTTTTTGATAATTTCATCAAAAACGACGATTTTAAACCAGGCGGATACCTTAAGTTAATCTATTACTTCTCTTGTTTAGTATTTTTTAGAGTTTAATGCGAATTCCCTGTCACAGAAATGTCCAGAATATTTCACAACCAAGTATACGAACTTCTATAATGCGTAGAATGCTCAAAAATGTATCAGTAGTATATGAGAGCGCAATTGCGTTCTCTTTGCATGATTGCGACTGGCTGTGGTGAGGTTGGAAATGTCGCCATCACCCGCAATCGAGCAGAGAACGCAAGAAATGGATACACGTAATTAGACACCGTGCATATTATTAATAACAATAGATGTGTTTGCGAAATTCAGAGAGAACAAAGGACATGTTCGAAATTGCACTCACGAGCAGTGAAACATACCAGGCTCCGTGAATTAAGAAAACACGACCATCCCGGATTATTATCAGCTTAATTTGGCCTGCCGTTGCTACAGATGTGCGCACTGCTACTACTACGCCACGCCTCACATCCCCGTTCCGAGAGCGTAGATCGCTCCTGATCAGTTTGGAATGGACGAGGGTCCTTTTTTTAAAAAAACTATTAGAACCAGCAGGAGTGGTCTCCCCTAAACTTTCTCGCATACTTGCTAAGTGGAGATTCGTCAAAATCTCGAGTTCGAATTTTTTTTTTGACGATTACACTACTTTCTCTCTGTATACGTCGTATACGAGAAAGTAAAACAAACAAACCTGAAATCAAATATCTGTTGCCACGTTTCAAAAAAATATTACTTTGAAGCAGGCGCGATAAAATAGGCAATACTAAAGCGAAAATTCTGCTTTGGAATTGAATTCCCAAGAAAACAATTTATACTACCACAACCGTAACAATTGCAAAAGCGCGTAAATAAAAGATTTGCTGAAATAATGAAATAGGTTTGAATTTTATTTACAACAATAAAAAAATTGTTACAATTTATGTTTGAAAGCTTTATTTATTGTTGTAAACAAAATTTACAACAATAACAGATTGCTACAAGTACTTTGCGCATAAGAATCGGATGAAAAGAAATTCAATATGCAATTTTATACGGACCTACATTCATGACGATAAAACTGTGTACCAAATTTTATCCATCTAGCTATTCAAGTTTTTGAGTTATAGCGTTCACACGACCGCGGACATACAGACAGACTTCCCGTTGACGGATTTTGTCCAAAATTTGATAGAAACCTACAAATTGTGTTTAAAGACCACATACCAAATTTCATCCCCGTAGCTCTAATAGTTTTCGAGTTATCCTGTTCACAGACAGACAGACATAATTCTGAAATTGTGTTTTTCGGACTCAGGGAGGTCTAAAACGTGGAGATCCGTCAAAATATCGAGTTCGAATTTTTTGACGATTACAATACTTTCTCTTCGTATACGAGAAAGTAAAAAGGAGAAATATTTAAAAACTATTTGAAAAAAGATTTAAATGGGTGGGATTCTTTTTAAAGCATTCGAATTCTGGAAAAAGCAACAACAAAATTGTTGCTGAACTAGCATTGCACATCATTTTCTTTTTCTTCGGATAAACTGCACCATGGAAGGAGGCGAATGAAAGAACTTAAAGCTATCAGCATAAATCATGCATGCTGTGATGTTTTTCCTTCCCGAGAGAAAAGAGTCGAGTACCTTTCACTTCAGCCCCAAACTGCAAACCAGCAACACCTGGTGGTCATTAAGAAGACATTCGCGAAGATAATAGCTGCAAGCGGAGAGCGACCACAATGCACAGGAATAAATATCTGTCAGAGAGCGCATTTGGGTCGGCTATCAGGAGATTAGTGGTGATCTTTCATGTCACACCTGCATAGTTCCTGTGGTTATGAAACTCAGGAACCATCCCACGGTCGGAACTGACCATTAGGGACATGGAAGTTTAGTCGTTGGTCGCCCGGGAGTCCGGTTGTCCAGTGGAGTGAAAGGAAGGCGGAAGTTTTGTCCACCCCTTGAGGTAGGGACAAAAAGAGGGGTGTTGGAGTTGGAACGAGAGAGCGTTGGAAGAACCGATTTAGGAAGTCTCGAATGTGGTTTCAGACTCCGGAGCAGAGAAAGAGCTGTGTGATCAGCCCTGATCTAAAGTCCCGAATTGATTCGGACTTTGACAATGATAACTGAGGATCAGCATTATTCCGAAATCTCGGTTCATCGAATTTCGAGCACTCCTTGTAGTCTCGTGCTTAGATCACTCTGATAGGTGGAAGCTATCCATCCTATATTGATTCCCATCTCTTGTGGACTCCATCGAACTTTAACGTCAAAGAACTTTGAACTCAAATGAACGAACTTTGTATATAAATATTTATTCCATATTTCTATGCAAGAATTGTTCTTTAAATTATAGCTGTGTAAAATAAAAGTACTTAGGTCAACCTAAGCATTGCATTTATTTGGTCGCTCATAGGCCAAGATACCGCAATGCGAAGTGTTAACTAGCAAAGGTACCAAAAGAGAAAAAAAGAATCCAGATACACAAATAAATGCAACAAAGGTAGCAAAAGAGAAGGGAAAAAAGAATCCAAATATATACAAATACAAAAGCAACACGCACTGGTTAAATATGTTCTCTAGAATAGGGTGACATGTAAAAATGAAAGATCAAGTATCAACAAAGAATAAGAAAAAAGAAAAAGAT
This sequence comes from Araneus ventricosus, assembly GCA_013235015.1. NCBI lineage: Eukaryota > Metazoa > Arthropoda > Arachnida > Araneae > Araneidae > Araneus > Araneus ventricosus. The sequence continues at coordinate 39,583 of BGPR01000981.1, read as the reverse complement.
AACAGAGTTAATGTTTATAAAAGATTGCAAGTGATCCCAGAAAAGTAATTAAATCAGCTATCGACCGTGTCGGTCAGTTATTGGAATAGCCACTTCCCCTCCAAAGATACCTCTTTCCAAATATTAGATTTCATTGTCGATTAACGCCACAGCTGAATAGCATAATTCCCATTGTACTGGGATAATAGTTCGAATAGATAATAATAATAGTTATAGTAGGTAATAGTTCTAGATAATACAGTCGGACCTCTATTTTGCGATTTTTTTCGTAAAATAACCTCCAAATAGCAAAGTGCATTCTCTATTTAACGAACTTTTTCTTGTGATCCAATATTTTTTTCTCACTATTTCTCAAAATATTTCTGAAAATTGAACTTATTCTTTCTTTTAACACATTTTAAGGTGATCAATGACCTTGAACTGGTTTTACCAGTCGCCTAACTCCGCAAAGAGCATTAAAATCGCTGTCATTCTTTGCATTTCATCCAGGAAATTAAACCTTTATCCACCCCGCCCCCCACTGTCCACTTCACTAGAAAAACTTTCAATACCCCCCCTTCACCCTCAATGGATCTGTCCCGTGTCCTTAAACTAGTCTCCCGTTTTCTAGATTGTTGATCAGAGTCGTGCTGGTAATTTTGGTTCTTGTAGCTGGAAAATGCCAAAGCGAAAGTGTTTGAGCATGAAAGAAAAATGATTATGTGCTGATTGATGATTTTCTTTCACTTGATTCTGAAGCTGAAACCTCGGAAACACTGACTGAATTGGATATTTTGGACAGTGTGAAAAAAGCAAACAATACACCAATGAATTGCGACGAAGATGATGTAGATGGAAATTATTATGATGCAGAAATCACCAAACCTTCGTATGATGAAATGCTAAAATCATTTGACCCGACGCTGATTACAGTTTGAAGAAAATACGCCTGAAGGGGCTTTTGGTGCATTGCAAAGATGCGCGACGTATTATGAGAGAAATCACTTTCTCAAACAAAAAACTCAGACAAAATTAACAGACTTTATCGGTAATTAAATTTAAGGACGCATGTGGTGATGTATGCTTAAAATTAATTGTTATAATAAATGCGATAATGTCTTTAAAATTCATTCATTAATTTTAATATAAAATTATTTTCTTAAATTCAAAATACAGTGTATTCCCGGACAATGTTTTGCTTTATTCTGGTTTTCCTTGCAGATTTCTTTTCGATGGGTAAGATATATAAAACAAATAGATATTAATTCACAAAATAAAGATGCGATTAATTACTTTTTTAATAATATTTAATGTTTATGAGTTTAAAATCTGTTTTGTGTAGTTTAAAAGGTGAATCTCTATTGAACGAATTTTCCATATAACGAACTTTTTTTCGGGATTTAGCGACTTCGTTAAATAGAGGTCCGACTGTAGTTCCCATATAACATTTTCCAGCCTACAGGTTATTGGACATGTCGTTCTTTCAAAAGTTCTGACAAAAAAATCTCCTCGACAAATATTCAGTCAATTCGACCTTCCAGATATTCAGGCTTAAAATACTAGGGAATCAGCTTATCAAGTATTTGCGAGCAATTGCAGGCCAAGCACATACAGAAAGTATTACAGAAGTAGTATGAGGGTTAATTTAATAAGCTCTTATAAAGATTAACAATATTTTGAAATTATTCCAAATTTTTCTGCAGTTTTCTTACGCATATATGCAATTTATCCTTTTATTGGTAACTTAGACCAGTGGTTCCCAACCCATGGGCCGCGGCCCACTTATGGGCTCGGATAGCGTATTAATGGGCCGCGAAATGCTAGTCAAGAGTCGAAGTCAGGGGAGCTTCAAGAGTCTTCACTTGTTTCTTGCTTTATAAAACAATATCTTTTTTTTTCCTTTTACGGTAAGCTTCACTAATTACTAGCATATACAGTGACTCAAAAAAGTATTGGGGCACAAGAAACGCTCAAGCGTTCATTTCGTAAATTCTACTATTACATAAAAACAAAAGATAATTTTAATAGTTTTTTGTATCTAAACACTCTGAGAAATCTATTACAACCATTACAATTAAATACAACTAATATAGAAATGAGTTATTTGAAATGGTTCGTCTGCAACTACGAAATTAAGGTCAAAAAAGTATTGGGGCATTCAAGAAAACCAGCTCGATAAGAAGCCAATTCTGGCAAAATGTCTGATACAACTGCAAATAGAATTGCAAACCTAGAAAACACTAGTTAAGAAGCAAAATGCAGGAGCTACGACGTTAGTCCATCATTTGCATGGTAGCATGGGTCGAAAAAAATCAGAGATATCCATTGGCATCAGAAAACTTACCATTTGTCATTGGAAACGTGGAAGCTCCGAGAGAAAAATTGGTGAAATTGTAAATGTACGTAAATCTATTGTGCATAATATAATTTCGAAATATAAGAAGACAAAATCAGTTAAAAACAGACCAAGAATAGGTCGCCCAAGGTGTTTCACTGAGCGTGAAGAAAGGTGGATTGTTAGAAAAGTTATTTGCAACCCTAAAACCAGTGCAGTAAAATTAACTTTAAAAGCGCAACAAAGGTTTAACAAGTCTGCTAATCCAGGAAAAGGTCCGGAATATCTTGAGAAAATACAATTTTCATGGCCGAGTAGCTAGATGAAAACCATTCCTAAGTAAAGCACATCGAAGAGCTCGTTTAGAATTTGCTAAATCCTATATTAAAAAGCTTCCGGAGTTTTGAAATTCAGTTTTATTTGTAGATGAAAGTAAATACAATGTTTTTGGAAGCGATGGGAAGCAAATGGTACGGCGAAAACCCAATAGTGAACTGGAAATGACGAATCTGACTCCTTCTGTAAAACATGGTGGTGGTAGCCAGATGGTCTGGGGCTGTATGAGTGCCGTGGGTGTGGGGAATTTACATTTTATTGATGGAATGATGGACAAATATATGTATTTAGACATTTTAAAACAAAATTTGAAACAGAGTGCTGAAAAAATGGGCATATTGCCACATTACAAACTCTATCAGGATAATGACCCAAAGCACAATGCTCATATCTGCAGACTCTGGGCTTTATATCACTGTCCCCAAGTAATTAGAACTCCTGCACAGAGTCCGGACCTCAATCCCATTGAGAATATTTGGGACCATTTGAATAACAGAATTCGTAAATTTAAAATTTCCAGCAAAAATGAACTTAGAGAAAAACTCATGTCTGAATGGGATAAAATAGAAGGAAATGTTTGTGCAAATCTTGTGAAATCCATGCCTAAGCGACTGAATGAAGTCATAAAATGTAAAGGAGGACCAACACATTATTAAGAAATAATGTTTGAGTGATATAGAACAATTTTGCTTGCGTGCCCCAAAACTTCTTTGACCATTCATTTCAGTTATGCAACAAGAAATGTTCATTCCAGTATTACTGTAACAATATTGTAAATTGATTTTCATGTTTTTGGATTTTATTTAGTCTACAGATATGACATGTACAAAAAGCATTTGTTTGAAATAAAAAAATTGATTTATTCTTTCACAAAATGTTTGATAGCTTATTGTGCCCCAATACTTTTTTGAGTCACTGTAAGGGCATCTAATAAACAGGGTGTCTTAACTTATCGTGGTCCAATAGCTAATTTCTAAACCGTTAGAGATGGACATATAGTTCCAATTGGAAAAATGCTTTAAATAAAGGGAAGAATTATATTTTATGGTTTTTTGAGTCACTAAATATATTTCTGAAAAAGTTATGAATTCTAATTTTTGATACGATTCCCCCGGTCCTATCAGTCATATTTAGTAAACTATTCTTGACACTCTAAAATTTTAACCAAAAAAAGTCCCACTCTACAGCGACTAAAACTGAGCGAGTTATGGAGCTTTGAATTTCATGACTTTTAAGCAATCAGCGGCCTCATCGAGCATCTGCCTCGCATTGATTGGCGGATCGTCTTCAAGACGGCTATTGAAATGGTGTAAAGTGGTCTAAGTCAGCGATATTCAAAGCTCCATAACTCGGTCAGTTTTAGTCGTAAAAGAGTGAGACTTTTTTTTGTTTAAAATGTTAGTGTCAAAAATATTTTACTTAATATGATTGGTAGGACCGGGAGACTGCATAAAGAGTTAGAATTCGTATCTTTTTCAGAAATATATTTATTCACTCAAAAAACATTTAATATAATTTTCCCCTTCATTTAAAGCATTTTTCCGATTGGAACTATATGTCTATCTCTAACGGTTTAGAAATTAGCTATTGAGACACGATAAGTGTGGACACCCTGTATATATATATGTGTGTTTGTATTTTTTTATTTGTATATTTAATTAGTGGGCCTCAAAATATTTTTTTACACAACAGGTGGTCAGGACAACCAAAAAGGTTGGGAACCACTGACTTAGACCAATCAGTGTTAATGATCCTCAATAAGCTTTTAAGTTTCGGTTTGTTGAAGCATGAGGCTACTGTTCTTTGAGAAGTTTTATAGACACTCTAAATGTCGAAGCCCATAATTTAAATTAAAATTTTCAAGGCCGCTAATTCTTTCCATCAAACAGAGCACAAATAAAATATATCTTTATAGAAAGAATATATAAAGAACTTTTAACCTTCCAGCGGGCGCGCATATACAAGAGATACTTGAATTGTGCATCGTATTACATATTTATATCGTTATTTTATAAATTTAAACGCAATTTTTATTTATAAAATCGCTGTTTACTATTAAACTAATAAATACAGATAACATAAATAAAAGTTGCATTTATTTTTGTAAAACTACATGATATATTTATGTAATACGATGCACGATATGTCGTAAAATTTGCGCAGGCGCTCCAGCTAGAAGGTTAAGTTATCTCAATTCAAAATTCAAAATTTTGGTAAAAAAATTGATTCAAGTTTAATTTTTTTCTAACTCAGCATTAACATTAATTGAAAATTCTATTTGATTATTAAAAATGTTTCTGATTATCTCTGTTTTCTGGTATCAAACTGATAAATGTTCTTGGGAATTTCATATAAAAACTTATTTTATAGCTCATCCTAATACTTTTTCCTTTGCGTTGATATGATGACACTGAATGAAATTATTCTCGTATAGTTTTAAATTTATCGTAGAGCTAAAGCGAAGACATTTTCAGAAACTCTAGATTTCCAATATTTTAATTAATCAAAAACACAAATGTTGAAAGAATTAATAAAAATATCTTTTCCACCAAAATCAACTGTTCTGCACAACCAAAAATTGTTTAATGCAATAAATATTATAAACAAATGCTTCGCTAATCAGATGATTTTTGCAGTCCAACAACAGCAATTATTTATTTTTTATCATGCTCAATCATTTTATTTACTAAGATTAAGTTCATGTTTTGACCCCAAAAAATTCAATTGTGATTGTATCGCTTGAAGATTTAAACATTCTTTCTTTGTATTTATTAACTGAATAAAATTGGCCTTTCTAAAGCAAAAAAGTAAAATTCCTTCGTAGTTCATATCTTTAAAGGGTTAACTTTAATTCACGATCATTATTTTTAGCATTTAAAAGAAAAAAAAGCTAAATTTACGATAAAAAGAATGAAGTTGAGCTTCAGGATATCACTTATTTAAAATATGAGTTTAGACGAGCATCATGCGATTTAAAAAATATCTAAGATTTCGCTCGGGCTATGATTCAAAGGTTAAACTATTTACTAGTATTGCATTTCGATTTTTTAAAAGAATTTGCTCATGTATCCCGAGCTTCATTTCGTACTTGCAGCAGAAATTGACTATGACTTGTCATCCACATAACTAAGATGCGAATTAAATGTACCTATTCAGGTTGAAATCTATAAGTTGGAACACAGCGTAGTTAAAACCGCGCCAAGTCGCCAAGCTAAAGATAAACAAACGTGCATCGGTCACAGTTAAAGGTTAATCGTTTCATGTTGACTCGTTTTGAACCAATGCGTTTGTGGTTTGTCGTTGTACTATCTCCCGTTTTAAACGTAGAATTTTAACAGAACTGCTAGCTTTCCTAGCTCTTTGGATGTACGAAATTTGTTACTTTTAATTATTCTAATGAAGCAGGAAAAATTGCGCCTGCGGCATCTGAAGTGGGCACCGGACAAATTTTTTTTAACTTAAAAAACATCAGCGGCTTCGCTTTCAGCAAAGTGAGATCCTAGTAGCTTCGCTAGCTTAGTGAATGTACGGAATCGGCTTCTTTGAATTACTCTAATGAAGCAGCAGAACATTTGCCCTTAGTAGCGTTCGAAACAAGTAATAGTAAAAAATTAAGATTTGGGGGTCTATTCTGGTACCCCCCCCGGCTGGATTAAGGAGACGTCATTTTTCCGCGTTAACAACGGGAAAGTGACCTCTCCCAACAACCGAAACGCAAACAAATATACTAATTCTAATATTTGCACTTGGGAGGAAACGCTCTTAATATATGAAAAAGAAATGAATAATGCGGAGCATCAAGGAAATCATCGCGCAGGTGAAGACAGCATTCCAAACGATGAATTCCAAAATATGACCAAGCAACTTCAAAAATTCCATGCAAACGATTTTTATTATGAGGCAAAGAAAAAAATCTCTCAATTATATGATCGGAAAAATATATAATCACTAAATAAACCCAAGTTCTATTTGTCATTTTTTTACTAACTGAAATCATCCTAATTAAAATATATTTTATTATTTAATTAAATATTTAATAAATATTTTAACTTATTTAAAAATCGGCGTAGTATGTAAACAACTCAAATCACGCGAAAAGCTTGCCTTGACGTAAGCGATCTAGCCGATGGGTTGCCAATGGAACTAACCGCTTAATTCCTCAGGTAACCACATTGGCGATGAAATCGCGTGTGTTCCAACTTGTAGATACCAACCACTATTTACTCTCCATACCACTTTAGCCAATAATTTTTCCAGTAAAGAAAGCTCTATTGTAATTATATAACAAATGACTATTATAATTAAATGACTAATAAATTATATGGGCGGAAACCTGTTTACTTTAGTTTATTTTTGAGTTAAGTGAAGCTAACGCATATTTACGGATCCTACATAGTAGGGAATGATGTTGCCCCTCATTGGCTCTCAGGGTCACGTGACTTTGCTTGCTCGTTAATGATGTCATAGCACCATGCTTAGGCGGGATTTTAATTGTTATTTTGTCTTCTGCTATCGCATCATGGAGAAATTAAAACTACCTTCTGATTTTGATTGTTTGGATGTTTCTCAAGAAAATGGCGAATACATTTTTAGAATAAAACAAAGGACGAACCTTCATTCGTCAAAAGGGTTAAGTACCGTTTAGTTTCACGACGTCATTTAGAAGCAAGCCAAGTCACGTGACTCTAAGAGCCAGTTAGAAGCGACCTCATTCCCTACTTTGTAGGATCCGTAAATATGCGAAGCTAACTGAAAGTGACTCCGATAAACAATAGAAAATTGAAAAATGTTTGAACAATAGAAAATTAAAAAATTAAAAAACATTAAAAAAGAAAAAAACTAGAAAAATATAAATATGAAACAGTTTAATTAATTCAAGGGAAAAAATTTTAATAATTTGTTAATTTTATTAATTGTAACTGTGACTCTGATAAAACCACATTAAAGCAGAAATAACATCCAAAAACGCCAGCAAATGTCAAACTGCTAAAAATAATCGTCGTCAGAAGGAATTAAAATTGTGTTTGATCAATTTATCTATTCGTCACATAGATATTTCATTCTGAAATTAAGCAAAGGTTGTAGCGGACGGATCTTGTAACTTTCAGCCATGATTAGATAAACAAGAAGGCACTTTAGACAGTACCCACCCCATGCTCAAGGCTTCCAACCATAACAAGATGAGAACCCCTCTAATCCGAAATTCTGGTTAATCCGAATCGATTTTATTGGAAAGATTACCTGAAAAGATTTAAATATACAGTCGGACCTCTATTTTACGAATTTCTCTATTTTGCGAACTTTTTCTTGTGATCCAATATTTTTTTTCTCCCTATTTCTCAAAGTATTTCTAAACGTTTCAAACTTATTCTCTCTTTTAACACATTTCATGGTGATCAATGACCTTGAAGCTGGAAAATATCAAACGAAAGTACTTGAGCATCAAAGAAAAAAATTTAATTCTTCATGAGGTAGATAAAGGCGCGAAAAAAATGGATATTTCTTGAAAATTTGGTATTCCTCCAAACAGCTTATCAACCATAATAAAAAAATCGTGATAAGATACAAAATTATGATTCATCGAATTCTTGTTCAAAACGTTTTAAAAGCATATGTCTATGAAGATGTGGATGAGGCAGTTTTGAAGTGGGCAGTGTGAAAAATAAAAACAAAACAGCAATGAATTGCGATGAAGACGAAGATGATGAAGACGAAGATGATGAAGATGAAAATGATCATGATGCAGAAATCAACAAACTTGCGTATGATGAAATGCTTAAATTCATTAATTTTAATATAAAATTATTTTTTAATTGAAAATACAGTGTATTCCCGGACAATGTTTTGTTTTATTCTTGCTTTCCTTCCAGATTTCTTTTTGATGGGTAAAATATATAAAACAAATAGATATTAATTTACAAAATAAAGGTGTGATTAATTACCTTTCTAATAATATTTAATGTTTATGAATTTAAAATCTGTTTTGTGTAGTTTAAAGTATTTTAAAAGGTGAATCTCTATTTAACGAATTTTCCATATAACGAACTTTTTTTCGGGATTTAGCGACTTCGTTAAATAGAGGTCCGACTGTACATACTAAAAACAAAAAAGTACTTTTTCAGCATGTATAATTTTGTACACATCGAAGAAACTAATGCAATTCGCCATAAGATACGATCACTTCATACAGGAGCACATCCATTATTCTATTGAAAGGGGGAGACATATTCTCTTTCTATTGCTTTTGAGTAAAAGAATTCAAGAGATAGTAGTACTGAGTACTTATAACTTACATTTTCTTTAGCGCACATCTTTTTCTTTTCTATTGTTATCGGAATTTCGGGTAATCCGAATTTTTTGTAATCCGAACAGGCACCGGTCCCTATTAGTTCGAATTAGCGGGGTTCTACTGTGCTACCAAATTTAATGCAAACCAATCCTCACGACTTCAATGAAAAACTTGAGCAAAATTCAGAATTTTGTGTCGCGTGTCAAAAAACTTGTCTCCGATATGCGAATTAATGAATTGCTGCGTTAATACTTCATTTTCCATACTAATACTTGTAATTCAATACTAATATTCAATACTTGATTTATCCAATTTCATAAAATGAAAAATGGATTGTTATTGTAAGGGAAAGTGATTACCGCGATGCTTTGAAAATTTTATCTTCAAACTCATTGATCCATTAGACATATCACTATATTATTTTTGCTATGTATCTTTAATTAATTTCTGCAGTGTTTAAGATTATATATGGGACGAAGGGTGGAATATGACAAAAAAAATGCTGCGATATATTTCATATTTAATAAACCATACTGATGTTGATATTCTATTAGAACTACGGATTGAATGATACAGTTTTCGTATCATTTAAGGAGGCAATGTTTAAAATGAGTAATTAATATCACTCATTATCTTACTTATATAACTTTTCATTGAAAAACACAAAAACTTTTGATTTACTAAAAATAGACTAAATATCTCCTTAAATTTATTCCAGAAAGTTATACATCATAAAAGAGTTTCTTTTTTGACTTTTCAAAAATTCTTACCTTCTCGCATATTAAAAATATGCAAATCTGGAAATAAAACAAACTAATATTAAGAATTTAAATATTTTGATTTTATAACCTAATGTAAAATTTATAGGGATAAGATATTATTTAAAAATACTACCTTTATATATGAATTAATATGTCAATTTTTTATTGCATTGTTTCGAAATCAAATTTCTAAGCGAAAGAATGTTTTAAATGAATTGAGAGTTTTTAGATTAAAATCTAAATGCAGAAGAGATTTATTATTATTTTTGTAATTCACGCAACGAGTGTTGATTTTTGTAACTAAAAAGCTCTTACCTTCTTCTAAAGCACTACTATATAAATCTGTAAACAAAGCGAGGAAAATATTAATAAATGGGACAATGAAAATCTTTTTTTAAATATTCAATGATTTTTATATAATTCTTAAACAGTATATTTATTTATGGAACAGGCTGTTGTTGAGGCCACCAATATAAAACTCTTAAATGATCTGTCGTAGCGTTACGTGATCATACAGAATAATGCTGGGTAAAGGGAGTGATGTTTCCGTATGAAAATCTATTAGTAAAATATTTTTTATCTTGATGCTTGAATATATATATAAAAAAGATGCGTGTAAGATCCGCATTTATTTTCCGTCACCGATTTTAAAATTTAAAACTTTTCCATTGTACTGAACACCGCTTGGATGCTGTGATTTACGTCTTTTGCCGCGATTTCAATGCATTGATTGCCCATTTATTAATATGCATTGATTGCTGCGATTTCGATGCATTGTAGTGGATTCAATGCATTGATTGCCCATTTATTAATATGCAATGATGCATTGATTGCCGCGATTTCGATGCAGTGTAGTGGATTCAATGCATTGATTGCCCATTTATTAATATGCATTGATTGCCGCGATTTCGATGCATTGTAGTGGATTGTAGTTCGTTCATCTTGCACACGCAAGATGAACGAACTCGAATAAACAGAAGTTCGAGAAATTGCAATCGTTTCGCGGCTAGCCTGTGAGTAATTCATTACGCTGAAAGTTTTCTGCCGTTTAAACAGTTTTCTTCCGACAATAAACGAAGTTCGATTGGTTGTACTGATGAATTGTCAACCTACATCAGCCTTCAACTGAATATTTCATTTAAGCTCAAAATAATAACATGGTTTATAAAAAAAAGCTTTTGAGATTGATTGCTATTAGGGAAAACTTTCTATATATAGCGGAAATCGCTTTTTTCGAACGCTTTAATTGGAATTCGCGAGTCGTTCGAATTTTTTTCTCCGCTCCCTTCCTTTTTCAATATAGTGTTAAAAAATAGCATATAATTTAAATATTAGAGATAATTCGAAACCAAAACTAAAAATGGCACAAAATTGTTTTCATTAATTAAATACGTCCAAACCTTGTGTCTGTTTTAGTTTATCTGGCATCCTTTGGACAGCTGTTTATTTTGCAGATTTATAGCAGCATTTTCGTATCAAAAGTGCTGTATAACGTTTATTTATTAAAATTATAAACAATCTTATAATTATAATTGCTATAACTTTATTTATTAAAATTATTTACATTTTGTTAGTTATGCATTCGTTATTAAATAGTTAAATATTAAAAATAAATCTTTATCGCCATTTTTAGATTTAACATTGATTGCTGCACTCGTTTTCAAAACAGTTTCTTCTTAATTCGAATACTTTGAGAAACTGAATTTTTATTGTGGTTCGAATGAGTCACATTCAAAGCTGACTATATGTGTGAATTTTTATATATGACTGCTACAAAAATATTCACAGCAGGTAACATTCAATAGTCATGCCCTGGTATTTAGGAATCTGCATTTCATTCGGTTCCAGATGATAAAAACAAATCTAGCATTTATATATTTATATCTTTGAATCAATAAAAAATTCGATTCTGAAAATTGGCTGGTTAATAATCCAAAAATCAAGGTGCTTTATAAAAATTCTACTCGAGTGACGAGATCTCAAGAACAAAAGAACTACTTGCTTTTTATTTTTGAAAAAGAAAACTATTTGTTTCACTTTTGGATTTGCAACATACAAGAAAATTTATTAAAAGAATTATTGGATATTATACTTGTAAGTGAGCCCTTACCTTCTATTACTGTGCAATTACGTTTCTCTGAAAGTAAAAGAAGTTGGTTTTGATTATCTTCGAACTTATTATTACCAGTATGCTGCTTTTGGAAAGTAACACGTAAAAAATAATATTAAAATAAGCCCATTAATCACATCACTGAAATGGTTTTTAGTTTTATCACTGAATTAAAAAATCAGCTAAAACTTAAACACAAAAGGATTGAATCAAACAAGAACTCCTAACATTTTAAATTAGCACCATTTATACTTTAGATTTCTACTTGATATACAACGATAAAACGGGAGACGATTTTGGTTGCTCGGAGAAAAGGCTGGTTTGTTGTCGGTTCTTTGGCAAAGAGCTTTATAAAAATTGTCATTTTTTTTCGAAAATGAGTTCCATTGACCTTGTTTAGTATTGATTTAGTGTTATTTAACAACAAACCCTTTAAAAAACCGTTATCATCATCATTATTAGAACGATATTCTCGAATAAGTTACTAAAAGGTTTGATTTATCCATTTAATTTCCACATTTGCTTCGTTTATTACTATAACTGCATTACCATAGCAAAAAGTTTAAAAGACATGACAGCAAACCTCACGTATTTATTGAAAACCGCATTTATTTTTTATTTAAGTGCAAATTTTGTTTGGTTACGAGACATTTCTACAACTTGATATGCATCTACAAAACATACTTGTAAATGCTTTGCACATGCTTAGTGTTTAAGAGAAACTGAAAGTCCCAATTACTTATTACGGTAAAATTTATAGTAACTGTCCCATAAGCGGCCGAAAAGTGTCATTTTTGTGGTTTGACGAAAGATGCGCTATAGTGTGCCAAATACAGAAGAAACTGATTATTTATACCTTGAACAAAAGTTTTCCATTAGAAAGCGTGTTTGTTGATTGAAAAAGGTAAAACACACAAAGTGTATAATTCCCGAAGAATGTAATGATAATTTGTACCAAGCCATTTTAAGAATATTTTGAGGAGCATTTATAATGTTTAATGCAATTTTTTTTTCATTTCCATAAGTTTTATATATCTTTAAAAATGTTAAGCACAAACACAAATATGTGATATTGTTATATGAAAGCAAATCTACAACCTAAAAAGTGAAATATTTCAAGAAGAACTAACAGAGATAATTCAAGAGAAACAGCTATTACGATAAAGATCGGTGCTTTCTAGAATTCTCAGTCGTTTATCACTTTGGAAACGAATATTTAAAGCATTGAAATATTTTAACTGCAACATACATTGATAATATCTCAATATGTCTAACTTTTATAAAACGCAGGAGCAAAATTATCTTTCGAATACTATTAAAAAAATCGTGCCGTTAACTACTTTTATTATTTGACAGAATTCACTCCCTCATTACGACAGGATTAACCCTCCGACTGCGCACCCCGCGATTTCCACGGAAGCCCATTTTTTGGCCGCGATTCTCACAGATTGATGTGTTTACGTTAGTTGTTTGCTTATTGCTTTTATAGCGTTGGATCATATCATACTAATAAAGCTTTGCACATAAATAACAACTCTCTTGGCTCAACGGTATGAGAACACGTTTGCAAACGTTGCATCCAAATAGTCATTTAAACCAGCGGGAGTGGTCTCCCCTAAACTTTCTCGTATACTTCTCGAAAAAGGTGCCGTTTCTCCTCCCGCCGCGTGGATAAAAAAATTCGAACCTATTGTAACCCAGGATCCAATGACTAGCAGAAAATATTTAGGCAAAGAATCAAATTCAAAGAGATGCGTTCCGATTTAAATGCGTACCGATTTCTACTCTTGCTTGGCTCAAGGACAATCCTTCCGCGGGCACAGATTGCCACCAGTACGCATGCGCATGGAGAATCGGATGAAAAAAAGCGCCAATCAGGAGTCAATAAATATCGTGTACAGAAGATTGCGTTCGGTACGCATGCGCGTGGAGATAGCGGACTCGTTGGAGATGCGGTTATACAGACCGACAGACAGTCAACCTAAGTAAAATAAGCAAACGCTCGCCAACACACAGTCGCAATGTACATTTTGAACCAAATATGAAATTTGAACACCTGTTTGACGGATTTGGCCCAAAATTTTATACGGACCTACATTCATGACGATAAAACTGTGTACCACATTTTATCCATCTAGCTATTCAAGTTTTTGAGTTATAGCGTTCGCATGACCGCGGACATACAGACAGACAGACTTCCCGCTGACGGATTTCGTCCAAAATTTGATAGAAACCTACAAATTATGTGTAAAGACCACATACCAAATTTCATCCCCGTAGCTCTAATAGTTATCGTGTTCACAGACAGACATAATTCCCAAATTGTGTTTTTCGGACTCGGGGAGGTCTAAAACGTGGAGATTCGTCAATATCTCGAGTTCGAATTCTTTTGACGATTACAATACTTTCTCTTTGTATACTTCGTATACGAGAAAGTAAAAAATACACACTCAGAGGGTTAAACTCATGCATTAATTCGTCTTTGCTCTCAGACGAGCAACACAGATGTTGATTTTCATATATTGTTTAGTATCCAGAATATATTCAATTGCAAAACCAAATGAGTTTTGAATAGAAATGAATAAACATAAATTTTTATATATACATTTTTATGAAAACAGAGTAGCTCCAATAATCAGATATGAATTGAAATCTATACAAATATATTTATTCAAACGTTTCTCTTCTCATAAACACTTAATTTCACTAACACAATCATTGCGCGTTCCTTGAATATTCATTCAATTCACATTTTAAAAAGTTAACAACTTATTTAATGGTCAATGTCTGCATCAGCTGCTGAAGTCAAAAGTGGGATTTAGTGTATATATAAGTACAGTTATTTAAAGGAAATCGTGAATTTTTTTATGTAAGCAAATAGAAAGTCAAAACATAGTCTACTGGTATTAAAATTAAAAATTTTTTTGACATAAATATTTGCACCAGTTTGGTTATTAACTATTTGTGTGTCAAGGAATAAGAAAAATATTATATTGAAAGAATTGTCATTTGTATACAGTAGACAGCGATATTATGGATAAAAATTAACTGTGGATACACCCTACGTTCATCGCTACAAAATTAAATCAAAAGAGAAAAAGAACAGAACCCTAACCATTTGTAAATACGTGCTCGCTTTATTAGATGTGTTTGGGAAAAAACTGTTTAAACAAGCATTTATTGAACACTTGACATATTAATACTTTGTGAGATGTAAAATGTGGCTTAAAAATGGTGCATAATATTAACAGAATTTAACAACATAAGTTTTATGTTCTGAAATTGATTTTAATCAACAAAATTATTTGCTTGTGTAAAAAAAATTAAATGCAAACAATTATTTTCAAACTACTCTATTGGAGAAAACTATATCAATAGAAAAAAAACAATAGAATAAACTCATAGTGCTCAATATTTTCTTTCTATTATTTTTTCAATGCATTTAAATTCTGCATTTTATAAAATTTCATTTAATGGCATTTAGTGGTCCTTGGGATATCCCATTTGTTATCAATGAAGCAATATAATGTAAAAGGAACTTAGGAAGGGAAAACCGCAATTTTCATTTATTGCATCCAGGTATTCGTTAAATAATAGGTCCATTGTTGCTCTATTTCGTGGTAGTACATCATTCTTTCCCTGATTTACTCAGCGCATAAAGGATATTTTTAAAAATCGGTCCCTCATTCGAATCTTCAAGCTGATTATTCCTGTATCATTTTAAATGAATATTGGTATAATTGGCTCTATAAATATGCATTAATTCTTCTATATGTCGCGCATCAGAATTATAAATTCCGTTTCGCAATATAGTTTTCGTGGCTTTTTCTTTGAATACTACATTAAATTAGGCAGAAGTTCGATATCCACAAGAGGAAGCTAAAAATGATCAATTATGAAGCAAAGTACTTTATTTAATGCTTAAGCACCTCACTGAGAAAATGAATGTTCTGTTCCATGCATTGCAACATAAACCAGCGGGAGTGTTCTCCCCTAAACTTTCTCGTATACTTCCCCCAAAAGGTGCCGTTTCTCCTTCTCCCGCGGGGCTAAAAAAATTCGAACCTACTGTTATCCAGAATCCAATGACTATCAGAAGGTTTTTCATTCTAGTGATTGAAAAATATCTAGGTAAAGAATTCAAAGAGATGCGTACCGATTAAAACGCATCTATCGCACACCGCTAGGTTTCACTCTTGCCGTCTCAAGGACAAACTGACGTAATCGCTTCTTTCGCGAGCACAGACGATTGCTTCCGTACGCATGCGCGTGGAGATAGCGGATTGGTTTCAATAGTAAATTATACAGACCGACAGACAGTCAACCCTTTGACAGATTTGGCCCAAAATTTTATACGGACCTACATTCATGACGATAAAACTGTGTACCACATTTTATCCATCTAGCTATTCAAGTGTTTGAGTTATAGCGTTCGCATGACCGTGGGCATACAGACAGACAGACTTCCCGCTGACGGATTTCGTTCAAAATTTGATAGAAACCTACAAATTATGCTTAAAGACCACATACCAAATTTCATCCCCGTAGCTCTAATAGTTATCGTGTTCACAGACACACAGACTTATTTCCCAAATTGTGTTTTTCGGACTGAGGGAGGTCTAAAACGGGAAGATTTGTCAAAATCTCGAGTTCGAATTTTTTGACGATTACAATACTTTCTCTTTGTATACGAGAAATTAAAAAAACCATAATATGAACCAGCTACCAAAAACTATTGACTTCGAAATACTTACTAACAGAATGCTTTTTTATGAAGTGCAACATCAAGCACATTCCTACGATAACCAAGCAAATGAACTGAAGAATTGTCGTGGCAGAGAGCTAAAATAAAATTATGTCAAATTAGCATTACAATATGTTAAAGGAAGTTAACATTTTATTATACTGAAATGTAATCATTTTTCAATAATCGCAACATAGAGCCATTTTCTTTTCCTGTGTCTCGTGAGTATTGTGATATTTCTCTTTCCT